>CM037162.1:36965297-37124613 GCA_020921065.1 Vaccinium darrowii
GAATTTTTATGATTTAAAGGTTGCAACAAAATTTTCAAATTTTTAGATTGGGATTGGAAATTTGTAGATTGAATCAACTTTTGTTACCTTTGCAGGTGAAGCTCTTTAAGCAATATTGAACATTTAAACCTCTTAGTTTTTGGTGCAGGTTGTTACCCTGCTGGTTGGAGCAAAGAAAGTCCAATGGAGTTCAGTTGCAGGCCCAAACGACACTTATCGGGCAGCCCAATGATTCTTTACTGAATATGATCTGGTTTAATGGAGTATTTGTTTTGGGAGTGTTCTACTAACAAAAAACAGTTTTTCCTAAAAATTAAGATAGATCATTCTCTCACAATACATTTCATAAAAAACCATGAAAAGCCAGTTTATTCTAAAAACTGACTCGTTGAGGACTCGGGAAAATGAAAGAATGAGAAATTTTCACATGATCTGGATTTTTATTTCCGGAGTCTTCAACTTAAAATTTCTCATTTTTGCGGACTGCGTTTGGTCTTCTGTCGTGTCAATGTAGACTAAACAAAAATTTGGCTTTTCTCTGGTTCCAAAAAAGAATTAGAGCGCGTTATTGATATTCTGGACCAAACTCAATAGAGTTTTATACTCTCATATCAAAGTTCATAGACCACACTAGAAAACACATTTTGATCATCCATCTCTTTACAAAGGAAACATGTTAGGTTACGGAATTAGAATATATTTCAATGAGGCATGTGTAATATGGTACACAAGCACCAATACTCGAGCAGATTCTCAATAAGACTAGAAGTTATTTTAATGGTGTCGACCAAGAAGAATACGGGAAAAAATAAAAATAAAATCAAAAACAGTTGTCCTTTCTGAAGCCTCCGGAGTCACAAGAGTTTTCCTAATTTAGTTTTTTTTTTTTTAAATTGAATTTTCTTAAGGACTGCTATTCATTGATCATTTCAAAATTGACTTGGTACTTCCTCTTTTGTAGGAGTAGTGTTTTCTTTCCGCAGCTCTACAGTCTCATATAGTTTGGAACGTCTCCACTGCTACATGTGTAAGGAATATTTACTCCAAAGACTCATGATTTCATGACCTTAAACTTTGCCTTGGATTTCAAAATTGACTTTGGTAAAAGGATAGGGAAAACCTAAAAGTATTCTACTTCCAAATCATTTCCCCCTTTCGTCGAATTCTTTTCGCCTTGCGTTTGACCAGTGGCGGATCCATGAATTCGCTTCAGTGGAATCATATAATTATTCTCTTAGGAAAGGACTCAGCTTTGAATGTTCATTCTTGCCGGGAGACTCTTTTTTTCTTTATTTCTTAACTTAATAAATGGACTCAACTTCTCGACGAGACTAATTTGTCCACACTCAAATCTCTCCTCAAAGATTCAAACAGTTTGTATGATAGAGCTTATTGAATAGAATGTCCCCACAAAAAAAAAAAATCTATGTTGATCAAACACTAACAACCATTTCATCAAAATAAGGTCTAATAACTTTCTACAAGATTAAAATGTTCTTATCAAGGTGTTGGAAGCTTCCGATCAATTTGAATTTTTAAGTGAAGAAATTATTTGATAATTTCTACGATATAGACGGCTTGGATTATCGAGAGAGCATCCAAATGTATGTAAACTATACTTTGCAGAATTGCAGTCCTAAATCCAACACAAGAGAAGTTAATTAAGAAAAATTCAAAGAATTGAGTGGCGACGTGACCCCATGCCGCATAGTAACTCCAGCCTTGTGTAGGCTTATTTCCTTTTTGGTCCATAAAATATTAACCGCGTCTCATTTTGGTCTCCAAAGTATCAATTGGAAAAGTTTAGTCCCTAAAGTTTCAATTTTGCACTAATCAAGTCCTCAACCCACTTATCGATTGGGAAAAAAAAAGCCATCAACCTAAACTCTGTTATCTCGTGCCGTTAAATGGATGTGTATTTTAGGTTTTTGCCTTTTTTTTTTTTCTCTATCAAACAAAATTGGATAGAGAAAAAAATTGGGGGAGTTCGGGGCGGCAAGGTCACCGGCTGCCTCCTCCTCTCCTTTTCTCCCTCCCCTACACCACCTACTCTCCAAACCTTACGACCTCTACAAGTTTGCAAAAAACTTTGTTGTGAAAATGTCAAAGTGAAAAAGCTCGTATTCCAAGCTACATACAAGTCATAGCATTGTTATTCACTTATTCGGTACCTCCAACTCCAAGTAGGGTTGCAAACAAACTATGCTCGCAAGCAACTCGTGGTTCGGCTCAGCTCGGCTCTGTATTTAAACGAGCTGAGCTCGAGCTCTATTTTTAGGCTCGTTCAGTTAACAAGCATGCTAAAGCTCAGCTTGGCTCGCAAAAGTTGGGCTCGGCTCGTTTAAAAAGGTTTGTTAAGTAAATTACACTGGCTCAGCTCGTTGATGACCGAGCCGAGCTCGAGCTCGATTTTTTGGCTTTTTTACTTAACGAGCGGAGTTTGAACACTACAAAACTTGGCTTGGCTCATTTACACATGATAAGCCCCAAATGTCGTATATGCCCGGGCTTATCTCACTCGTTGTGATCACACACATGTGCATTTTGTGCCTTTATACGATTGATTTTGCGCGAGTTGTGTTTTTTATGAGTTTCAGAAAATCGGAGCTAAAAGGTGTGCCCAAAACTCCAAATAATCCCCTGTTGTATCCGGAAGTACCCAAGGACCCGCAATGCCATGGAGGACAATCGCCGAAGAATAGAAATTGATTTAAGAAGCTTTGGAAGGTTCAAGGAAGGCCCAGAACAAAAGAACAAGAAATTTGGAGTTATGAGCCTCGAGAAAATCTGACCAACTGAGAGAAAAAGGCTCATTACTTTCAAGATACAAAGGCTATGAATATGAGGTTAATTGGGTTGCAAAGTAGACTCATAGAGCTTTTCAACGGTTCAAGAATCGCCTCATTCCGAGTTCGGACGAAGCCGGGGCGTGCCCGCAAAGTTGGGTAAAAAATCTGCCTGACCAATCCATTTTGGATTGATCCAAAGGGAGGTTGGATCGATCCAACTTCATCAAAATTTCACCAAATCCTTTTGGATCGATCCAAAGAAGGTTTGGATCAATCCAACTTCATCAATTCTTCAACAGACCACTTTGGATGGATCCAAAGAAGGGTCGGATCGATCCAAACTCATTTCTGGCGATTTTTGACAGATTTTAGGTTGCTTTAATATCTTTCATTTATGGAAACTTTCCACTTATAGTATGTTTTTGGGATATTTAGCCAATGTAAAGGGCTTTTAGTATAAATACCCTCCTCTCTCCCTACTTCTTTCTCTCCCTCCTTAGTTTTTCTAGCAAAAACTCCATAGCTTGTTAAGCTTTATCTCTCTAGATTAATCAAGTAAGTCTTCATTTTCCTTTAATTTCTTGTTGTTTAATGTTGTAGTTACTCGTTGGATCTCTATATAAATCAAGTTTGTTTACATTTTTATCGGTTAAATTGTATTCTCTTTTTTCTAGTCATTTCCTTCTTAAACTCAAGTTAGTAATTGTTGTTTGTGATTTTCTCAAGAGTTAATGTGGTAGGCAAACCTAAGATTAACCATAAAAATCGGTTTTTAAGTTTATTAAGCATGTTTTTAGTTTTCTTCTATATTCTAGACTTGTTAACTAGTGTAATGGGTGAGTAGTTTAAGTAGGCTCGGTCATGGGGTGATTAGCACTCTATGACTTAGGTTTAATTCGTTCTTCTTGCCAAATTGCAAACACTTCTTGTTTAATAAAGTCACGGGTTCAACTTTATGTATCAAAATTTGGGTTTGTTAATCTCATTGATCTCTCGTGGCCGAGGGTTAGTTCACCTAGGTACGGGTGACGCTTTGAGCGATGTCAATCTAAAAGTTTGTCTAATTGGCTCAAGAACCCTAAACTTTATTGAACACCATTTCTAGTTCAAAGAGTTAGGATCAATTTTACGTACCAAAGTCTAGGTTTGTTAATCTTTTTTATCTCTCGTAGTTAAGGGTTGATTTTCCTTTTCACGTGTGATGCTTGGAGCGATGTCAACCTAGATGTTTGCCAAATGGTTACAAGAATCCTAATCTCAACAAGAGAGGAACGAATTAGCCTAAGTTATGGTTGTTAAAATCCCTTAGACTTTGCCTTAGTTTAATTTGCTGTTTTTAATCTTCCGAGTCGTTCTCGAAGTTAAGAGAATTTCACCAATCAAATCACAAAACAAGTTTGCGGCTTCAAGGCTACACATTTACTTGCAAGACAACTCTCACACCGGGTGTGTTCGGTCCCTTTGGATTCGACCCGGTCTTACCGGTTATTATGCTATGCGATACCTAGCCCTACGCTTGGGGCGACACCATCTACGATACAATCCAAGGTTGCAAGCAGCACCCTTACCTCCAAGCCAAGAACACGTGGGTGAACACGTGGGTGAACACTTAGTTTAATTTGGTAAATCAAGGAATTTGGATATTTGTGTGTGCTTACTCTTAATTGATGGCTTCTAATTGGTGCTATGATGTTTGTTGTGTGAGACGGAGTCTTGATACGATTTCATGGATAGAATTAAGCTTGTGAACATGACATTAAAAGGAAACACTTGGTTAAGCCGTATTACCTATAGTTGGATAGCGGATGCTCACTTGAATTCATGTTTTTGCATGCGCACTGTCCCACTTGAGCATTTACTGGTTTTGAAATTGGTTCACGTGTCATTGATCCCTCGGTATGAATTAATTGCCTGTGAAATATTTGGAGCCCCTCTCCTTGTAAAAAAATAGAAGAAAAAAAAAAAAAAAGATGATGCATGCTATATTGTTGATGTTTATCCGGGCGTTCATTGAGTAACCGGGCAATCGGGGTTTGCTCCCACCGTATTGTTCGCGTCAAAAGATGGATAGACCTTGTGAAGGCATTGTCGAATGTGGTTAGCTTGGACCTCACTATAAAGCCTTTTTGACTCGAGCAATTAAGTCTGAGGGGTCTCTCAAAACCTAGCACCCTAAGGCCATTTGGCTTGGGGATGGCCGACCTAACGCTCGCTAATGGGGTCAACTAGAAAGCCCGAGAGGTCCGGGCAATGCACAACCACAAAAGAAAAAATGATTCATTCAAATAAAGGGAAGGGGTGTGCCTAAAGAAATACCGAGCTATCAATGATGTGAGAACTGTTTTCAAGATTGGTGAATTTCTTTGTGAGGTTCCTTTTCACACGCATGCCACGTGAGAATTCTCTATCCAACCGTAGGTGAGAGGATTGATTCTTGTGCTAAGTTTGGATATGAAGTTCACTTGCTTAACCCTTGCTATGAATGAAATATCTTGTCATTGACTTGCATGGCAGACACTGTGGTACTATGTGAGTTGTTGGTTGGGCATGAGTACATTTAAAGTATTCGATTCCTTTGTGTTTTGTGGGTTGTTCACTGCTGAAAACCCTCACGAGACTTCACTCGTCCTACCGGGGCCGCCCGGGGGTTTAAAAGACGTATCCATTTTAGTTTGTTTCCGTTAGTTGTATTTGTTTAGTTTGCTCGAGACGAGCAAAGTTCAAGTTGGGGGGTGTGATAAGCCCCAAATGTTGTATATATCTGGACTTATCTCGCTCAATTTTATCACACACACTCGCATAATTTGGTTTTATATGAGTGATTTTGCGCGAGTTGTGTTTTTGATAAGTTTCAGAAAATCGGAGCTAAAAGGGCGTGTCCAAAGCTCCAAATAATCCCCGTTTGTATCCGGAAGTACCCAAGGCCTCGCAATGCCGTGGAGGACAATCGCTGAAGCTTAGAAGTCGATTCAAGAAGCTTTGGAAGATTCAAGGAAGGCCCAGAACAAAAGAACAAGAAATTTGGAGTTATGAGCCTCGAGAAAATTGGACCAACTGAGAGGAAAAGGCTCATTTCTCTCAAGATACAAAGGCTATGAAGATGAGGTCATTTGGGTTTGAAAGTAGACTCATAGAGCTTTCCAACGGTTCAAGAATCGCCTCATTCCGAGTTCGGACGAAGCCGGGGCGTGCCCGCGAAGTAGGCATGAAAATGCCCATGCCCAGTTGCTACCGTATATTGCTACCGGTAGCCAGCGATCAGAAACTCAAATTTGAGTTTGCTACCAGTAGCAATATACCATATTGCTACCGGTAGCCGCTGCACTTTTCGGCCAATTTTTGTACCCGACCAAGTTAAGACTTGGGGGCTTTTTGGACATTTCAATTGTAATTTTGGGACTATAAAATGTCCCAAACATCAGAATTTTAGGGCATTCTTCATCTTCCACCTTCTCTCTCTACCTCCATTAGTTTTGTACATAATTTGCTCCAACTTCTCTCTAGATTTTCATGCTTTTCCATTTGGATTCAAGGTAAATCTTCTTCATTAATGTTGTAGTACTCATCTTTATCTATCTAAATCTTGTGTTTATTTTTATTTTCATCATGTTTTCCTTAATCACGTTTTTCTCTTTGTTGTGTACTTTAACCATGTTTGAGTAGTGGTTTAGGCTTGGTTATGGGGTGAATATCACCCCATGACTTCGGTGTTTCAATGGCTTCTCACGTTTTTAAGCTTATTGCAGGTTTGTGAATGGATTAATCACTCTATTTTCGGTCTAAACTTCGAGTTGTTAACCTCCTTGATTGGGTGTAGACAAATCACTTGGCACACACAATGCTTTGAGCTATGTCTCTTTAAGTGTTCGACAAAATGTATAAGAGAGTTTCTTGCCATTTACAATCCTCATTCTTGTGGTAGAGTTTGGTTTTCATTGGGTAAGTTCAATTTTATGTATCAAAACTCGGAGTTGTTACCCTTTTTGATCTTGTGTAGGCAAGGGCTTGACCACTTGCCACACATGATGCTTAGAGCTATGTCACTCCAAGTGTTTGTAAAAATGCCTCAAAGAACTTATCCCATTGTTAAACTAATTTTCTAGAGACAAAATGATTTTTATTGTTAAATCTTCCGAGTGAGAGCAAGTGACCTTGTCTCTCACTTGAGTTATAATCGAGAGCCATTGAATATCCCTAGTCATGGGTGGTATGAACCTCTAGACCTTGCCGCCTTTAATTTATAGCTTAAAACTTCATTTTCAATTGCATTAGAGGTAGAGAGAATCCCACAAACAAACCAAACGAAAAGGTTGGCCGTCCTAACGCCGAAACCCCCTACCGTAAAGCAAACCTCTCACTAACTCCGACCCCTCCCTGTGGAAATCGACCCCGGTACTTCCGGGTATTATGCTGCCACCGACCTAGCCCTACGCTTGGGGCGACGCTAGCTACAACAAAGTTAGGTGTCAAGCACTTACGTTTCCTTTATTTTTTTTGGGTGTTCCTAAACTTGTTCCACATTCGCAAGTCTATGATGCATGTGGAGCTTTTGGGGTTGAATTTAGTCGATGTCGAAAGATACGTGTCGGGCATCACATGTTCATGCCCTCTAGACACCCAAGTTTTTCTCCATCGTGAAATAGAAAGAATAGCCACAGTCATTAACTTATTACTACTATCTAGCATCGCTTTCAAGGAGATTATTCCCCATTTAGTGAAGGGAACCTAAATTTCTCACCCTTTAATTTTTAAAATCAGAAAACCAATATCAGCATTGGAAAAAGGGCAAGAGATATCTAATGAAAAGCAAACTGATTTTGACCAGTTCCATTAAGGGACTTTTTTGAATTTTTTGGGTTTTCTACGCTTTACAAGATAGATCTTTTTTTTCTCTCTCCTTTTTCTCTTTTTGGAATATGGGTCATCCAAAATATTTTCGAATGAAAAAAATGCGTGATCGGACACTACATAACCATACCCTACACACACCCAAGTTTTCCTCCAACGTGAGATACAAAAAATAGCCACAGTTTTAGTATTTTATAACGATGCATCGCTTTCAAGGAGATTTATGCCCCATTTAGTGAAGTGAACCTAAATTAGTACTAATTTTTTAAAATCAGAAAACGTATATCAGCATTAGAAAAAGTCAAAAAAGATATATAATGAAAAGCAAACTGATTTTGACTAAGCTCCGTTCCATTAAGGGACTTTTTTGTATTTTTTATTTTTACGCTTTACAAGACAGATCATTTTTTTTACATGTATTTAACAAAAAAAGTTCAAAAAATTAAAAAGCCAATGTTAATGGAACAAAACTTTATCGGAGCACGACAATCGCGGACATAATTAGGGATTTGGGGTTGCTGCTGTGCAGCCCCGTGCACAGCAGGCTGTGCACATCAGGGCCGTTCGTTGCTCGGATGGATGGTCCAGATTTCATCTTGTATGTACGACAACGAACAGTTTGAATATAAAAGTGCTGAGATGAAATCTGGGCTGTCCATCCGAGCAACAGACAACCTGGATGTGAACAGGACCTGCTGTGCACGGGACTGCACATCAACAACCCCGTATCCCATAATTATTGTAATTAGGATGATAGCTCCAAATCTATAATAAAACCCAATAAAATCCACTGCTTTGCTGGCTGAAAGATAGTACTACTGTTTAGTGGAATCCCATGCACTGATCTACTATTAGAATTGAACAATTTCACAGTTTCTTTTTTGAGATAAACAGATCTCAAAAGTTATTAGGATCAACAATCATGTCACGAATGGGCCTTTCCTCTCATGAACTTAATACAACGGACTTCGGATCCTCTCCTTTTTAAGTCACTGATATTTTGGTGACCACATTTAGAAAATAGATACCGTAGTTTGAATACCATCTGATGTGTCACATTTTAAGATCTCTGTTTTAATGTACCAAAAAAATTAGATCTCCGGTTTGTGATCAACATTATAATATGAGTAATTCCAAATACAATTGGCGAGCGCAATAAGATGACTGAGAGCGCAAGACCCTTTCGAAGGAAATCTCAAATCTTGACTACTGACAAAATTTCGTTACTGGTCAAGACTTGAGATTTCCTTCGAAAGGGTCATGCGCTCTCTGTCATCTTATCACGCTTGCGTCCTCAATTCTTACACTCGCGAATTTTAGGTTTTTGAGATGTAATTTACAAACACTTTCAAGCTTGCGCTCCCGCCCACGCACGCATACGCATGCAGATTATGTGACTTAAGCTATGACTATCCTATATACTATAGCAATGTAGTTGGGGCGTTCAAAAGCCTCCAAACCCCAATTCCTCAATTCTCAGGAATTTGACTTTTTAAAAATTAAAAAATCCCTGAAATCTGCCACATGTCAATAACTAAATACAAGAAGAAACCCGGAAAAACCAAGTGTCAATAACTGAAACAAAATGGGGGGAAAAAAAAAAACGGTTTTTTAGTCCACGTTTTCAGCCTATTAACTGCTCCCCACGCCCTTATATATATATATATATATATATATATATATGCAGTTACTTGAGACCTTCACAAACAAATGGAAAAAACTGCTCCGATTGTCGCGAGAAAATTTTCCAATCTCTCTCACCTTCACAAACAAAAAAACAATGCAAAAAAGTTTGCATTGTTATTGTCCCGTGCATCAAATGGGGTTCACAATAAGTTTTTTTTTTTTGTATTGACACTGAAGCCTATTTAGATCTTGGTTTAATGTATGTGCGGCTAATTCATAAGGGACACATCATTAATATTAATTGCTTTCTGTATCACAATAGTTGTATCTTGCTGATGGAGTGTGTGTGTGTGTGTGTTTTTGTTTATAGCTTGGGTTGATTGTTCGAGCCGTTCTTTCAGGCATGGACATGTGCTATGCATGCATGATTAGGGTCTACCTGCTACCTATAGTGCCGTGCACAGCTATTATGCGTGCAAGTTAATCTCACCTGTGCATAGCACGGGTTGATCAACGCTAGTGAAAAGTAAAGCAATGTTTGGTTCATGAGTAAACAATTCGTCCTCCTGGACACAATTTTGCATGTCAATTCTTTTTCTACACAGCTCTTTTAGCCAGTTCTGATTTATGTCTTGGTATTTAACGGTAAAAAAAAAAAAAAAAGGACACTCAGAATTAAAAAAAGAATTAAAACCCAAATACAAAGGGGAAAAATATACAAATTCAATTAATTTGGCATGCTAAAACTCTGGCAATACTGGCAATCCCCCGGCCGTTGTAAACAGGTGGTACCAAAAGTCCATCCCATCAGGCTTGCTTGAATTGTACCCATGAATATTTTCAACATGAGCGGCTGCCGGAAAACCACTTATCACGCCAGAGTTGTGGTCGGAGAATATATCCGACCAAAAATTCTCATCCACTTCAGGGAAGTAATTGTCTAATGCATCGTCGGCTTCCATTGTGGTGGTGGTGGTGGTGACGGTGGATATGTCACTGGAGGAATGTTGCGGGCTTTCGAGCTTCACTGTATCGGGATACGTAACGGGATTCACATAATTTTCTTGGCCATGATCTCTCTGTATTTTGAGTGGTTTGGTCACAAGGGTACTGGCCTGGTTTTGGTTGAGCCTCTTTTTCAAGTGGGTGTGCCATACGTTTTTTATTTCGTTGTCTGTTCGCCCAGGCAACCTCGCCGCAATCGCTGACCATCTGCAAATCAAACATGGTTCAAACATTTGGTTAGGTATGTTCCCATTTTGTTTTCCCTGTTCCTAGAAAATTTCTCAATCAGCATTTGAGCATGTGTCTAGCTGAGCAATTCTAGCTACTAAGAAAACTTACTCCGAAAGTGAAATCAATGATTCAGATTCACTTGAGTGTTTATCTGAATGACTGATTTCACTTTCGGGGTAATCTCAAGTCTTGGTCTCCATCACATGGCGTCCCAAGATTTTTAGTTATGGAAAATGCATAGAAGGGTATTGGAACCCACGCGGCGGCGCCCCGAGAGCACCAAATAATTTTTGGGTAAGTGTCACAGTATTGTGATCAGGAATCTCCATTGTGGGATTCTTCCTTTCTCTGCATCAGTTCTATGGTCCTAAATTCCTAACATTTACGAGGCCAAAAACACTTTCCAAGATTTCGATTGTGTGATACAGATTCACTCGAGTATTACCTGAAAGTTAAATCAGTGGTTCAGATTCATTTGGATAGTTATCTGAATCATTGACTTCACTTTTTAGGTAATTTTCGGAGTATCTTTTCGGAGTACTTAGCATTTTCCTTTTATAATTTCGTTGCAATTCCAGGACAATAGACATTGATGACAAAAATATACAATCAAATACAAATTAGGCAACAAAGGTTAATGCGCGCACGCACACACACCTGTTTCCCAACATTTCATGCAGCTGAATGATAGCGTCCTCTTCTTCTCTGCTGAAGTTGCCGCGCTTAATGTCCGGCCGCAAGTAATTCGTCCATCGGAGCCTGCAACTCTTCCCACATCTCAACAATCCTGGAAGCCAAGAACATTCACAATTACATTAATGTCGGCCCCAAGTTCTTTTATTGCTCATCATTTTTCTTAACAAAACCTAGAGGGAACGTGAAAAAACATTGTCGATGCATATGTAATCTGACCCGAACACCCGAGTTCTAAAAAAATAAAAATAAAGAAGAGGGAACTTGGAAATGAATTAATCAATACCAGCTTGTTTGGGAAGTGCCCTCCAATTGCCATGACCATAGAGGTTGATGTAATTGGTGAGTATGCGATCTTCTTCAGGGGTCCATGGACCTTTCTTTAGTCCCATCTTCTCACAGCATGGAGCTCTTACCATCTTTTTCGATTGATCTCTGTATATGAAAACCAAATATACAATCAATCTCTCTCTCTCTCTCTCTCTCTCTCTTCTGGTTTACAATATCAGGGCTGAAAGTGATTTCATGGGTATGTGATTGGCTATTTATTATGAGAGGTTCCTAGCTAGTAGCTACCTCTGATAGTCAACATGTTCAAAAGGCATTTCCCCCCCGCACTTTCCTGGAAAATCTCTCTCTCTCTCTCTCTCTCTATCTCTCTCTCTCTCTATATACACACACATATACACACACATACATGTACATTTATATATATATATATATATGAGTCCTTCTATTGACAGCTCACTGAGATAATAGTAGTTGAAGAAGAAGATAAAAAAATATACACTTCAGCATACACATTCATGCACTTTTATATATTTTTTCACATTTCAACTCACTTTTCAAAGCTGAACAGTAGTTCAGTAAGCTGATTTTCGATCCAAAAGACGTGTAATTTTCACACCAAAAAATAAAGTACTTGTGTATTATTTTTAGAAAATTTTACACCAAATTAAAGTACTTAATAAGTTCTTTAAATTAGTGTAAATTAATTTATCAAATTATATACGAAAGTATCTTATTTTCTGGTCTCAAAATTGCACAATTTCTGACATGGGTCCACTATTTGGGATAGAGGAGTATGAGAGATCTCTCTCACATGCACAGAAATCGGAGGACTGATGTAATAAATTGACTGGAAGGTCAAATAACACGTGGACAGAGTCACTAGTTAAGGGCTCCAGCTTGGATGTGTACGAACAGCCACGTGAAATATTCTCGTTCAAAATTAATACTTTTACTAGTGGGTGATTGGGCTAATTTGGAAAATTTGGTTTTTTTGTTTTTTTCGTTTTGTCTTTATTCAAAAAAATTTGCAAATGTTAGTTTTGCGTCAAGATTTTGTGGTTTCTGGATTTATTTCGTCGAGACGAATCCAAAGAGTATAAAATTATGGTCAAAAGTAATAATTTTTTGAATAAAGCAGAAAATAAACCAAAATAATTCAGTCTTTTGGAT
Organism: Vaccinium darrowii; assembly: GCA_020921065.1. NCBI lineage: Eukaryota > Viridiplantae > Streptophyta > Magnoliopsida > Ericales > Ericaceae > Vaccinium > Vaccinium darrowii. Next base: position 36,977,951 of record CM037162.1, read on the forward strand.
TATTTTTCGTCTTTATTCAAAAAACTTTAAATTTGACTAATAATTTTATACTTTTTAGATTTCACTCGTAGAGACAAGTCAAGAAACCACAAAAAATAGACCGAAAACTAACAAATGCAAAAAAAAATTGAATAAAGACAAAACGAAAAAAATCAAAAACCCAATTTTTTCAAATTAGTCAAATCACAGTATTCAGTTTAAGACCAAGAATAATACTACTACGGTGATAAAAAAAAAAAAGAATAATAATACTACTATGTGGAACAAGGGTAAATTTCAATGACACCCCCTAAGGTTTGTCTTAATGATGGATACCCCCTATCGAATGGGCCAAAAGTGACTTATATGAAAAAAACCACATTCTCTAATAATAAAAAATAATAAAGAACTATCAACTCTCACTTATTTTGAAACAAACGACTTCTTTTTTTTTTTTTTTACCCGTTGGAATAGTTGTTTTGATCAATGAGGGTAAAATTTATTCACAATAACTACCATTTACTCCCTTGAAAGAACCGTATTTTTTTTGTCAAAAATTACAAATTTGTTATTTTTGTTCAAAAAATTGAGAATTTATCGCTTCTTGTTGTATATTTTATTATTAAAAATAGTACTCCCTCAGTTCAGATTTGTTTGTCTCACGTTTTATTGCAATTGGATAAAAAATTGATAATATCTTTAAATTGGTAAGTAATCATATATATGTCCAATATAAATTTTGTTTGATAGATCTCGATTAATTAGTTCTATAAAATAATATTTTTAAAATTACATAAAATATTATAAATTATAAGATACAATAATTTGAAAAGTGACACGAACTCCAAAAATGGATTAACAAATCCGGACAGAGGGAGTAATAAAGTTTTCAATAGAAGGTACTTTTGGGCAGTTCCATCGCGTTTTGGGTCGAATAGGTGTTGGTTGGGTGTCGGTTAATTGAACATTGAAACAACGGGGGTTAATTATTGTTTCTCATACATGAGGGGATATCTATTATTAAAGCAAACTACAGGGGGTCTCAGTGAAATTTACCCATGACAGAATGGTAGCAAGCACGTGCCACCATTTTCCTCTCGCTTTCTCTGCATCAATTGTCCCGCCATTTAATTAAAGCTTAATTGACAGACTGTAGGATCTCTTGATTAAGGCAAAATTTAGGCAGTAAAAGGGTAAAATTTAAGTAGTACTAGAATATTTAACTTGTGGGAAAAATTCAGAACCACAGCAGCTATAGTATTTTTTTTTTTTTTTTTACGTGAAAAAACTAATGTAATCGACGGTTCAAATTTCATCTAAGCAATGAATGACTCAGATCAACAGTGTTCAAATGAAATCAAGACCTTAAAAACACATCCAATGGCTCGGAGGGCATCCTACAGGTTCCTAAATCCATTGTTTTGAGGTGCGCACAATTACTTAGGATGGACAATTATTTCTCCTCAAATAAAAAGAAAGGATAGACAGTTAGTATTTGAAGACTAAATGTCAAAAAAAGAAAAAGAAAAGGAAACAAAGTATTCGGCAAAGAATCCGGCTTGACAATTTGTGTAATCGCATACGTTCAAAAAGTATTTTTGATTGTCTAGATTTGTAAAAGTTTCCTATATGTGAGATATCATTAGTTGTCGTTATAACCACCGAGATTGGACTGTAGAGAATGCAGTGAATTCGAGTTCCCCGTAACATAAAAAGACACAGTATCCCATCTTATTTCAGAATTAGTACTAAAAAAATAAAGGGATGACTGGGTCAATGGGTGTGTGCCGTGTGGGAGCTGCCGCAAACATTGGTCGAACACTATTGACTGTCCAGCGAAATTGTACATACAAGTCTTTATTAAAATAAACAAATGCACAAATTATAAACTTTTAAAATGAAAACAATGCACACGAGTGAAGTACTTTGTCCAAGTCTCATGGTATCATCTTGGGAAGTTAGAATCAAGGGTGGGTAACCAGCAGGAGTCAAAGAAAGAGGCTGTAATTGTATATATCAATCAAAGTCAATACACATACATATATCAATAGGACAAACAAGCCCAACTTTAGTTTGCGTAATCATTCAGTAGTAGTAGTCAAGTGATATTCGGGATTATTCCAGCACCACAATTTTATTATTCGTGAACTTCACAAAAATATACTGAAGCATCATGTGGATGTTCTCCAAGAGCTCTAAATGATTATTAATGAGGCTTTGTCTGGTTGATAGTTTTGAGATAAATTTTTGAGATAATAGTTTTGTATAGGATTGCATAATTAATTTTTAGTATTTAGTCTATTTTTTTTAACAATTTAACAAACTTTTTTTTTTTTTACTTTTGAATAGAGGTCTGCAATTCTGCAAATATACATTCAAAAAGCAATAGATAAATAAACAATTTGATGAAAAATAATAAAGACAAAAAACACGAGTGATGAAACAGTGAAAAGTTTTACAGATAAATTTTCTAAAACTCCGTCTCTTTTTAAATGTTGTGTCTATATTGGAATGATCCGGAGCATCACATGTTTTGTGTTCTGGGACTACTGAATGATTACTCAAATACTATCTCATTATTGAGTGCCCTTGGAGGACAGTCATGTGGTGCTTCGGATCGTTCAAACACTACAAATCTATGTGGGGTCCATACAATTAGTCATAGACTCTGCAAGGATGTATGGTATTAGAGTATTGTCCAGGAGCACCACGTGGGAGCTAGGCCTGTCCATGGATCTGATATGGGCAGATCACGTCGGTTCTCAAACCAATCCATTTGTTGCGAATTGTCGTTTTCTCCACCTGCACCCGTCCGTGAGTGGGGTGCGGTTTGGCCAGTTCGGTTGTGGATCGTCGAATAAGGGGAGTGGAGAAGGGTTATGGGGCGGATCGAACCTGAACTGATCGAATCCGCCAAAACTAGAATATGATGATCCACATCTATCCGTAACATATCTAGCTATAGGATGGGTTCGCGGACTGTTCATTTGGTCAGTTTGAATAGTTTGGGCAGGTCGGTTGACCCACTGGGCACCCCTAGTGGAAGCAATGAATAATGAGAGATTTGTTTCTTAATTCTATACACCTCAATTAGTTTTATCATGTGAAATTATTAGTATTATTCAATTGTATTATTCTATGAAGGAATTCAAACGTAGTAGCTGGCCGAATCAAATGATTTGAACTGGCACTGAGTTTTTTTATTACCTAGACTCCCCTTTGATCAAATCTCAAATCTAACTTTGAAAAACAAGAAAGAAAAATGACAGAAACTAGAAACCCTTTCTGTCAACACAATGCCATACTATGAGGTTAGAGGTCAATCCCATCCAAATTATTAAATGTAAAGGAATCAAGATAAAGAAGCTTTACCCCAAAAAAGCAAAAGTAAAAAGTATGAATGGCTTGTAAATTGGAATATTAAACTGTGGGAATGCTAATGTTAGTCTTGATCACCCTCACAAATTAGTAATATCTGATCTGATTGTTACTGTTTTCCGCGTAAGGGTGGGGTAATTTTTTGGGTAATAAAATAGCTGGTTCATCTCCTACCTGGGCAAGCAGTTAAGAACCACCGACGTAATTTGAGGTCGTGGTGTACGTGTCGGATGCTTTGTGGATACGTAACACGCGGGGACATGTTTTGGTTTTTTTTTTTTTGCCATATGATATACATAAGTCAGTGAAAAAGTTAGTGTGTTAATAACCAAAGGAAATTCAAAGTCTTAGTTTAGACTTGAATCCCAAATCTCTCCCTTGGAAGTTGATGGGTACAAGTGGAAACATTGATCCGTGTTGTTTTTGGATCAAAATATATTCAATAAACCTTGGGAGTTAACGAGCACTCCGCAGAATAGTGGTTAAGACCGAGACCGAGTATCGTTCTTCAGGCACTTGATGGCCGAGCTACGTTAAATTTGATTATCCAAATTACGTTCAGAAATATCCTTGATATTTGTACGTGCCAGTTGGCTAAGCTATATAAAAATTCATAACTGTTTGGCTCAAATATAACTAAAATGCAAGTGGAAATGTAGCGTACGGCACCATTTATTCTCGTTCACAAAATAAATTTTCAAACCTCATTAATTACAATTAATAACTACTCCCTTGCACTTTTACCAAAAAAAAAAAAAAGAAAAGAAACGTAACTAAAAGTAAAACTAAAATACATGCTCTAGGGGCCATGACCCCGGTGGCCTACATTGGCTTCGTCATTGAAAGTAAGCGTGAGATATGACGCGTGTTTTAATTTTTTCATTAGTTTTTATGAAATTTCCATATTCTTTATGGCAGAGCGCGGAGGAATACGGTGGCCGGGACAGACACGTGGCGCGACCAGGTAAATTTTATAATTTTTAGAAGTTTTTTGGGATAAATATTTATAACTTTAACAGTACAAGGTCAAAAGCATAATATAAAACATGTTTATTGATATAGGCATTCCATAGTTGGATGATGCATTTGCTACGAGCCCCAACCAAAACGTGTAGTGGTTGAAGTGTAGATTTGCATTGCCCCAAAAACAAGAGTATTAAACCTTTTTTTGTATCCGCGTCCTATCTGTCACTAATTTTTTTTGGAATTGTTGCATCTCAAATCCGTGTTTGTGTCCCCGCGGCTTCTCTCTTTCTTGCTTCTATACTTCCATTTTTATATAACTAGGTGTCTGGACCATTTTTTGCATATCTCAGATAATCCCAATGCTTTGAAGTTAAGAACCTATTTACCAAATTTTCCCTCGTATCGAAATTGATAAGTGATTTTGGAAAATAAAGTCAACAACAAAAATAAGGGCAATGCGGCTCGAATCCATGGTTCCTTGCTGTATTTCAGGACTTCACCGGATGTGGCAATCGAATCAAATGTGAAATTGGTGACAAGAACAAGGTTGAAGACAAACGAAAGAAATTTCGGTTAATCTTCGAGTACATATTGACACATAAAATAAAATCAGTGTTGTGAGGCAAACACCAATCTTCAAGAACAAAATCGATAAGTAGGATCTAAATTACATCTAGTCCTACTCCTAATTATCACCCAAAATAGGGTTAGTAAGACAAAAATTGAAGTACAAATAAAAGATAGACTCTTGATTTGTGAGAGAGATTACAATGAAGTCTAAAGAGACTATTTATAGAAGACTAAAAACTGTAGAAAATAACTTCCTATCTTCTTCTTTAAGCTTTTGCTTCCACTTGTCAAATACTTCTCTTTAACTTCCAATTGCCTAGGAACATGCCACGTGTCCTGCACATGTAATAAAAGTACAAATAGTAATAATAAAAGTACTAATGCTAATTCTAATACTAATTATTTTTAAATAGATTTTCCACAATTATCACCTTTTTTGTCGACATCTAGAGGCAAGTAGTACTCGACAAATTTCTGTAGGCCCCAAGAACATTTCGCTTGCTGTGGGAGTGAAACCTGTGAACTCGGACAAGCAGTGGTGGCTCAAGGATATTCAAGGATTACCTGAACCCTACTAGACTAGTTATTTAACTAGTTATATATAAACAAAATTTCATATATTAATGTAAATAATATGACCAAATAATACGAAAATGCATAAAAAGTCACAATTGTTTTTGGTGAATTCTATGTTTTGGGCTAAGCAAAATTAAACTGGCACATAAATATACTAGTATTTATTGTAGAAAATTGTGTGGCAAATAGGTTCACACAGATCTTTTCAGACATATGTTCTTGTTTTATGAGATATAAAGTTGGTTGTCGTTCAGAGAAGCCATAACAAGACATTGATATCAATAAATACTTTTTTCCCTCTCTTTTCTTAAATTTTTCCATTGAACGTGTGTATTTTATTTTAAGCTAATGTATTAGGTGTTAAATTGTGAATTACCTGAATTGATGGGTGTTCATAGCATAGGGCTAAGTATTCAAAAAAAAAAAAAAAAAGAGAGAGAGAGAGATAAAATCGCTACATGTAAAAAAAAAAAAAAAAGGAAATGATTTTCACACCACCCTTTGTCTCTAAACACTCTTTTTTTTGTCTTTAGTCACTTGAAATTACCAAATTGCCCTTCATATGGAAAAGTGATTCATGAGGTAAGGGCAATTTCGTAATTTCAAGTGAATAGAAAAAAAAAGTGTTTGGAGATAAAAAGGGTGGGTGTGAAAATCATTTTCCTAAAAAATGAAAAATTTTAAGATATTCAATGGATCATCTATGGGAAAGCTATGGAGTTGCCTATGGGTTTTAATTGGGTTGGCTATATTTGTTTAATTAGGTGGTCAAATATTTTTAAATTGAGTTTTTAAGAATGACTAAAACTAATGTAAAACTAAAAATATTACATGTATTTAAAAAATAAATTATTAGTGATTTTCGAGTGATCACTCTTACTAAAAGTGGGGCCGCCCCCGTGCACAAGTAAGCCTTTAACTTGCTCTCACGCTCTCACTCGACTAGCTCATTTCAAGTTTCTATACTTCCGCTTACACCTTACATTCTGACCCAAAAAAAAGTTGCACCTTACATTATTGCAGCAGCCGCCGGCCATGCAATGGGCTTCGTTTGATGGCATGAAACTCGAAGGCAAATGAAAGTGAGATTTGGGCTCTCATGAATTTTTTATTTTTATTTTTTTGGGATCGGCTTGAGGTCTCATGGTTTTGAACATAGAACTAAACACAAAAGTGATTTCTGATTGCATTCCCTTACAAACTGGAATAACTCAAATTTCAGGTGAATTCACCAAAGATCAGATAAATGCCAGACTCCAATAAAGTTCCTATCAATTTGTTTTCCTAATACGATCACGAATTTATCGCATATATACTTAACTTTGGTTACCCTTTTTTTTTTCTTTGCAAGTAATTTTGATTTTCTTGTGCATTCGATTAGTCAAGAGTGTTAGATTCGAGATTCCTCTCACACTCAAGATTATAGTGATTCAAACATGACGTTTATCATAAACTTCAATACTCTGCGCCGACACGCAAGGAAAAATGTGGAAACATATTTAGCACATTATTTCTAAAGTAGGGAGAACTGGGACCGGTTATGGGACTTGTGGCTTTTTAAGATGAAACCACCACCATACCCAAGTCCTTGACCTTTTCAGGAAAAGAAAGTGTTTGGGGGATAAAAGGGGGTGTGAAAATCATTTTCCTAAAAAATAAATAAAAATTTAAGATGTTCAGTTGACCATCTATGTATGGGAAAGCTATATGCCACCTACGAACTTTAATTGCGTTGGTTATGTTGCATTGATTTGTGGACTATTTTTTTAAAGCTAGGTGTTCAAATATTTTTAAATGGGTGTTAAGCGCTAAACTAATACAAAACTAAAAATATTACATGTATTCTAAAAACAAAATATTGGGGGTGTTCAAGTGACCACCGTCACTAAAACATGGAGCCGCCCCACTGGACAAGTAAGCCTTTAACTTGTTGACATGCTCTCACTCAACCCGGTTGTTTCAACATTACATTCTGACCCAAAAAGAAGTTGCACCTTACATTATTGCAGCATCCGCCGGCCATGCAATGGGCTTCGTTGGATGGCATGAAATGTGATTTGAGCTCTTATGATTTTTTTTTTTTTGGGATCGGCTTGAGGTCTCATGGTTTTGAACATAGAAAATACAAAAGTGATTTCTGATTGCATTCACTCACAAACTGAATAACTCAAATTTCAGTTGAATTCACCAAAGGTTAGATAAATGCCAGACTCCAATAAAGTTCCTATTAATTTGTTTTTGGAATACGATCACGAATTAATCACATGAGAAAACATTATTTTCCACCGCCGGCGGAAACAAATGTTCCCTTCAAATCAATCACAACAGTCCGTGTGATTGTGTAGTCAATGTGATTGCATAGTACACAATCACACGGACCGATGTGATTGATTTGGAGGAAACATTTGTGTCCACCGCCGGCAGAAAGAACTCTCTATCTAATCACATATATACTTGACTTTGATTATTTATTTTTTTGCAAGTAATTTTGATTTTTTTTTTGATAAAAGAGATAGAATTTCATTAAACGGGAAAAGTTGTTACAAACTACCGGAAATAAAGACAACAGAAACATAACAACATATAGACAAGAAGACCATAAAACAAAACAAAAAATAGTGAGGGATATATATCTAGTGAGAGCTTGCTTCGGCCGTCAAATGTTCATAATCAATGTACGCTGTCTAGATTACTTTATGCATTCGAATAGTCATGAATGTTAGATTCAAGATTCCTCTTCTCACTCACAATTATAGTGATTCAAACATGACGTTTATAACAATCTTCAATACTCTGCACCGACACTTGATCTGGCTCCCCCTTTGCCCAAAAATCAAGTTTCGGCCCAATGGAAGACGAGAGAAGATTTGCCGCCATGGGGGTTGCCGGAAACCAAGTGGGGTGCAATAGAGGATTCCGGATCCGGACTTCCATCATCGGCGGCGGCGTGACAACTCCGGCGACTTCTATGTTTTTGTATTTCGGTATTTTCTCTTATTCTTTGTTTTTTGCTGTTTTTTTTTTTTTTTTGATTTTTTTTTCCCAATGTTTTTGGTAGATTGTATTTGGGATTTGATTTGTTGGGATGAATGAAGATTCTTTCTTCTAGCTTAAAAAAAAAAAAAAAAAAGATACTCCGCACCGACACGCAAGAAAAAATGTGGAAGCATATTTAGCACATTTTTTCGAAAGTGGGGAGAACTGGGACCAGTTACGGGACTTGTGGGACTTGTGGCTTTTTAAGATGAAACCACCACCATACCCCAAAACCTTGACCTTTTCGGAAAAAGGTGGACAGAGGGCTTCATTTTTCGTCCAATCTTTTGAAGAAGTGGAGCACACTTTCAGCAGTTAAAAAGCTAGCGGTCAATGTACAATCTGGGGCTTTACCGACATTAGATTTTGAGGGACCCCTAAAGGAAAACTAGTTACGTATTAGGTGAATATTATCTTCGTGTGTATGTGATTGGCAAAATAGTGGAGGTTTTTTTTGGCTAAAGAGAAAGAAATAACAAATGCTACTGAGTACAGTTACATATAACTGAAAATAACAAATTGCAAATAGAAAAGACAAAGAACATAACTAAATTAACTGAAGAATACGTCACTTGTACTAGCTAATTCTTTAAAATATACTAAACCCCCAATTCTTTAAAATATTACACCAGTATTCGTTGAATGAAAATAACTTAGCTCAGTTAGATCCACTCTGTTAATTTTCCTTTAGGTTTGTGGATTCCAAGTCATGGGCCTTAAAATTAAAAAAAAAATTAAAAAATAAAAAATAAAAAAAGCTCCCATTTTGCCTTTAAGTTTTTCTCTGGGAATCAATACCAAGGAATTAAGACTTTTTGGGACTAAATTGGTTAGAGAGTCAATTGATTTGGTCATAACATCCCTTACGTTTGCAATTTAATCTCGCCAAATTATTGCCAAAAAGCCTTAGGTCTTCTCTCTCTCTCTCTCTTTTTTTTTTATAACCGAGGAACAGCCCTATAACAGGCCACTAATTGGACTCACTGCACGATCCAAACCTCGGAGGGAGCTGGCGCAACCCACACCAATCACGGCCCCCCACTTAGCACAGGTACTCACATTGCGGGGAATCGAACTCTTGACCAAAGGGACTACCCCTAAAGTCAGGCACTCGCCCTAATTGCTGGGACAACCCCTGGGTGTGTAAGTCTTAGATCCTTGGTATGGATTCCCAGGGAAAACTAATGGGCAAACGGGAGCTACACAAAGTTTGTTTTGAGGTCACTACCTTGAAATCTACAAACTTAACGGAAGACTCACGAAGTGGATCTAATTAAACTAATTTATTTTTGTTCAAGGGAGGTCGATGTAATTAATTGAAAAACTGAGTTTGCAGTGTATTTATTAGAAACCTCATGGCAGGTTGGTGTAAATTACCCATTTTCTTTAAGTTTTCGCTAAGCCAATAAAGGGGCAGTAGGCTGGGACAACCAGCGTAGTTGACCCCTCTTAAGCATGATCATAAATGAACTCACTCGCCTTGGAATGTCTAGATTCGCGTCATAGCTGATCCAGCCGGAGAAAAAATATTTGTCATAACTAAAACCCCGATGGTACCCATGGATATAGAATTAAGTACTCATGGATATAGATTATTTGCTGTACCGGGTCTTCAATAAAAAGTTAACATATCAGTTTTTATAATTCAAATCCATCGATTAACAGAAAATTGGTCTAAAAGACAAATTTGGGGCTTTAAATGGTGTTTAGTCCAATTTAACTTATTTTAATGCTTTCAATACATTGATAGGAAATTTTTGAGGGCTCAAGGACAATACTAGACAAAAATATCCTTAATGAAAACCACACTCACGTGCATCATGTGGAGGAAAATTTTGGAGTTGTTCAATGAAAGCGACTTATAAACAGTGAAAGCCGGTACACTTGTGACCATGGGTCAATGAGCCACTTTCCCGCGGACAAAAGCATTTTATGCGTGAAAGCGACATTTCTGACCATGGGTCAGTGACCCACTTTCCCGTCCCTCTCTCTCTCTCTCTCTCTCTCTCTCTCTCTCATGTATGTGTGGGATAAAATTGATAGAATTGGACAAAATTAATTTCTCTTTCTTCAATTTTGGGGGTGGGTTCAATTTTGGGGTTCAATTTTAGGAGGTTTAGGTTCTTTGGGGTAGGGTATAGTGGGTTTAGGCATTTTGGATTTAGGCACTTAGGGTGCATTTTCCATTATAGGGTTTTAGCTGTTTAGGCACTTTCATAGGGTACCCTAGTATTTTAGGCATTTTCATAGGGTACCTAGGGTTTAGGTTTAGGGTGCACTTTCCAATTATAGGGTTTTAGTGGTTTAGGCACATTCATAGGGTACCCTAGGGTTTTAAGCATTTTCATAGGGTACCCCAGGGTCTTAGACACTTTCATAGGGTACCCTGGGGTTTAGGTTTAGACACTTTCATTAGATTTTGGGGTTTAGACACTTTCATTAGCTAGTGGGGGCATTTTTGGAATGTGTAAGTGATTTGTCCTTTTGGCATTAAACAAAAAGTTAATATCCTTATTGAAGTAAAGACCCCTTTACTATACCCTTACCAAAAACGGACCCATGAATTAAGTGCTGCTCACAATATAACGGGTCAAGCCCATCAAGATAGAACAAGGTTACCATGTGTGAAATAAATAATATAACCTTATTTTATTACTCCCATTAACTTTTAAATGAGGAAAAAAACAATTACCATACCACACATGTTTAAAGAGATGCTAATAGATAGACAGTCAAACTTGAGATAAAAATCCTAGAACTGCAGGGCAGTCCTAGGAAGTGCATGTGGGGACCCGTGCCCCCTTGCACACATCACAATCACCCAATTATTTCTAATATATTTTAAGTTTTGTTTTTAGAAATTATGAAGAAATATTTCCTAAAAATTGTGTTCTAATATATAAAAAGACGATATTTTGTTATTAATTTATGAGTACTTGTTATTTGACCTCTAACATTACAAATCAGGCGTTCGCCACTAGCGGATAACATTTACTATTAGGTAAGAACATCTTAGACAAAACTAAGAAAGTTCAAAGGAGAAGGTGGATGGATTCTTATTATTTATGTCAAACCAATTCTTTAATTCTTATGGACAAATATATTTGTCACTTAAGTAATCGACTATTGAATTTAAGCTTGTAGATACTAGATAAGACTTGGGAGGACTTTACTGGGCCGGGGTTGGCAAAAGAGGCTCATGTTGTCTAGGTAACCCTCGGCTTTCTTTTACCCAAATTGTCCATTCAAATATGGTGGGCTTTTTAACTATATTTATAACCATAAAGTCCAATAAGTAAACAATACAAAAATATGTGCACACGAGGATATAAAATTTACGTGCATGATAAATAAAAGTCATGCCTAATCAAGATGTGTGTATTAGATTTACATATATATATCTCCTACAGTCCTCAATCACGTTTTTTTTTTTTTTTTTTTTGTCTTTAGGCGGGACATCCCAGCATTAAACTTTTATTGCAAACTCCCTCCAACGACCGGGTCCGGGGAACTTGCTTTTCGCCCAAAACGACGTCTGTTTTCTCATTTTCTTGGTACACCTCCAAAGCTTCCAAAGGCTCTGTTTGGAGAGTTAATTTTCCAAAGTGCCTAAATCCTAAGCCCAAAGTGCCTAAACCAATTATACGTTATACCAAAGAGCCTAAATCCCCTAAAATTGAACCTCAAAATTCTCTCGCTAAATAGGGCCCTTGGAAGTTTTGGAAGTGTATCAAGAAAACACCTAAAACTTTGGGCGAAAAGCAGGGGAGAAAAGTAGGGTCCCCGGATTCCGAACAGGTCCGGGGACCATAACGCAATCGCGGAAGACCCAGAGAGCAAAGTTGATCCCATATCGAGAATATCTCAAGCTTCCGTAATGGAACCCTAATCTTTCTCTTAGGCTCGCCCTATCTGTCTATGATGGCTGTGAGTATGGGTCTATTGCTGTTTGTTAATGGTCACCGCAAGAAAACAATCCCTATTCGCCACACAATCAGAACCCAAAACACCTCGCGATCTTTAACAGTCCAGGAACCGGAACTTAAACCTATTTATAGCAGAGCGTGAAAGAGAGATCGGTGAACAACTAGAACCCATATTTCGTTTCGCAAAGAGACCGATTTGCAGGGCAAGGCAAGGCAAGCTTCTCAAATTGACAATACTGTTCACAATTTTACATATTGAGTGCAGGAGTAATGTAACAGTGGCCATACACCGAAGTTCTTTTCAGTATTCCCGGAGCACCAACGAAACTTTACAAAAGCTAGATTAATTCCTCACAGCAGTTCAAGACGCCAATAACATTAACCCATAACATTAGGTGCTTTTCGCTCCCTATGACACTGCAGCAATTTACATGAGTTGGAAAAAAAATTTGTCCTGCTTGAAGAACTCAATAAACCAAAAACTTGTCTGGCAGAGGTTTCTCACTAAAGCAAATCAGGATCATCTTCATAGTCATAATCCGCGTCACTTGATTGCCTAAATCTTTTTGCGTCTCTTGGCCCTCCTCTTCCCCTCTTCGGTTTTCCCCTGAAAAATTCACGGGCGATAAGAATAATTGTGTTATAAGTATCAAAATTCAGAAGGGACTGACAATCTTCTTGTCTGGTAATAGCCATGCAACACGGAGAACATGTTGTAAGCTTTTCAGATCTTCATGCAACAGAATGAACTATTTGAAGCCATGAAAGAAATATAAAACAATAACCATATAGAAATGAGGATATTTTGTAAGCATCAGATCTTCATGCAAAGGGATCCAATATTCAAAGAAATGGCAGAAAAATAAACTAAATTAAATTAAATTCAAAGAAATGGTAGAAAATAAACTAAATTAAATTAAATTCAAGTACTTACTGTCCATTGGCGGCAATGCCTCCAACTTCTCGCCCCACAACATGCTCTTCTGCCTGAAAAATAAAACAACATGAAACAATGCAAAAGTTAAAAAACAAACGGAATAGCATGTAGTCTTGTTATTGCAATTTGTTAGAGAAAATTGCATTCCAAAGAAGACATCCCATCTAAATGTAAAACACATAAACTAACACCTCTCTAACTTTAAACAAAATTAAGGTACTCTAAAAGGGCAATCACATATTTCAATATTTATGCATATGTTCTTGTGAAATTGTGTGTTTGGTATGAACTTGTGGGTTGCAGTGGAACCGTGAAGGTCAGTCACCAATGTAACTTATGGAATCTCTCACAACTACAGGAGCTTAAAGAAGAGTATCTCAATTTCGTACACAACGAAAGGTTTACACAAACTGAAGTCTGTGGGAACACTTTTTAAGTACCACAAGCCTATTCCTGATTCCTGAAGAACACTTCCTAAGGTTATTACTACTTCTCTAACATTCCACCACCATTGCGATCAGGTAAGTCAGCATCTATAATTTCTTTTTTGTTCTGTAAATATTCCACACGAAAATGATAACACCCATTAATTGGAAAAACACTAACCTCTTCACACCTTATTAAGAGTTCTCTCAAGGATTTAAAGGAAAAAAGCTCATTTTTCCTACGGTAATTTCTTTCCTCCACCAGTAAAACCACCTCACTCGGTCACATCCTCATCGAAGGACTTAGTTGCAACCTAATTCGATAGCCATCCTAAGTATGTGATAAGCAACATGAGCTCGAAAGCTACAACCAGCCAACAACACCCCCTAGTAATAAAAGCCTGCATTCATTGCTTGTACAACAAAATACACATTTCTACATCGTCAAATATGCAAGAGGAAAAACCAGAACTGCTATTGATAGATCCAGAATACATACAGCCGGTGAGGTGACTGAAGATAATGAAAATAGCCTATCTTCAGGCTGAAACTTCCTGGATCGCTTCAAGCTGCAACCACAATTTGGAAGGAGTTCTTTAAGTTGGATTATGAAGTGAATCACCACAATCAGATGAAATCAGGAAGGAGTACCAGGACAAAATGATTTCTTCATAAGTATAGTAGGAAGATGAAATTTCATGAAATAAGTATCTATCCCATACCATAACCAAAAGGTATCCTTAAATAATTGGCCTTGTGATTTCATGTAACATATTCATGCATTCAGCTATATCCCAATCAATAATCCCATACAAATCAGAAGCATGACTTCACAAAGTTATACAAGAGAAGAGATACAACAGCTGTCACCCCAGAACAGAAAAGCTCATTTACAGGGTAGTGCTCTTAGATGATGATAGGAAGCCTTCAAAACCTTTCAATACATTTCCACATTGACTTGGATCCTGTAAATAACTTGTTTCCATGTCATACACCTGCAAATTAAGATGAAGTGTTAGGCACCGAGTAGATAACTGAGTTAGAGGGCGAAGCGTCATTGAAAGTCCTGATAAGCCAAAGTGTAGAACAAGTTTAAGATAGGGAGAAGAAAAAGTAAAGTACATAACATCCAATAAAGTGCTACCAACGCAAAAATCATATTTTCGACCATGCAGTACACACACATAAATGTGGATGCTATATAACATCCAACTGTAAAGCTCCTACTATCTCGCTGTGGAAGCTACATAGTACACACTACACTACACACATTATTGTGGTGCAGCCTATGTTGCATGGACTCGGGTGCAAGTATCGGACGCAGGTGCGAGTCCAAGTGTCGGACCTTCCTAAACTTAAATATTAGGATACTGGGATACGTGTTCCCTAATTGGGTGTGGCTATGGGGACACGTCGTCAACATTTATTTGTAGTACATATTGCATAATTTTTTCAGATTATGTATCATAAAATGTATTTAAAAACATACTCCCTCCGTCCGGATTTGTTAGACCATTTTGGGAGTTCACGTCACTTCTCAAATGATTATACCTTATAATTTATAAGGTTTTATGAAATTTTAAAAACATTGTCTTATAGAACTAATCGAGATCTATCAAACAAAATCCATATTAGACATAATTACATACCAATTTAAAGATATCACTAATTTTTTATCCGGTTGCAATACAACGAGGGACAAACAAATCCGGACGGAGGGAGTATTTTAACAAGAAGGGATTAAGAAAACTATGATTTTCCTATTTTATGTCCATGTGAGACAAGAAATATCCCCTTTTTTAGCAAATTTTCTATTCTTTTTCTATAAATATCATGACAATTAGAGGATCCGAGTGTCCAAAATGGATACGCGTATCGGACACATCAACACGGGTATTTCAGCCAAAATGAAGGATCCATGTAACATAGGCTGCAGCTATTGATGTCCCATTTATGCAATTTACTCTCCTTAATGCTAAATATACTGGAAACGAACTGCTACTGGTGAATCACTGCCTAAAAGACTAACATTAAGGCGAGCTTTAGCTGACCAACCATGTGTCAAATCACAAAGGTTCGGTTTGCAACTACATGATAATTAAATGGATTTCCTTTAGTGTACGTCTAACAAAAGTTCATAGAAACTGATTCTTGAAATGCATACTACAAAAGTAATGTAGAATACTGTCAGACTTAGTCAATGAAGGTGACTTTCAACATTGGCTCTCAACACAACTCTCAGCACCTTCCCTAAAGGTAATCATTCATACTAATATATTATATACTTACCAATTGTACCCCGAAGAAAAGTTATCCTGAGATTTGATGGCGTAATCCAAAATGTGTTCTAGCCAGGAAAGCTTGAGCCACAAACATGGACTGTGTTAAAGTGATGGTGGGTTTGAGAACACTCAAAGTGAAGCATGAAGAAGTGAGTCTGCAGAAGTTGGGCGCTCTTACTCTTATACAACAATTGTTACAAAGGTTTTTTTTGTTGTTGTTGATATTCTCGCTATAATCGAGACTTGAAGAACTCAAAAACTGCTAATAGCACTTCATTGCTAGGATCAAGGCATCCTTGATCATCCATCTCCCCAGTTTCAGAAGGCCTTGACAATTTTCCAAAAATCCCATTCCAACAAGCTTGACACCGAGGTTCACATATCGGCTAAGCAAAAGCAAAATGGCCATAGGAAAAGGTGATAAACAGAAGTAAACTCAACCAAGGAACTCTTCCCCTAAGCTAAAAAATGAACAAGCACAACTGCTGCATTTCAATTGAGAAATACATCAACGTCAATAGCACCATTTGGCAATAGCAGCTGCAACAAAAAAGTTTCTAAGATCTTCAACTTCACAATAACAAGAATCATAGATGCAGTAATATACTCAGCCCCCTAATTCATGGATGATTTTGTTTGTAATAATTAACTTCTACACTAAATTTCCATGAAACATCATGGGGAACTTCCACTACAAAGTCTAAGAAACCATGCTTTAATCCAATCTTCGAGATATTTTTCAACATCTTTCGTCAAATAAATCTTTATCCACGATCACAGGAAAAACCGGCATCATATAGAACCAATGTCATATGTATAACCAGAATAAATGGCAAATTCATAAGCAGTAAAAGAGATTCCAGAGCACTAATAACACACCATGTTGATGCTAGTAAGTCCAACTCCTCCAAACTGAGAAAACTTCAAAGAACCGACAAACTTGTGCTAATTACACCCAAATCCCACTTACCCAGAAAATCAACGATGTAAATACTTATGATTTGGACAAGAAAAAGAGTGATTAAGAAAAGAAATCACCTGTTTTTCTATGTTACGGAGTTCCTCATGAAGTTTGGCTCTTTTACAGAGAACAGCAACGAGCATTGCTGATGGGTTCGAAGAATTTCTTTGCCCTAATGAAAACCCATGTGATTGTTAGAATGGATCATTGGAACACGAATTTCAAATTCGACCAAATCGAGAAAAGGGGTTTTTTTTGTTTGAAGGCTACCTTCTTGTTCCATTGTCTTGGCACAACCGAAGATTTTATAATTGAGTGAGCGAATGTGATCGAACGTTCGATTGATAGAAAAACCTAAGACTAGGGCAATCTCGATCTGGACGACATTTGATGCAACAGTAGTTGAACTTCGAAACGTTTCTGCTTCTCTACATTTGATCGGGGTTCTTTATTTTCTCCACTGGCAAATCAGATTCTACACATTACCAATAGCCTTTTTCTCGCCGGATGTAATTTGCTTTATATTTTTTTCAAAAGGTCTTTGTCAAAAATCAACATTGATAAGTTTATTAACATTTTGGTACTTTAAAATATATTTCAAATAAATTGAGCGACTCCAATAATTTTTGTAAGATTCAAAAATAATTTCATACAATATGGTATGCATCTGGTGCACCCATAGTTTTATTGTTTTTTCTGAAATGAGCAATACTACAGCCACAATTTTAAAAATACTCCATTCTTCGCAAATTGCTTGTCTTTTTTGGAGAATTGTGAATTTTGCATATAAAAAAGACATAATAGTAATTGTTAGACTATTTTTATTAAAAAAAATAAATTACACAAGTGTTTTTAAGAAGGACGAGCAATTGGAGACTGAAAGATTCCAATTCTGGATACCATTATGTCAAAGATCCATTGAATGCATATGGGCTAACATATATTGAACAATCTCTTTATTTCTTCTAAGTTCACACACATTAAATGGCTCAAGATATAATTGTGTTTGAAATAATGTTTCTAAAGTTGTACTATTTCTATACTATTTTTTGGAGATAATCTTTCAGCTAAGAATTCGAGATTTTTTGTGTGTGTGTGTGTGTTGGTGCAATGGAAGTTAATTCAAGTTCTTTTACTCATAGTTTTTATGTAAATTTTTAGTAAACTACTATAAAATCAATTGTTGCACCACTAATATTATGAGCCAGATGTGGCTTGTGCACAATGCGAATGAATGGTAAATAATGTCAATTCAAAAGTATGGAGACTTATTGTCGTCTAATCTAGTTAGATTTTCATACTCTTTTTAATAATTGCAATCCTTGTTTTATCATATTGTGATTCGCGTTTACAGTAATACGTTTCCAAATGTAAGAAAATTCACTAATAAAAAGGCTAGTCATTTTCAATTTACGTATAAGAAGGCCAAAAAAAAAAAAAGAAGCTAGTCATTTTCAATTTATGTATAAGAAAGCCAAAAAAAAAAAAGTGTGGTTATGCAAAACGGGCCTCTCCTAATCTCAGCCTTATTCCAGAAATTGACTCAAGTCAGGAACTGGCTTAAGTTGGCTTTTTAAGTTGACGTATAATGAGAGAATGATCTGTCTCGTAAAGCGAGATAAGTCAATTTTTAGAACAAAATTTTGAGGAGAATGTTCTAGTGTGGGGTTCGTTGCTAGAAATTATCTTGGTGATTTCTTGGGGTCTGCCTCTATTCCGTTTGCCGAGTTTATGTCTCCACGTTCCACTGAAGCTTTAGCTTTTCGCGAAGCTCTTGTCATTGCAGCCAATCATGGTTTCTCGAACACATTGTCGAAGTTGACTCGCTACAAGTGGTTCAAGCATTAACTCAAGATTGAAAATCCTTCTCGGACTACTGTTCTATTCTTGCTAATTGCTTGGTGCTTGTACCCTTATTTTCATCTTGCTCTTTTATTCATGTTAAGCGTTATTGTAATAGGGTTTCTCATTCTTTGGCTGAGAAAGCCCTATTAGGTGCTAGATTGGAGTGTTGAGGGGTCCTATCCCTCAATATCTCGCTAGTCTTGTTCATGCTGATGTTCAGTCTTTAGACTGCTCTCATTCGTAATAAAGTTCTTTATGTTTCCGGGGAAAAAAAACAAAGAAGTGATGAGAAAAATTAAACCATTAATTTGCCGTTTTATATGCCAATGGGAGATAAAAATGTCAGGCCGTAAATACTGGGCTAACCTAGTGGTTCTAAGCCCCTAGAATGGATACAAAATTGGGCTGAAACGGAACGGAAGATCGCCCCAAGCCCAAGTAATCGGTCGATTTCTTTACCAGGCCAACACGGCATCGTTAGCTTTGTCAGCAGAGCCTAGACGGGGCGACCGGACAACGTGCGACACTACAATTGGGTCCCACGCATTACAACTTTGCTAAAAAAAAGGAGAAGTGTTACTGACACTCTCATTTCTCTATTAGCACTCTTTTTTTTTTTTTTTTTTTGTCTTTATAAGAAAAACACCTTGGCTCACCACAATTTTTTTGCCCAATATTGTAGGGAAGGAGGGACTCGTTAGCGCCTTTAAAGGGTTGTACTGTGTAATCCTCAATTTCAACTATCTGAAAATGTTCTCGATGGTTCGGATTCGTTGACGTTTTATCACCGGCAGTAAAGCGTCTGCGAATCTAGACCATTGATTGCCAGGATGAACAGCTGTGATGAGCGCTACACCATGTAGTACGGATGAGGCTTTACAGGAACCTCGCTTATACAGCAGGTTAATGGGATAAGTTAGTAAGTTAATAACCAAAGGAAGTTCAACGTATGTTCATTGACTCGAACCCCATACATTCCCCTTACAAGGCAAGAAGTACAACCAGATGAGCAAACTGCCACATACACTCATCACAATTGATCTAGTCGATCAGTATTAAATGTTAATGAGATTGCTATTTCAAAACTTTATGAAAAAATGAGATTCATACCAATGACATTGGTTAGAACTCAGGGAAAAAATTAACTAATTAAGTTCTTTTATCTTATGACAGAGCAAATAAAAAAAACCCCACCTTTCAATGTTCAAATTATGAATGATTTGTTTCGGGCTTCAGTATGTGAAGAAAGTTTGAGATTCGTGTATGGATACCAAACATATGTTTTTCCTCTTTGATATATAATTTATTTATCTTTCGCGCGATGGTTTATGTCATAGTTTCTAGGATTATTTTTATTTTTATTTTTTTCAGATGGAAACCGTTCCAAAAAACTTTTCATAAATATAACCATGTGCTTCTGTTCATTTACGAAAAAATAATAATATATGAATTTAAATTCGTCTCATAACGATGATACTTTTTCTGCCCTTAAAACAAAGGGAACGGGGTCGGATATTTCCGACCCCAAACAGCCCATTGCTGATTGCCCTTGCTTTAAAGGCTGTTCCTTGGGCAAAGATATCATCATCAAATCCTGATTCCAGTCCAAAACGAAAAATCGAATAAGGTTCCATCAACAGATTCATCAAACCTTATCATGGCTTTTTTGGAATTGAAAAAGGCAAGGAAGCGTTTGTCCAACGCACCGGCCAGGGTCCCATTTTTATACCCCAGCTTAGCCTAACCACCGTCCAAAGTTCCTGTAGTCGAATGCCATTCCTGTTCCATTCATAAGTTTTTTTTTCTTATCCATGGTCCCAATTTCTTTATATTTAATTAAACTCGTAGGAGTATTTATCCCGTTGCCCTTTTATTAGGAAAACAGGGTTTTGTAGGGCACATCCGAATCGTCCATCTCTAAGATTGACGGTTTAAATTTAAATAAAAAGAAAAGGCTATAATATATACCCTTTATTTGGGACCCCTACAAAAGTTGCGATTTTTTTTTTTATTATAAAAGTTACGAGACACGCCAAAATGTTACAAATCATAGAAAATATTAGGAATCATATTGCTAAAAAGTTAAGAAAAATTAAAAAATGTTACAATTGTCAATAAGGTGACATAATCTAGACCATACAACAGGTGCATATGATACACCTTTAATGAGTGTGTATTAAAGGTGTGTATTGTAGCCAAAATGAGTTGTAAATCGAACGGTTTTATAAATAGTGTATCGAGTAAATCTCACCCATCGGATGCATTTTCTGGGTCATTTTTTGGGTTTCTTTCCTGGTACTGTACTAAACCTCTAAATTTTTAGATTCTTGAACCTTAAAATTTTAAAATCTTGGTCTTCATGTTGTGGGATTTGCTGTCCCCGTAGTGCCCCCAACCCGACCATCCATCTCTGCAATTTATGATTCAGATTCATATAGGGACTTTTACCAGTAAAAGTTAACAAACATATCTCAATCTTACTTGTAAGAGTTAACAAACATATCTGATTACCAAAATAGACGGCTCGAATGCATCTGTGCCTGTGTCTGTATCCTAGTTTCGTGCCCAGTTATGATTTCAAACAGATCATTGCGTTATTCCTCCAAACGTTTTGAAACTGTGAAGGCTAGGCACAGCCACTGACTAGTTTGGACGCATGCCCATAACCGTTGCATGGATTTTTGGAACAAGAGAAAAAAGAAAAGGGTGAAGATAAGAGAACAGAGAAAAGTTTTGCCTTTCCCTTTTCCTTCCAAACCATTCAAAACCACATTTTATTCCACTGTTCTTCCCACAGATATAAAAAAGCAAACGCATTGGTTCTACAGAGTCCGTTTCCTTTCTTCTTAATTTTTGGAGCTCTTGTGTCCATTCACTTATTTCCTTCCACCTGCAGCCATGTCCTTCAGAATCAGGGGGGTACGTTCTCTCTCTCTCTCTCTCTCTCTCTCTCTTAGAAATGTTGAGTTCATGGAATTTAGTTTTTCTGTGTATCAGAAACTGAAAAAAACCTGTTTGATCTATTTCTTCTCGTTGTTTTTGAGCGTATATCAAGATTTTTCTGCTTGTTTTTTGGGTTTTTGTTGCTGTGGTCGGTTGAAGTCTTCCCTCAGAACTATGTGAAAGTTTTTCAGCCTTAAGATTAGTATTTTTTGTTCATCAGATAATTGGTTGGATAGTTCTGGAGATTAAATTTGTGAAAGGCCCATGTTTCTAAGTATCAATATTGGAAGACAATTGATGACTTGTTTTTTTCAAATCCCTGGTGTCGGGCCAGCTTACGATCACGGGCACCTCGCCTCGACTAGTCTTTGGGAATCTAATCTCACCGTCCACTAACACGTGATCTGATTAAAGCCCTTTAGGAATTCCAAAAAATTGATCTTTTGAATATGGTTTCTGTTTAGCCATTAACTTTAGTTGATCAACTTGTACGTATCTGGTTTGGTGTCAGCCAAATGCTTCTTCAGGCATGGGCGTTGCTGATCACAGCAAAAACACATTTCTAGAGCTGCAGAGGAAGAAGGTCCATCGGTACGTGATTTTCAAGATCAATGAGAAGAAAAAAGAGGTCGTTGTCGAGAAGACTGGCGATCCTGCTGAGAGTTACGATGATTTCACTGCAGCCTTGCCTGAGAATGATTGCCGATATGCTGTATATGACTTCGATTTCGTGACTCCTGAAAATTGCCAGAAGAGCAAGATATTCTTCATCGCATGGTAAGCTTTCATCATATGTTCTGTTCTGATGATTTCAACCGGTATTAGTTCTTATCTGATTTGTGTGATGACCAGGTCACCTGCAGTCTCTCGAATTCGTGCCAAGATGCTTTACGCCACGTCCAAAGATCGGTTCAAACGGGAGCTTGACGGTATCCATTACGAGATTCAAGCTACTGATCCTACAGAAATGGATCTTGAAGTTATCAGAGACCGGGCACACTGACAGTTTTCTTTCTCGAACGAGAAGAAATGTTTTGCGCCAAACTTATGAAGAAGCGATGATCGATTTCTGGCATGACAAAGTGTTGCTTAAATAATTGGCATTGGGGAAGGCTGATCTGTGAAGCTATAGGCTAACCGTATCCGAAAGCTGTAAGGTTCTGCTAAAAATCATTGCCTACCAGATAGATCTTTGTATTCTGAATCACATTACTATGTATTTTGTTCCTTTCAATAATACTCTATCTTGTTTCGTTTCTGTTACTTTCTCTTGTACTTTGAATGGCAACAATGGGAAATGATAGGATCTGGATACAAAACACAGACCCGGAGGTGCTGGTATGCGCATCCAAGCCATTGGCAATGGACGGCTTGGATCTGTAAAGTGCCGAGATGAAATCAGAACCGTTGAAAACACATTCGACAGCTCGGATGCCGCACACAAGGCTCCCCGGTTCCACAAAACATTGCAGCAAACTATGATTTCAGGATTTTGTTTCGTCCAGATTTCATGGAGAAGAAACAAAAGTGCAGATTTAGAATAACAGGCCACCGGTGAGAGATTTCGAACTTGAGATTCTTATAAAAAGCATGGATTATTGCTTCAATCTTATTTGCAAGATATATGAACATCAAACTTCGACAGTAGGAATGGATTGGAAGATTGCAAAAGAAACAAAGAGCCAATACTTCTCCCATTTAACAAATTCGGATTCGAAAAGTACAGGACCTCTAAGCATCTACTAATAAGTACCATTTAACCAAAACAAAGAACAAAACACCAAATACAAGTTAAAAGTAGAGAAAGCGAATAGGGTTCGGAGCTCATCCAATTTCATACTTCTAAAGAAACCGATTTTGAATCAATCTCTAAACGACCGGAACAGTCCTGTTGTTATAAGGACTCTGGTCGACCTCATCTCCACCCAAGTCGTCGTTCTCACCCGACATTTCCTCCAGCGATTTTCCTTTGGATTCAGGCACCAAGAAAGTGAAAAGCAGACCCAACAAGTTAACCACACCCAACACAATGAGGGAGTTCCTCACACCGATTCCAGCCGGGTACCCTGCGTCTGCCTTTGCCTTGTCTTGGTTTTGTGCCAAATATAAGAACCCAAATGCACCAACTATAGCTCCCAACTTTCCTGCTGCAGCTGAAATCCCGTGGCAAGTTGATCTCAACCGAGCTGGGAAAATCTCAGCCGGCACAACAAATGTGGTGGCGTTTGGTCCAAAATTGGCAAAGAAGAAGGTCAGAGAGTATATGACAACAAAACCAATTCGGTTGTCAGGGTGAGTCCAGTGGTTATAAGGGAATGCTAGAGCAAACATAAAGATTGTCATCATGGCAAAGCCCATAATCTGGATAGCAAATCTTCCCATTTTATCAATGAGTGCCACCGTGAACCAGTAGCCTGGGACGGTACTGCACATGGCGATTAGAGTTTGGGCCCTGGCAATCTTGAAAACTTCTTGAATCGCGTTCATGGTTTTTGCTGCAGGAATCCACCCAATAGCGGTGAAAATGTCCTTTTGGAACAGATTTTGGCTGTAAAACGCAATGTCGAGTAAGAACCATGTGCTGGTGGTGCCAAGCAAGTGGAGCCCATGGCGGCGAAGGAATTGCTTGGAGAACAAACCGAATGAAGCTGTTGGCTTCTGAGCGATTTGGTCGACTTTGTCGACCTCAGCCTCGAGGTCAACTTGCAAAACTTTGGACATATCCGAGGCAGCTTGCTTCGCATTCTTGGCAACAAGAGCAGTGTAACGGGCAGTTTCAGGCATCTTCATCCGCCAGTAGAAAGTGAGGAGAGCCGGAAGCGCTCCAGCCATCAAAATAATCCTCCAAACGTAGTCGGCTTGTGGACTGGTCGAGGCAATGGCGTCTACTTCATAAGCGGGAGCCTTGAACCGGGCATCAAACGCCGAAGATATTAAAATCGCGAATATCCCTCCTGCCAAAATTCCAAATCCTTGCATAGCGAAAACAGCAGCTATGAAGGCGCCACGTGTCTTTTTACTGGCGTATTCAGACATGATGGTGGCGGAAAGAGGGTAATCACCTCCAATGCCAAACCCTAGCCAAAACCGAAAGAAGCAAAGGGTGGCCATAATGGTTTTTGCATCCCTCCCAAAGGACAGGCCCGACGCAATAGAACAAAGGCACATGAGCATCAAAGTCAAGCCATAGACCCTCTTCCGGCCTAGCTTGTCACCAAGCCAACCAAAAAAGAGTTGTCCGGCTAGGGTTCCACATAGGGCTACACCAGTGACCGCGCATGAGACATTGGGGGGTAAAGTACCGGGTTTTTTTGCACCATCGACGTGGTAGTATATACGCCCTAGCAATTTGGTTACTAGTGATATGCAAAACAGATCATATGCGTCGGTAAAGAAACCCATGCCAGCGATAATAATTGCAGTGAAATGGTACCATTGTGTTTTCGCTACGTCAAGTGCGTTGAGCACCTGTAATTGTTCCCCCGCCATGGCTAGTTTACTTCAGGAAAACTGGCCTCTTTCCCTGTTCTCCCTTTCTCAACACTTCTTTCTCTACTAGTCTGTTACAGTAAAACATACATAATCGATCATCACTTCTTCAATTGCGAAAACGAAATAGCTACTACCGAATTTCAGAAAAAAAATTCTTGGTTTGTCACTTCACGGATTATAACATAGTGAAAATTTGTGTGAGCCGTGAATGTAATCACATTAGGAAACATGTAAATCTTTGCGTCATGATTTCGTACTTTTTTTAAAATATATTTTTCGTGCGACAATATGTACAAATGAGAATCTTTCTAATTAGGATCCATCATGATTCTCAAGTTTAATAGCTATTGAAATGAGATCATATCACTGCCAAGAAACTTTGAACAAAAGATAAAATCCCATACAAAAATACCTCTTATACATATTGTTGTGCTACGTTTTAATCAGACAAGACAATTGATTGGTACATAAGGCTCTGTTCGGTTTAGTTTAAATCAGACAATTCCAGTTCAAGAAATATAGGGATCGCAGAGCATGGAAAACAAAAACTAGCAATCACGACGTTTCAACTCAACTACAAGGATCAACTCAGCAATCGAAGCAACAAAAAATGGTGATAAGAACTTTTTGTTCTTCAACCTTCACTGTAACCCTAAAAAATGGCGGAAAACAGGGGCAATAGAATAAAAACATCAAATTTTGTGTGGTAACAGGCAAAAACCTGAAGTGTATTTGCACAAATCATCTTTTTCATTATCTGGGTATTGTTCAATCAACCTCAATAACCTTCCATACAGCCAGATACAGGCAGGGATGGACGCAAGATATGAGTGTGGGTTAAACGAACACTAGAACAAAAAATTTAATGTGCGGACAAACCTATATAGTTGTAAAATTTGTAAAAAATCAGTACTATATTTACTTTAGAATTTGGGTAGCGCAGTCGCCCAAACTAGCCTACCCTTGATGGTCTGATCTGCAGAGAATAAGAAATCCCCTGTAAAAGCTCTATTTTGTCACCATATAAACATAACAGACTTTGCATGCAACAAAACAACATATTCATATATCATGTCGTGAATATCATTGATATATAATTATATACATATATATACAAGAGGCAGCTTTTTATAGAAAAAAGAATGATAACGAAAGCAACACAAGAATTAGATATATAAGAGACAAGAGTTGGGATATATATATATTTTTTGTTTGTCACTGACCTGTCTCTCTGTCTCTCTCAAGGGGCCTCGAGGAAGGAAGAGAAAAAAAAAAGAGAGAGAAAGTGAGAGAAAATATGAGAGAGAGAGGTGATGGAGATGAAGGGAATGATTTGCGGGTGTTTGTTATTTATACGCGGCGGAAATACTCTGGAGTGGGTATCTCTCAGTGGCATATTCCCTCTTTTCTCGCTCCATCTCAGAAAGTCCCGACCACCCTATTTCGCCACTCAAAATTTTTATCTCATTTTTTTTTTTGCTCATTGGAATTTGATTTCCTTAATTACGATTTATTCTACCTAAATTGGCTTTAATACCGGATCTTAGATGTTTATAGAAGTAGTCATCAGACATGAGGGCAAAAGAAAATAGGTATTTTGAGTCAAAAAATTTACCACACTTGCGGATTGCAAGTGAGTTTTCTAGACGGATTTGGGGGCTCTGCTGTGCACTAGGTGCATGGCACTATGCTGTGCACCCCATTCGACCGTCCGTTGAGAAAATGCACGGCTCGGATCAAATCCAAGAAATTTCGGGACCCCTTATGTGAGTTTTCTCCTACGGTATTTTCAATATTTTAGTATTTTTGGATTACAAGTTGTCAAATCAACTGATGTAGTGAGGAGAATAGCTTGTGGGAGATTACCAAAAATACCGTAGTCCCATTATAATCCTAGTTTTATTTTTTATAAATTAAGTATTAAAAGCTATATTCTATTTAAAATGTTAATCGTAATGTGATTTTTTGAAATTGTAATATCACATCTGTGTGATTTTATTTACTATGTAAAAGGATATACCCGAATTAAATAGGTTTCAGATATTGGATGGGTATCAATTTCTGGTTTTTGTATGGCTAGGCATTATTTCCATATTGTCATATCAATTATCTTTCTGAGTTTATTAGTTTTCTAATGTAAGTGGGAATGTTGATTAATCATTACTCTCGTACTAATGGCTAAATATCAAAACCTTCAGGTTGATTCATCCACCCAAGCCCAAAAAGGCATCAATTAGCACTCGTTTTGTCGGATATTGTCAAATTGCCGGAGCCAGAAATTTTGTAGAGGGGGTACGGGCAATATATGTGGAGAGGGGACGAGGTTATATAATTTGATAATATATATATATATATATATATATATCCAATGCAATAATAGGTTCAAAATGTAGGCGACTGCCCCTACTAGACACCCCCTAGTTCCATCCTTATTTGAGCACAACATATTGATCATGGGCAAAACAAACACGGATGATAAATATATGGGCGGGTTAATTTAGACAGGTTGTTGGAACTTGGTATGAATGCATGAAACTGGGTATTCGGAGGATTTCTCAATACAACTCAGGTCTTTTCCGGATTCACTGTATCTGGACATTCATGAAGTTATTGAGTATACATGTAGAACTTGTGCAAATCCAAACCGCAGGACCAGATCGGTTATGGTTCGGTTCTGGTTCTACCCGATTAGCGTTAAACACTTTTTCACAACACATGAATTCAAAAGATTATATAGAATTTGAAGCACCAAACAACTCATAAAATAAGTACAGGATTTTATAAGATTCGAAACCAAATATTGTCCACATTTTTTTTTTGAACAGCACAAATATGGTCCACATGATACACAAAATTTGTGACAATTTACTATCAATAAACAACTTCTAAAATTGATGAAAACAACCAATTAGGTAGCTTAAACAAAGAATGGAATATTCTAAAAATAAGAAAATAAATTCAACTTCATGTCTTGCTATGGAATTAAAATAAAAAATTGTGTATTAGTATGGTCAAATAGTTACAACAATACATTAAAAACTTGCTTACAAAGTAGATTTCTACTCTAAATAGACATAAAAGAATAATTATGTACACATATAAATAAGTTATTATATATGTATATATATATATATATATTAACGTTATACGGTCCGGTTTGGTTCTAACTGTGATTCTTAAATTGAGAACCAGTAACTAACAATAATTACTGGTTCTTTTTTTTTTAGAACCTATAACTAGACCAATGAACCACATAGCCTAACCAAATAGAACAGTTTGGTTCAGATTGTAAATCTATATCTGTATTTATTCCATTATGCGGAAAATAGATATAATTAGGATCATGAATTCAACACATTTTAAGAACAATGAAATAAACGTACCTTTGATGGCCATCGAGATTAGAAGGAACAAACCCCTTAATTAGAAACACCTTAATTCTTGGCTCACCTTCTTCTATGTGTCTCTAACTTTCTAGAGTACCCATTTACTTTAATTGATGAAAAAACCGTATATAGAAAGGGTGGGTATTCTATCCTTTTATAGAGGAGAGGAGAGGGCCATAGAGATAATTATAAAATACTCCTAATCCATCAGAGACTCTTTTATATAGAGTATTTCCCTAACATAGTCTAATTGGTTATGATGACGAACCTTATCTTTTAGTTGGCTTATATGATATTGGAGTCCCAATTGTAACAAACATGCATAAAACGTGGAGTTTTAGTGGGACACAAAAACGTGAGTCTAACACGGATCGGATCGATTTAGTGGTTATATTAGTTTTTTTGTGCACCCCTAGGCAAGAGAGAGAATTGACACAAAGTGAACTGAGCAGCAGGATTGCATGACACAAGAGGGGGAAAAGCTGTCTGCAAGTGTGGTTTCCATCAGTATCCATATTTCTTATTATTAACCTTTAATTACATAAATGCGTTTTGTCGCATGGATACCCGTATGCGATAAAAAAGATCATCTACTGATGTGACGAAAAAGATGAACAGTTCAAATCAAATAACTGGACCTGGACAGAGCCTACAAACAACAGCTAGCACAAAATCCTGATTCCACCATGGGTATAAGGTAGGTAGGTATGTGTGAAACTTCAGTAAAGGTAAGGAACCTTTTGCCGGACGCCTAACTCGTGTCCATGTCAAATTTTCGTCGGCTCCCCACGACGTCGTTTCCATACCCACCTCCTCTCTGTCATTTTCTGCTCATTAGAATTTAAGTTCCTCCACTTATATATTTGAGTCAATATTTATCACACGTGAATCGCAGTGAATTACAAGTGAAATATAGAGCACAAAACATATTGTAATCCTAGTTTTATTTTTTGAAAATTTAAACACAAAAAGGCTACATTATATTCAAAATGATTGTCGTGGGAGGAGTGCCAACCTTGTTGGGTTGCCTTTTCGCGTTTTTTGACGCCTTTTGTGCTTGGGTCCTTTAACATTTGTAATCCGTTTCCAAAGATTAATAAATTTTTTTTCCGTTAAAAAAAAATTATATTCGAAATGATGATCAATGTGATTTTTTTTTTTTGCAACTGTGATATCAGGTCCGTGTGGTTTTTTTTTTTTTTTTTTTTAAGAGAGAATGATATCAATAGGTCTCAAATGAGTCAAACCTAGTGGAGCTTTAAAATGTAAAAGTTTGTTTGCTAAATTTTTAGCAAACTCAAGTTCGAGCTTGAGCTTAATAAAAATTTAACGAGCGGAGCTTGAACTAAGCTGCTTTAGGCTTGAGTTCTAATCAAGCCTGTTTACAAGACTTAACAAACTAAAGAAATTATATATTTATACTTGCATATGGATCTAGAGCTGCAAATAAAACTTGTATATGCATGTAACTAATTTGATACACATGCAAAACACATACATATATAATACATGTACAAGTTTATACATATAGAAAATATATAAGTTGTACAAATTTCAAGTTTATGCATGAAATTTTATAGTACTCTAGGTTCGCCAATCGAGTCAAATAATATGAGACTCAGGCTCGGCTCATTAATCAAACAAGCTAAAAATTAAGGCCCAAGTTTTTTAGGAGTTTGTACGATGCATTGATCCCTCCACGGTGTGCACAAGGCCTAATATTCTGGGGAGTAACGACAGAAAGTTCATCACATTTTGGGCCCAATATACATTGAATGACCCATATCCACTTAAAAGGCTAAGGCCTTGTAAGTATTGAATCATCCAACTATATATTAAGGTCTGACCATTTTTCTATTTCTCTAATGTGGTAACTTAAATGTTCACATATGTTCTAACAAATCTCCCCCTCATGTGTGAACTATACATTGAGCCTTGTTCCCTTTCTTTGCATCCAAACCCTCCTTGATTCTGATCTACTACTCTCTAACCCTGCCTCCTAAACAAGGTTTCTTTCACATTCACTCCATCGATTCAAAGCTATCCATTATAGCAACCCAACATCGAGCCACCTTTTTTTCATCGGGAGTCAATTGGATATCCACTCCATCGACTCGAAGCAGCCATCCATCATACTCCATTGAGAGCCAACGTGCCTATTCACTTACACCATGCTTCCTGATGAGTCAACATTGAACATGTGTGCCTACACTATTGGACAAGTCCATTCATGGTGCGTCGAGATTTACGATGCATTGATCTCGTCACGGCGTGCACAAGGCCCAATGTTCGAGGAAGTAATGACAGAGAGCTCCACATCAATTGGGTCCAATATCCATTGAATAACTTATATCCACTTAAAAAGGATAAACCTTGTAAGTTGAGAGTCACTCAATTGTATATTGAGGCTCAACCCCTTTTTTTTTTTTTCCCAACATGGGACTTAATTTTCACATATGTTCTAACAAAGTTTGATGTGTTTAATTGACAATCAAATCAAACTCAAGCAACTCTTTACCGAGCCGAGTCTCGAATAATTTGCAAACGGCTTAATTTATTGGAAAATTTTCAAAATGGCACCTGAACTTTACACTCATTGTCCCAGAAACACCTGAACTTTACTTAGCATCAATTAAACACTTGGACTTTCAAAACGCCCTTTCTAAGGCACTTGGCCCCATTTTCCGTCGATACTAGGATGAAAATTGCTGATGTGTCAATTCTCTCTCCTAAGTGGGCCCTTGGCACATGACACGGGGGCATGAG
Source organism: Vaccinium darrowii (assembly GCA_020921065.1). NCBI lineage: Eukaryota > Viridiplantae > Streptophyta > Magnoliopsida > Ericales > Ericaceae > Vaccinium > Vaccinium darrowii. Next base: position 37,009,419 of record CM037162.1, read on the forward strand.
TGAGGTAATGTGTTGCACCCAATAATTTTCTCCAGCCCTTTCCTTCTCTTATACGACTGAATGTACAAAAACAAAATCAAGTCATCGACATTGGCTCCTCCGACCGACTCGATTTCGTCGCAATTGGAGCAGAGGACGACGGAGAAGGTGTCGAGGACGAGGTGGGCGTGGTCGCGGGAGATCTGGAGGGTCTCAGAGAGGGCAGCTGAGTCGACCCGGTGAGTTTGGGAGTGGGTTTGTGTGGTGGATCGGAGGACGAGCTTTGTTTGAGTGGGGCTAGGGTTTGGGTGCCGTCGGTGAAGATGGGCTTTGGGATGGGGACTACGCCGTGCTCGAATGGCTCGCGGTGGGGGTGGAGGTAAAGGTGAGGTGGCAGTGGTGAGGGTGAGGATGTTGGATGCTCGGTGGAGTCGGACATGGCTAATATATATATATATATATATATATATATATATATATATATATATATATATATATATATATATAGAGAGAGAGAGAGAGAGAGAGGGAGCGAGATAGATGAGTAGCAGATCATTGATTGAGAAGGAGAGGGTTGGAGAAAATTATTGGGTGCGACACATTACCTCATTCATGCCCCCGTGTCATGTGTCAAGGGCCCACTTGACCACTTTAGGAGAGAAAATTGACACATCAGCAATTTTCATCCCAGTATGAATGGAAAATGGGGCCAGGTGCCTTAGAAAAAGTGTTTTGAAAGTCTAGGTGTTTAATTGATGCTAAGTAAAGTTCAGGTGTTTCTGGGACATTTAGTGTGAAGTTCAGGTGCCATTTTGAAATTTTCTCTAATTTATTTGTAGCTCTAAATGCAAACCTGACTAAATAGGTTTCGACTTTATGATAAGCATACTACAAATGCCTAAGAAATGCTATGAGTACACCACTCATACAAATCAAATGCACACTAAGTTGCATAGTATGTGGCAGATGAGAAGAAATCCACTGTGAGGCCCACCTAAAAATTGATTTCTAGTCATCCGCCGCATCAATTTGGTGCGGATGAATGGCGTACCCATAATTTTTTCCCTAAATGCCTCATTATCTACTTTTTGGTGTGGCTATGCTTCCTATGCAGTAATTTGCATGACAGCGTATTACCGATTGTCTCTATTACCAATTGTTTTCTGGGATACCAATTGTTTCTAGCGTATTTCATAGCATATTACCAAATTGTCCCCAGCGTATTACAAATTGTTTTTTGAGAGTTTGCATGATGCATGTGTCCCGTTCATATGGCCGCTGTTATACAATCAATCTGAAATATTATTAAAAAGATCACCAACTCGAATGGCAAAAAAATTGACAAGGTTGGTGTGAAGAAATAGTCGGACCTGATAATGGCGCACAACAAGATAAATCCCGATCCCGCCCGCGGCCAAATGTCAAGGTAGGTGTGAAGAAATTTCAGTCCTTTTGCCTAACCCCCAACTCATGTCCATGTACCGGTTTACAATCTTACTTTCCCAAAACCCAACCTTAACTTCCCCACATATGTTTAATATTTTTAATGGTAGTTTCAAGATTGCATATGTTGGTAAGAGTCGTGATATGCTATGATTTGGTCCATTGGAAAAAAATTTCCAGTGTCGTGACTGTAGCTTGGTGGATCATGGTTGACTCCAACCACTTTGTGTCACACGGGTTGCGCCCCATGAAAAATGCCACAACAAGGCTACTTTTTCTCACTTTCCTTTCATCAATCATTAATTACTACTGTTAAGCAAATGAGGTCTTCGAGTTTTTTTTACTCTCTCTGTTCCTTTTTAAGTGTGTGTAGTTTCGTAATTCCAACTTATTAAAAAAATATTATAATTACATTTTTCACATCAACTTTTATATTTACTTTTCATTATTGCCTTTGATGAAGACATCATCATTAAACATACCCACTAACTTTTCAAAAATAAATTTACTTCTAAGGGCAAAATAGAAAATATATCAACTTTTACCCACTGACTTTTCTACATCACACTTTTTTAGGAACAGTCCAAAATAAAATACACTACTTTTTTCAAGGAAGGATGGAGTATTTTTTATTAGGCCCGAGCAATTCTGAAATGGATAAATTATCAATAAACATCAATTAGTAGCATTAATATTCACCACTTTAATGGTCGAAATCACCAAAAACATCACTTTGTTCACTTCACATTTTAAAAAAAAAATTCCAAAAAGATTATTTCCCCATCTCTCATCTCTCCAATCATTAATCATATTTCTCTCTATACTCATACCTCTCTATCCAATCATTATTCTCATTTCTCTCTCTATCTCTCTCCAATTATTACATCTCTCTTTAATCATTATTACTTTTTCCAAAAACCATCCAAACACTATTTCAAAAATATTTCTCAAAATATTCTTCTCAAAACTCTCAACTAAACACAGCGGTATTTCAGAACTTAGAGACCAATTCATGGTGAGGCGTTGTAAGATAATGGTTTTACCTTACTTTTTTTTTTTTTTTGATCCGCGTTTTACCTTATTTTAAATTACACCTTTTTTATAACCAGATCGCTAGGTCAGCTTACGCGCACTTCAACTAATTCTGGGACCCTGGAGGTAACAATCAGACATAATCCCTAGGAGCCCGTTTGGATGCAGTACAAAGCCCCTGACTAAGTAATCCGGCTTCCCCTCATCCCTCTTCTAAGCCATATCCTTTGTTTGGCTGCACCAAAACTCTCCCCGACTAATTAATCCGCCATCCCCCTCATCCTCCTTCCCCCTGACTAAATAAAAGCAGGGGGAGGGGTGCTTATGTTTAGTCTGGGTAGATTTGGGGTGCCAGATTACGCCCTTACCCCCACCACACCAGAGACAACCGTATGAAATGGGGAGAAAACGAAATTTACCTGGTTTGGGGAAGAGGCCAGAAATTAGGGCAGAAACCTTGGAGATTTGGTGTTCTCTTGAAGAAATTATGAAGGATTTGCAGTTTTAGGGTTTTTTTTGGGAGAAACTAGGGTGATCCGTCGGTACAGAGAGAACCAAGGGGTGGCTATGGCTGATAGAGAGGAGGAAGAAGATGGAATCTCTTTTTCCTTTTACGTCAAAAGTAGATATATGTCAAAACAGATTTGGGCCCTTAATCTAAACACATGGATTTGGGCCCTGGTTTGGTTTGGAACGTAATATCCTTTTTGGATTAAAAAAACTTAATATCTTTATAAAATTTAATGATTTTACTTCATATAAAAATTACTAAAAAATATTATAGCTTCAATTCATTGTTTTCAGGTAAAACATAATATCTTTTTAAAATTTAATGATTTTACTTCATATATAATTGATTAATTCATTATTTAAAATGCAAGGGCAAATATGTCAATTAATCGTTTTTTACACAATCTACCCTTCTTATCCTCCTTTTTTAATCATTCATCCAAAGCATGGACTATTTAATCCTCCTTTCTTAACTATCACATCAATGTGGGTCCACCCTTCTTATTTAATCACCCCGACTATTTTATCTCCACTTACTATTTAATCCATCTAAAACTAATACGTCATCCAAACGAGCCGTAGCGGTTCCAAGAGTTTGCTGGCAATGAGAATCGAACTTGAAACCTCAGGTTGTAGCAATCCACTAAGTTCCAAGGCAGTACCACCTTACCAACTCTTTTGGCTTTTCTTTAAATTACACATCAAAGCGTAGTTGTCTCCGGCGCCCTCATCTCCTCCATTGGACGACACCCTCGTTCCCTCCTCCTACCGCCACCGCTGTTCATTTTTTGTTCATCTCCTCCATTCGACGACACCCCGTTCCCTCCTCCTACTGCCATCGCCGTTCATCTTTGTCAAAAAATGAAGTACATCAAATTTGGCAATCTCGTTAATGATGTGCCCAAGTTTTCAACACGGTTTGAGTGGTACAAATTGGATGAAAATGACACGCTTTAGTTTTGATCGCGTATTTTGTTTGAGTAAGGTTGATTTGGGTAGGGAAAATTAGTGTATTTTTAGAATCCCCTCGTATAACTCCCAGTCTGTTCAACATGTGCATGTGAAAAGGGGCATGCTGTGCACAGCCATGCTGTGCACGGTGCTGTGCACCTTTCGGCCGTTGGATCGAGTTTTGGACGGCTCGGATGCGTTCGGCACTTTTTCTTTAATCGTGAGTTTTTTTACCCGAACGCATCCGAGCCGTCCAAAACTCGATCCAACGGCCGAGAGGTGCACAGCACCGTGCACAACATGGCTATGCACAGCATGCTCCCCGAATAAATGTCGATGAAGTCGATTCCGGAAACACATAAAAAGACATTCTATCTCAGTCTTTGAAAATAAGGATTGAGATAAAAACTTAAAGATTGAACACTTCTCTTCCATCTCACTTTCAGGTAATCTCTCTCTCTCTCTCTCTCTCTCTCTCTCTCTCTCTCTCACCCACACACACACACCCCTGTTTCCTCCCACTCCGGCGAGCCCATCTCCAGCGACCTTATTCTCTCTCTGCTCCATCTGCAACATCTGAAACCCCATTCATCCAAATTAATACTCGAATTCTTCACCATAGCTATACCCATTTTGTTCCTCAATCTGACAAAAAATTTCAATTAGGACTTATCTGTTTAAATTTTTAGTTCACTGATTTTAGTTTTTCTTTTTCTTTTTTCGATTTATGGGATCCCAATTTCGGGTGATCGGGTGGGAATTGCTGGTTCATTTGTGGCGATATGTGGATTGAGGGGTCAAACAGAGAGAAATGGGTGGTTCGAAACCTTACCGAAGAACAAGTGAGTGGACCAATAAATTAACAAGGACCAAGTTAAAGAAATTTTAGATAAAATGCTGGGATTGATTTTTGTGAATGTGAGCCTAGGCAGATTTTTAAATTTACAAATGGTTATTTGCAAGATCTTACGAATTTCTGTAGTTGAAGAGGATCGCCCTGCAAGATAGGAGGGAGAGAGAGTGAAAGAGAGAGAGATTACCTGAGATGAAGAAGGGAGAGAGAGAGAGTGTAAAATTCTTTAAGTTTTAATCTCAGTCCTTGGTTTCAAGGGCTGAGAATTGAGATGGAATATTTTTTTATGTGTTCCTGAAACCGGCCCCTAATTGGATAAGCTTTCAAGTTGTCAATTTCAAGGGTTTGACCTGGTGATTAAGGTCAGTGACTTAGAATTGTATTTTGTCTTTGATTTCAGGTTCGAAACATTTTAAATGACATCAATCACTATGGAGCCAATCTACACATAGTTTTGCTCTTAATTTAAAAGGAACCTTGCTAGCGGATGGTAAAATTTGCCTCCCAAAAACTAATCGAGGTGCGCTGCGTAAGCTGATTTGTGAAGCTCCGTGTTAGAAAAAAATAAAAGCTAATTTCAAACATGGGTATAATGTTTTTTTTTTGACATTGTTTATTAATAATATTCTATGATTAGTCGAAGTGCGCATGAACTGATACCGACACCTAATTATATACTCTGCAAAATATATGTGTACTGTACATATTTTATTCTGGACAAAGGATATATCGTGGGACTAATCAAAGTATAGTTGACATCACATTCGTACCCCGAATAAAATGCAACAAATGGTCCTATATTAATTTTGGTAAGTGGAGATTATATAAAAGGAAAAGGCGGTCGCATGCAATAGATTACCAGAGGTTGAAGTAACATGCCGCCACCACCACCATTAGCTTTATTTTAAGCTCTTATTTGTAACAATCATCATATTCCTAATACCACAACAATCAAAAGCTAGCTAGTAGACTTATTTTGACTGAACAAAGAATATAAAGATTAGTAATTTTGACTACAAAGAATATAAAGATTAGTAAAAGAGAGAAAATTCTTAGGAAAAAAAATGGGGTTTCGTTTTTGTATACGTAAGTGTGTCATGGTTAATTTATGTACGGCTAGACTAATGACTGTTGGACTATTCGTATCATTCACTAGTAGGGCCCAATTAATTTGGTAGTGCTAGTACAATGAAAGTGGTTCTATCTCTCATACCTTGTTGAGTGATCTTGTAATGCCTTGGTACGCCGTACTCCATTAGCCCGATATTATATCGGAACCTAACAATATGGCCTAAAAAACCTAAACCCAAGTTATTGTTTCTATGTAGGATGGGGTATCAAAGAGCTGTTATCCATATCTGAATAAACAAACGATCCTGGGTGAATCCACCAAGGCATTTTTGAATTTGAAGAAAAATATCAAAACTTTTGAAAAAACTCTCTCCCCCATCCCCCACTAAGAAAGTAGTTGTGTCCATGTGCCAGAAGGCCCTAGTGAATATGTTGATGGCACTCAATTGGAGTACTACTCCAATGTCAAGGGCCCTGATTTAAAGGAGCTGAACTCCCCAGAGCTTTCTGTCCCATTGTTTATTTTCTCACCATTAATTTCAATAACTTATTAACAATGAAAACCCTCTTCCAATTTTTAACCTTAAAACCAACGTGTATAATGAAAAGTAGGATGATTCGTTTGAAAAATTTTAATTCTTCAAACCACTTACACTCTTGAGTGGGGAACATAATGAAAAGGGCACTCCCATCTCCATCCTCCGTTAAACTTGTGACATCTCGACCTCGCTTGGGACGATTAATTTATCTGAATTCTTTTTTTTTGGTTTGACAGTGAAGAATTTCTAGGTCAACTTTGCGTGCACCTTTAACAGCTTGCACATATCTTGACTTCATAAAGCATCTTACCATAGTCATCTCTCAAGAATCGTGTTTTGGTTGTTATTTGTTAGGAGCTTACAGGACTGTTTTATTTTTGTTCTTTATTTATTTTTTCTTGTAAATAAGCAAAATAGAAATAAGTACAAAAGCAATTGTTGTCCAGTTCGCCTATTTTTTTCCTTGAAATAGAAAATATTGTTGTTTTGCTGAATAAGCAAATAAGTTGCACGTGTTTAGGCTTTGTTTGATAATACAGATTCAACACTTAAAACTGAATAAATTAAGCAATAAGTAATTAAGTAGGTTTGATAACTACATTTTATCTTACTTAAAAGATTAAGTGGCTCTTAAAATGTAAGTTTAAAAGTTAATACAAATTAAGTGGCTTTGAGCGACTTAATTTTGGTTGAATTTTTTTGTGTTTTCCATTTAACCATTTTCTCCTCCACTACTACGCTCAATCTACACAACCACTATTATTACTTTACTACCATTACCACTACCACATATAGTCTTCTATCGCCTCCACCACTCCTCCTACTGCCACTCCACCACCACCATCCCACAATCACTTTGCCACTCCACCGCCATTATCACAACCAATCACGTTGCCGCCACTCCCACCACCACAATGTCACCACTCCACCACCACTTTGTCGCTTCCATCACCACTCCACCACTACCACAAACACTTTCGCCGCCTACACCACCACCACCACCACCATAAGTCACACCACCACTTCGTCACTCCCACCACCACCAGTCTAACCACCACTACCGCCACTGCACCACCATCGCCATCGCCATCACTTGTCCACCTTAATTACTCCCACCGTTACTCCACCATCACCTCCCTCGTCCACTGCCACCACCATTCCACCACTCTAACCACTAGATGTCACCACTCCAAAACCATTACCACCACCACCATTGCACCAGCAGCACTCCCATTATCACTCTACCACCACCGCAACAGTCACAACTCCAATCAGTATTCCTGTAATGACCCGCCCACGCCTTGCACTATATTGTCCGCTTTGGCCGCCCAAGCTCCTTGAACTTCCCAGTAGGTCACCCATCCCTGGAGCTGTGAAGTACCAACGAGCTTTGACGCCCGCACAGCTTTAAAAGGCCTTGTGTAAGTTAGGGCATGATCTATTCTTTTATATCATAGACCTCCGTTGCATCCAGGAAGGTCATGGGCTATCACAATTCCACCACCAACCAACCCCCCCCCCCCCCCCCCCCCCCCCCCCCGAACCACCACTCCACAACCCCATATTTAAGTCACTATAATCACCATAATAACAATTCCATCCTCGAGCCATCCTGTCAATATTGTGTATATTTTTTTTATTTGGATAACTATAAGTTTTTTTTTATTTATTGGTTTAATTTTTGCATTTCAGTATGGATGTATAAAAGGCAGAGTAGGACAATCAGTGAATTTAATACTTCAGCTTTTCGTACACATTAAACAACTTATATTTTAGCACTTAAAATTCAGTACATATTAAACAGCTTATCAGCTTAACAAATTCAGCATTCAATTTTTAGTACTTAATTTTCAGATTTCAATTTTCTCCATTTGGGTTTGGGAGGTCTTTTAGAGTATTGAGTCTAGATGCTCCACCCAAGGGATTAAGAATTGTTGAAAAGTTGTTACCATGAAGAATGCTTGGATTTCAGTAACAAGAGGTACATGCATTTCATTTGCATTTCATGTTAACATTTTTCCATGCATCACATTGGTTAATTTGATTAAAGGTCTCATGGGAAAATCATGTTCTATATTGTATTAGGTTTTCTTGGCTTGCCTTTGGTTTGGTTGGGAAATTTTTTCTAAGACATGTAGTTCTTTCATAAGAGATTTAGAGGATAGCGCTTGATGAGTGCTACCAGATGCGTCAGCTTTCCGTCTACCATGAAGAATGCTTGTATTGGGTTAGTCGTACTCGAAATTTGAGCCCAGTCCAGAGTTTTAAAATATATATGATTTAAACCGTTTGTTTGGCCCAGAGTGCCCCCATGAATTTGGTTACACAATGTCACTCTCTGCGACCACTCGAAAAACAGACTTGTGGGTGCAATGTCGAATGCCATAAAAGACTTAGTTAAAACTTTCCTAACACCAATTGGTTTTATGAGATATGGTGGAAAAGTGGCCTAACAAGTGGTATCACAGCCAAGAGGTCATGGGTTCAAGTTGCGGGAACGTCATCGTGAAGGAGTGAATGCCATAAAAGATTTAATTGAAACCTTTCCGTTCTGAATACCAATTAGTTTTACGAGAGATGGTGGAAAAACAGTCCAATACCATTTACTTTGTAGACCTTGATGTGTACTATGTCCATAAGAAAATCAAGTCAATCAAACATCAACAACCTAGTAAACAAATCACCTTTTTCTTGAGTTAATCAACAAGAAGTATAATATAAAAGTTTCACAGCAAGGTTATTAGGTTCGACTAGGAAGCTATCGGTGTCCGATCAATATAGTTTTTGCACAGTTATTGCTAGCATTTACCTCTAAATAGTGAACAATTTAGATTACGTTTTGAGCTTAGGACAAGACCCAAATCTGGAGCACAACAGCCTGCTTGAGGCACAGCCTGGCCCCCTTGTCCGGGGCGGCACCCAACCATTCCATCGGGAACTCGGAGACTCTACCGTCCCTTGGGGATGGCAGGTCCTGTTGACCCAATTTCCGCCTTCTAAATGTGTTTTGGACGGTTTGGATTTGAGGGATGTCGAAGTGTGTTTTGAGTATTTTAACTCCCCTCATATTTGAGTCTTCCAAAACACGTTTGGACGCCCAAGATCGATCGGCAGACCTCGAGATTCCTAAAGGACGGTAGAGTCCCCGAATCCTTCCACTGGATAGCTCCACCTCTAGTACTATGACTCAAGGACGTGTTAAACATTCTCGGTCATCAATGTGAGCCCTATCCTTAAAGATAGATTTGGGATCCCATTATGCCTTATACCCATTTTCTCGAGCCTATCAAGGCCTTAATTGCACGGCTTTCCAATTTACAAGGCTATTTTCGTCAAGTTGATGGAAGATTATACTCCTACCTTGTAGATCTTTTGTTGAGCCTATCAAGGCTTTAATTGTAGGGCTTTCCAATTTACAAGGCTATTTTCGTCAAGTTGATGGAAGGTTATGGATGGGGTTGCTGCTGTGTAGCTTGTACACAACAGATATTATGTACGATCCGAGCTGTCCGTTACTTGGATGAACGACCTAGATTTCAAACTAAAGAGGAGAACTATTCGCATGAATGGTTTGCTTCCAATCCGAGCCGTTGAAAACGCTTGTGGACAGCCCAAATTGTGCGCAATAGCTGCTGGACACAAACTACACAGCAGCAGCCCCAGGTCCGAAAGATTATACTCCTACGAGTCTACCTTGTAGATCAACTATCTTTTTCTTTCTTTTTTTAAAATAGATTTTTTTTAAGCAAATTAAATACTTCTCCAATGATTCCAAACGTTGGACCACTATCACTTTGAGACCATTCCTCCACCTTCAATTCTCTCCTTCGGGGCATCTTTATCTGACACACCAAAAAACACCAAATTTAACCCCAAAAGCACCTTTTATAATTGGGTCATGTTAACGGGTGCAATAGTGCACCCGTTAAGTGTACAAAAAGTACACTTTTGTGAGACCCACTTGTATAACAAAGTACACTTGTACGTTAAAGTACACTTAAAAATGTACTTTAAAGTACAAGTGCAATTTAAATTGTACTTTTTTGTACTCTTAACGGGTGCACTATGGCATCCGTTGTCATTTCCCTTTATAATTTAGCAAGTCACTTTTCAAAAAATTCATAAAATCAGACTCTCTATTCAAATTTTAACATGTCACTTTATAAAAAACTCACAAAATCAGGCTCTCTATTCAAATTTTTGCTCTTCCCTCCCTCATTTTCTTTTGGTGAGTGAATAATAGGTCACCAAATTTGTTAAGTTACTGTAACAAAATTAAGAAATCTTCAAATTGATGAGTTCATTTGATGAGACTGATTTTTGAATTTTTGGATGAATTTACTACTTTAACTTTAAAGTTAAAATAGAGATAGTGATATTAATGTTCTAAGTAAACAAAAGTAGGCACTTGGAATTTGAAATAAGGTTTGACAAATGGGGCATTTTGTGCCTAGAAAACATGCGGTGCAATAATGGCCAGTGCTTGGTACTTGCGTCAGTGCTTGAGACTATTGGCCATGTGGGGAGGTTCATGTATCTAGCCAACAATTAATAGGTAAAGTGCATTCATAGCTTGCAGTATTAACTTAATTTGCGTTTTCTTTTTAGGTTCTATGTTTCTTTTAGGTGAGTTTTTCAAATGACAAAATCTGCTAAAATCATTATTTCCTAAAATTATTAGTCCTCAAATGATAAAAGCAAAATTAGATTTTATCAAATAAAGGCATTGGGTGGAGTTCATCAAAACTAGATTTTTATCATTTAAGTAAATAATGTGATTTTATCACCCCTCCATAAAAATTACGATTTTATCAAAACTCGATTTTATCTTGTAAAATCATGTGCACTTTAATAATGTGTGCAATTAATACAAAGTGAATCCATCTTTCAAATAGGGAGGTAGAATCACTATAGAGCTCACTATATCTTTGCATTTCTTCCTTAAAACAATAATTCAGATTAGACACTCAAACCAAAATCAATTGAAAACCGTGTTTATGTAACATAGGTGTGTATATCTTGGGGTACTTTCGTAACTAAATTGTGCTTCTATTTTCGGTTTCGGTTTTGGTTACGGTTCGGTTTTGATGCAATTATTATATAAAACCAAAACCAAAACTGAATTGGCTGTTTTTTTTTTTATAACTAAATCAAAAATATAACCACGATTAAAAAAATAGTTAAATGTCCGGATCGATTCTATTTGGTTTGGTTCGGTTAACTATCGGTTTAGGTGAGGTTGCCATCCCTTTATCAGGGCGAGACTCATAATTAGGGTCAGAGGCCCAAATTAAATGGTGAAACCCAAATCTGTACACTTTTTCTGGACGAAATTATGCCCACAGATATTGAAAAGTGATTTGAGTGTCACTCTCAAAAAATTGGAAACTTCGGTGTCAAGAACATATGACAACCTGTTTTCGGATTGCAATGGATCACCATATCCATATATATGGTCCTATTTCCAGGTCAAAACACCTGGGACAAGTCATATACAAGGTTGTAGTGGCACAATTCAACTGATTCTAACAAATGTTCAATGGCGTTTTGCCTGGCCCAGGATAGTTGAACTAATTTCCCCCTGGTCCCTACACTGGGCTTAGTTTTCCGTTTGATTTTAACAACTCAGTTACTAAAATCAACCATGATTTTAGCAAACGAGTTTAACAGATGCTAAAATCATGATTTTGAAATAAAAAAATGAAGTGGTTCCGTGTATCATTTTTCTATTTTTTTTGCACCAAATTAAAGTACTCCTCGTGTACTTTAATTCGGTGTGAAAAAAAATTGAAAAACGATAAATGGAACCACTTAATTTTGTGATTTGAAATAACTATGATTTTAGCACCTGAACTCAATTGCTAAAATCATGGTTGATTTTAGCAATTGAGTTGCTAAAATCAAACGGAAAACTAAGTATGCTATGGATAAAGGCATTCGAACACAAATCCGGACATACCAGCGTTCAATGGAGATTTTCGAACACATTTGTGGGAGGATTTGTGTCCATCCTGTCGTCTGTTGTTGAAATTCAAAAAAAAAATTCGCCTTTTAGGCCGAAAGGTAACATTGTGCGAGTGGAGAACCAATTAAAAGTAGGAGTATTAATTAGGATTTGTAGTAAAAATCAAATTCATATTGTACGTTAGTCATATGGTTTAAAAATATGATTTTAACGTTTTTTTTTTGTAAGTATGATTTTAAAGTTACATACTGTATCATTTTTCCAAGTAAAATGTGATTTAATTCAACAGATACGAATTTTTATTTAAAATTGATTTCTGGCAAACATACTGCAAATTGGGACCTACAAAATGGATGCTTCAACTCAACAAACTGCAAATTGGGACCTACAAAATGGATGCTTCAACTCAACATAACCTATGTTGAGGAGTGGACTATTTGGTAGGCCAGAGAAAGGCCTAGTCCTCTCTACAATCGTAGCGTGTGTTTGCGACATCACCTGCTGTGCATTTGGGGTGCATTTTTGGAGTACCCATGGCATTGTTCTTTATTATTACAAAAATGTTCTTAAGCTATGGTAAAAACTGGTACTGTTGCTGAAACTAAAAACGTAAAATCTTAGCTGAAAAGCTCAATAAGATAACCAAAACCAGCTTTGGGATTTTTAGAATTTTCTTCCTTTTTTAGGTTTTCAAAATTTGTAGAATCCGAGAAATTGTTATCTTTAAATTTTTTTGTAAACATTCTTAATTGATTTTGAAAAGCTAGAATCTCCAAATCTGCAAAAATAATTTCTCGCAAACACCCACACGTATTGGTGTTAAACAAACAAACTAGAATAATAATAGCAAGAGGAAAATCTTGGAAATTCAAAGAAAAATCTAGACTCAAAAATGGGTTCTGCTTGCTGATACTGGTGTAATAAAAATAATGAAAGAAAAATCTAGCACAAGATTGAAGTCAAAGATTTTTTGGTCGGAGAGTGAAACTCAAGTGGTTTTTGAACGGTTTTGGACAATTCCACTTAGTCCAACAAAATGTATTTGATTAATCCTTGATATCGACGGGCAAAACAAGCAAATATGATATTGGCCTTGTTGGACAACCAAAGGTCAAATATCAATCTTTGCGTTTCTGACCACAAACAAATGTGTTCGGATAAATTTTGGAATGAATCTATATATTAAAGAAGAGCGTTTTTTTAATCTTACTATAAATCTCAATTCTCTATTTTAATATCTAACGGTCTGGGTTAATTTAGATGAGCATAAATCTGGGTCACTCAATATTTTTGGTAAATTTATCTAATGGGCCCCATCTAGCGACTAAGAGCATATACTATGAATAGGTTAAATGGTATGCTAGGAGTAAGTTAACGCAACATGTTAACTTCTGTAGCTAGGAATTGGACATTTTTAAAATGCAGTGGATAGGTTAGTACATGAGTTAAATCTAGCAAGTGAGAAAGGGTTGGCTAAATTTGGCCAACCTTCTAGCCATCCAAGCTTGAGCCCTTCTAACAAATTAAAACATTTATTCAACTTATACCTTAACTAATGAACTCTTTTAGTTATCCCGTAACGTTTCACATGATCTCATTACCTTACTTATATCTTAACTCATTCAAATGATATCTAAATTTAGCCATAAGGGCACTTTAACATGTAAAAATTTAACTTATACATAGTGGATGCTATAAAAGAGGAATCCCACCAATCACGCAATATCGTGTCTCTCTCTCTCTCTCTCTCTCTCTCTCTTGCGCACGCGCGCGCATATACCCACGATCTCATTGGGTTTCCTTTTCTTTTCAAATTTTGAACGTGTCTCTCAAAAAACAAAAAAATCTCTATCCCTTTCTGATTTCAAAGAGGATTGCCCTCACTCCATCCGCCATGGCCATATCAAGCAATTGGAGTCCGAGTACGTATTGATTGGATTTGATAAGAGTACTGGTTGATTGATGATTATCAATGTAATGATATAAATTTCATCAAAATAGTCCAACCTTATTGATTGACCTGGTTAACAACCATATTGATTGACCTGGTTAACTGCAATAAACGAACAAAGAATAAATAATTAACTAATTCCTAACTTTTGTATGCACAAAATCAAACACATAACTTCATAAAATTCAGAATAATTAGGAATAATTTCCTTGAGAAACTAAAATGAACAAACAATTTACGCATACACGATGTCACATGCTTTGATCTCAACTAAATTTGACTATCCTCCCCAACTTTTCATCATCTCTCAAATTAACACTACTCCTCTGAGAATTCGTTTTTTCAAAAAGCTTCTCAGATTGTCCATTTAGTAGAATTAAATGAGAGTTACAAAAAAATACAACTATTTACAACAACCAATAAAATCATAGCTGTCTTTTTTGATAAGTACATATAAAGTTTTACTCATGGACTAATGTATGATCAAATTGGATATCTAATCCAATTTATTTCATTACATTAATAACCATCGATAACTAGTACTCTTTTCAAACCTAATCAATACATACTACTCGGACTTCGTCCCTTAAATTAATACTATTTCTTCGAGAAGTTGTTTTTCCAAACAACCTTCAAAGATCGTCCATGTAGTTGACTTCAATAGAGAGTTACAAAAAAATGCATGTATTTACATCAACCAATAAAACCAAAGCTTTCGATAAGTACATTGAAAATTTTACTCATGGACTACATAGGAAGTGGACTAATATACACCCAGCTTCACATGATGGACAATATTGTCAATTTTTATTGGGTAAATTACCAAAACCACTCGTGAGGTCTCTAGACATTACAGATTGCCCCTCACGTTTGAAAAATTACAAATTGTCCCATATCGCGTAACAATTTTCCTCTATCGGGATATATCTATTAGAAAATTCTATGGAATTGGTCTAACATCATCAAATCCTAATTATAATGGACCAAACTGTCATTTTGCAGCCTGCTAAAAGCTATTTTCACCCCTCTACAGCTTTTCACGAGCTGCAAAAGTAGAGTTTGATGCATTGTAATTAGGATTGATGATTTTCTTAACGACTACATCATGACACGGTAATTTATTATTCGACAGTAATTTGTAATTTTCCAAACATGAGGGGCCAATCTGTAATTTCCAGAATTCTCAAGGGTGGTTTTGGTAGTTTACACATTTTCAAATTATAGGGATATTGCTTAAGACATGCACACACGAAAAGACGAAGAAACGATTATTATCATTGAAAAAAAAATTAGAGTATTAAAATCAACTACATTTTGTTTAGTTCGCGATTATAGGTGACTAGTTTTTGAATTCAATATCAGTTGAAAATCGATTTTGTAGTTTTAAGGTCATTGTGTAGTTATACTCTTTTAAATTCTATTCATACTAATTCTCAAATTGACTTAAGACTGTTGTGCCTTACAATACAGGTCATTCTCTTATAATACATCAACTCAAAACTCAATTTAAGCCAATTCCTGAATTAAGTGAGTTTCTGGAAGCGAAAGTTGATTATCAACAACATAGACTCAATCTCCACTAGAACTATACATGGTCTGGATTGGTCCTGTTCCTCAAGAATCCAGTGACCAAACCAATTTTAACAGTTCCGAAAAAATGAAAACCAAAACTTAACCATTCCATAAATAAAACCTACCATAACCAAACCATTATACCGATCCGGTTTCGGTTTCGTTTAGGTTCTACCCTATTGTCATCCAAACATTTCCGTAAAATTTGAAATTGGAAAATATAGTCACAAAATTGATCATAAAACCAGCCTGCAACTTCATTAGCATTTTAAGCCTTGAACCAAAATTAGTACTACAAAATAGTTTATAGACTACTACCGTTAAAATGGCTCCGCAAACTGATACATAAACCAACAACAAAATATATAAAGTAGAAATAATTCATGAGGATAAAGGGAAATAAAAAAAAAAAAAACCAAGCAGCAGCCTCAAATTACCTTCCACCAGCACCATCAAAATAGTTTCCAGTATAGCATCAAAATGTCTCCCAGCACCAACTGAAAATCTTCCTCTTCCGTGTTCAAACTAGTAGAGCAGACTTACTTGGGGATCTCATTAAGAGCAATATTTTTGCAAAGCTTCAAATAAAAATTGAATTCAAGTACTCCCTCTGTCCCATTTTGATAGTCTAGTTCAGTTTCCAATGAAAATTTTAAATTATTAATATCTTTCAATTTACAATACTTTTAAAGATTTTAAAATTTTTGTATAATAGAACTAATTGAGATATATCACATGAGATCGATATTGCACATAAAATTCATTATAGATTGAAAGATATTAACAATCTAAAAATTACATTAGTGACCGAACTGAACTATCAAAATGGAATGGAGAGAGGATGTTAGAATAAAAACAGAATACTATATATATATGCATTGCATTTACAAAGCAGAACTGAATTTGAATAGAGTTGTAGCAGAAATTTTGTTACCAAGTTCAAGATCTTCCATTTAACCTAAACCAAAGTATTTTAAGCTGCTAAATGAAGCCCCAAACCAGGACCTTCAAAACCCTAAAATCCAAAACCAATATACAGCCAATACTCACCCAGTAATCGTCGAAGTCTTGAAGCTGTTGAGAGGTGTAGCAAATCAGTCGAGGGAAATATACAAAGAGTATAAGAGAGAGAAAGGACCAGTCGTGAGAATGTAAATAGACATTCATTTGTGTTATATAGAAGTGATAATCCTGTGAAGAGAGATGGTGGATGGGTTTGGTGGGAAGTTGAACATGGAGTAATTTCATTCTCCATGGGGAGTTAGAAACGGTGGAGACTGTTGGAGTTCCAAATGGAAAAATTTATATACCTATGGCAAACATTAATGAACCTGTATATATGTATATATAGTAAACAGGTTCCAGTTCAGTTCAAACCACAGTTTTCTTAAAAGAACCACTAACCAAACCAAATTTAATGGTTTTTAATTTTTTAGGACCAGAGAACTAATCCAAAAGGCACGGTTCGCCCCGATTTGGTTCGTTTTACCAGTTTTTGGATTTTTTTTTTTGACATCCTTAATCTCCACGGTAATGAATTTTGCCATTATCTGTTCAAATGCATCTCATGCTAAGGCTTAGGAAAGCAATTGGAGGCCACTTACCTGTCCTATATGGTGCTGAAGTTGACCTACGAAGTGTGTGGCTCATTTTTCCAAAAAAAAAAAAATTCAATGCAACGTTTATTTTAACGTGGTCTCACATGATATGGGTTCTATGTATGTGTAGGGTCACACCCTATGTAATAGAAGCGTTACAAAATAACCGTTGCATTGTAAATTTTATCCATATTTCCTTAGGGAAGGCAACGCCGGGAAGGCTCTTTTACCAGAGAAGGGCATGATGGCAATTCTAGAAGCCCTTATCTTTAGCGTGTTGGGTTTTGGAATAATTTTCTGCTTCAACTTTGGGAGTTCGTCCGATAGAATTTTCAACTTTTTCTCTTATTTTTTCACTGAAAAGCGCAGCTATATTGGATCCCTCTCTGGCTGTGAAATATTTAACCATTATAATTCCTATTTTTTAAACCTTGTTTAGCTCATGGAAGACTAATGTCAGTTCAAGTCCAAGGCCCACAGTTGGTTGGATAAAGACTCAAAAGAGTCCTAAACTGTAAAATGGATTCCGGCCCATAGTTGGTTGCATAAGAGGCAGATGGCTTTGTTGGGCCGGACTGGACTATGAACCTCTCCATGTCAAAACCGGAGAGATCCATTGTAACATATCTTTGAATTTTGATTCTTGAATATGGTCCTGAAAGTCATGCTGTTCGGCCCATGCATGGGTTGTCATCGCCAAACAACCCAAGAAAATGTCTGTCATGTTTGATTTAAACAGCCCAACAATGGAGGTTGCACTTACCAAGGGAGGTGGTTGCCAAGATGGCAAGTGGTGTCCCCAAGCACACTGTCGTGAATTCGAATATCCCTTGCGTGTATTAGTCCTTGTAAACCAGAAGCTGTGTATTGGACTATGGGTGAGATCCAAGATTTTCTATCAGTGGAGTCAAGAATTTACAAAGATTGTACATATTTCATGTCTTGGGGTGAGATCTAGTATCTAGTGAATCGAGTGTAGGGTCCTGGGGCAAAATTACCAAAATATCCAGAAATGTATGTACGCATCTGTAGGAAATTTTAATCCAGCGGGGTCAATTCACCCCCCTTGCCTCTTCTTGGGTCCGCCCCTGCCATCTTTCAAGCTAGCTTGCACCCTAGTGAGGTTGCGGTGATGGGTCTATATATCTTCCTATGGCAGTGAGTGGTTGCTCCTAAAAAGACGGCCCACTGAGCTTGACTTCTTCAATAGGTAGTACTGACTCATTGAACACGAGGGTTTGGACAATCATGTTATTGCGATCCCGATTATTTCGTTAAGCTAATTCTTTTTTTGTCCAATAGTTGGCATTTTCAATTTGCAGATAACTTAAAACTTCTTTGACTAGCGACAAACGCGTCTCCAGTAAAGGCGCCTACTTTCAAAGAAAATCACCCTCGACAAAAACTCAAGAAAAAGCATATGGACAAATATCATGGTCTTATCAATTTTGCTTGCTTAACCAATAAGCTTAAGTGCTAATTATGGCTAACTTTCTATTTTTTCTTTCCACTCTTCACCTTTTTTGGGTTAAAAAAGAACTCAATCATTTGAATTTTGAATTTCATGGTTTAGACATTTTCATAATAACACCACGACAAGGAGAAAAGTAAAAAAATGAAGGAAAAAAATGTCTCTCACAATCATGCCCCGGCATTAAAAAAAACATAAAAGTAACAAAAGCGTATCTGCCAACGATGTTACTTTAAAAAAAAAAAGACAAAAAGATCTCCAACAATCGCGCTACAACATTAAATGAACATAAATGCGTATCTGTCAACGGTATTATTGTTCAAACCTAAATAGAAAATCCTAGGTTGGCGAGCTAAGGAAACTTCTTTATTATCACATTATATGAAAATCTCATATACAACGCATGAAAGACATTAAAGAAAGTATTAAAGACAACCATCACATATATGATTGCCAAAACTTGATATATTTCACAAATTTCAACTATACAAGGAAAAAAGAATCCTCAAATAACAACCAAATTTCCAATACGAGGACACTCATAGGAAAAGTGTTCCTTTTAGCAAAATAATAATAAGCACAATTGAACGGATAGACAAATAGAAAAAAGTGGTAAAAAGGAAATTCATGTTACAAAAATGGAAACAACCCAAAGTCACAATTCGCGTATTCGTAAGTGAGCGAGAACGCATGAGCAAGCGTGAAACGTCTTTGAATCACATCTCAGACTACTAAAATCCGTGAAAACGAGAATTGAGAGCTGGATGCAGGACATTTTGAATGATTACGTGACTAAGAATCAATCTAAGATGAGCGCAGCAGCTCCTCCAAGTATTCAGCCCCCAAATCCTCAAATATTACCACATTATCCACTTTTACATCTTTGTTAACTTTACTTCTTTTGGAAACAGACCTCTCCCTCATTGAGTGCCTCTTCTTTAGTGCCACAACAGGGGACCCCCCACCTTCCAAGTCCGGCTTCATTTCCTTCAACGACTCCACCACTGTCTCCGCCGGAAAATTGAGCACCGCCGTGTTCCCCCGCATCGAGAACGCCGCCTGGTCGTACGCCAGGGCGGCCGCCTCGGCAGAATCGAACGTCCCGAGCCAAACCCGGATCCCCTTCCTCGTGGAATCCCGGATTTCGGCCGCGAATTTCCCCCACGGACGCCTCCGGACACCCCTGTACGATTTTTCCCTTACGGGTTTCTCGTCTTTCGGTATCGAAGTGACTTCCTCCTCTTTAATTCTGCCAAAGGAATTCGTTTCCGAGGAATCCTCGGAAACGAATTCCTTGGACGCTCCCTCGGCTAGGAGTCCGAAGAGGAGCATTTCCTCTGAGTCGTTGACATCAAAAGGGAGGGAATTGTGGTGGAAAAGAAGATTTTCCCATGAGAAAGATTGTGGTGGTGAGTCCAAGGAATATTCCGGTGTGTTTTCTGGAGTTGGGGATTGGGTGAGGTGTGAAATTGAATCCATATTGGAAATGAGGCTTGACTTGAATTTCTTGCTTCTTTGAAGACCTCACCTCTTTATATACCTAAAGAAAATGGAGGTTTTGACGGTAAAAGATAAAGACCCGGCTCCTCTCTCCAGTGCTACTGCAGAGAGGTCTCTATCGTTACGGTTTTTATTTTTGCATTTAGGCCTTGGTTCTCATTTGTTAAAATGGTAATCCCGTAAAATTAAATGAGTTAATTTTAACAAATGAGGAAATTATTTGTTAAAATGGGATATGAAAATAGGTTGATTTTAGCAAATGATTTCCTCATTTACTTTCATAAAATCAAGTGGGTTGATTTTATGGAATTCTCATTTTAGCAAATGAGAAACAAGGCCTCAACTGCTTGAATTTTAAAAAGAAATTTTTTGGGAAGAAACTATTCTCTTCGAAAATATTTTTTTTTTTGAAAATTCAAACCATTAAAAACACTTTTAAACAGTCAATATCATACGGATATCCATCTGGAGATCTGCACTAGACTGGAGTACAGAAAAGCCTAAGTCAAAGATAAAAGGAATTTTGGTAAAATAGGGTGAATGATTAAATTAAAAAAGGGTGAAAAGGAATGGTTTTCGGAAAGAGAGGATGTTTCAGCATTTAAAATATTTATTGTGGGGTATCCACATGTATAAGGGTCTATATTATTTGAATTGAATAGTCCAATGTAGGACTTAAATTTTGGGCAGGTGGGGGGTCGTTTTAGAGCACGTGAGTCAAATAATGCACGGCAGCGAGGTCCTACACAAATTGCAAGTTGGATCGAGGTGATGTCATAAAACTGAGCTCATTGGGCCCACTATGCCTTTCCAATTGGCAGTTTATCCACGTGTTAGCCATCCTATTTGTATTCGTGTGTTATGTGAATTACATCCTCTTCGGTCTTTGACTTGAACTGGACGGAACCGTTAAATCACTGCTATTAATAAATCGGTGAAAGCTTATAAGGAAATTCAAAACTATTGATTATTCACATATATAGTTTAAATTTGACTGCCTCGTACAATTCAAAACTTGAACCGAAGGATCCAAACCCTTGTGCTATTTGCCTAACTAGTTACTGAAAAATACTAGTACTTGGTTATGTGTCTAGAACAATGCTTTGTAGGGTTCTTGTCACAACAGTGTATTAATCAAATCAAGCTTGCATTATATTTATAACCCTTTGAACTTTCAAATCAAGATAATACTTGGCTCATTCAATAGCTCTTTCAAACTTACAATGTTTAAGAGAATCAAGTTACGCTAGATCGACTAATGATCCATTCGATTAAAGTTCATTCTGGTTTGACACACCTGACAATTGCAGGCGAAGTTAGTAAAATTTATCAACAATCTATTGAGGCAGGTCGCACGTAACATTGATTTTTTTTAATTACTAGATATTCTGGTGATTGTGCGTGCACTTTGACTAATTTCAAAATTTTTAGGGGGTGTTCCACTAAAAAACTAATTTTTTCCAAAAACCGAGACATGTCATCCTCTCACAATATTTCACATAAAACAGTGTGAACACAAAAATCAAGACGGTTTTAAAACAAAACTCCCTTAATGGAACACCCCAAAGTTAATGACCAAACAAACCCTTCAATGGTCCCAAGGTTTAAAATGTTTGACTTCTATGGATTTGAACATACGATCCCGTGGAGAACAACCACCCGTTGATTTCTCATTCTCACCCTAACCAAACCCCCTGAGATTATGTATTATGTTGGTCAAAATAAAGATCGGTATAGTCCAAATTAATTGTAGCTTTGCTTTTGACCCCTATCATACTGAAGCTGAACAATAGTGGCCTATCTAGAATATGAACAAATTATATCCACATGGTATTTATGATTATGACACAGTACTACTATATACTACTATCTAGCTCTAAATATCAACCGTCAAGTGGAAAGTTTTGTGTGGTCATGTGGAAAGTTTTGTGGGGTTGGCAACCCACAACCACATACAATTTTTTTTTTTTTTTTTTTTTTTTATGATCACGGGTGTTCGGGTTAATTTTTATGTATATTGACTGATCTCCACTCTGGTCCATGATAGACAATCTACGTTGAAACTAAGAGATACAATAAATTATTGTTTTACAGTTTGACTCCAAAAATTAGCTGGAGCCTAATGAATTGTGTAGGGAGAAAATCCATCTAAGAGATGCCGTTGGGGCTCGGGTAATGAATACTCCACTTGCATGTTACATCAACAAGACCGGTCTTTCTCGGCAAACGGCCCAGATTCAGGCCCCTCGTTTTATCTTGTTCACATTATTCTCACATCATTAAAGCCCAGGGAAATTAAAGGGAAAAAAAAAGAAAGAAAAGAAGAAGATGAAATGTGCGAAAGTCTTCCCAGAAGAAAGGAATAAGAAGAATAATCTTCACTCTGCATGAAGACAAAATGACAAATCATCCAATGTGTGCTTGAATTTGAAATTACACGAACACTCTCTTCATTGTCTATAAATATCTCTTAGACCCTCGTCGTGGAAGCAAATTTACAACTATACCCCTCAATAGTATAAGATTTTCCAATTCTCCCTTTGGGTAGGGAGAAAAGAGAGTGCAAATTTGTTCACCCTCGTGACCTTCCGTTTGGTAAAAAGGTGTGGGGTTCACCACAAAGTAATGTTATACTTACCAAAACGTGATGGGGTCCAGCACAAACTGATGTCATGCTTAACAAAAAGTAATGTGATTCTGTGGACCCCATACCTTTTCCACCAATCAGAATAAGGGTTTTGTTCACATTAATTAGTGAGAAAAACTTGTGTGCAAATAGGGTAGGAGCTAACGTGGTGCCCCTTCGGCACATCCGGGCCTCGTTAAGTGAGGGTGAACAAATTTGCACTCGTGAAGAGGATTACAATGTTACATTGGAAGTGTCCAAATGCTTGAATTTTTGTAGGTAAGGGAGTTCGGAAAGTTTTGGTAATGTAAAGTTCTCGAACCAACCTATGTTCATGTCGAAGTAATTCCTACAACCCCTCCCCTAGCCCTTTGCACCCTTTAAACATCCCGGTCCGAGAGACCCACAATGCCCAAAGCATATAAGATTTTTATTGCCCCAGGTCCAATTTGTAGACAGGAGAGCAATTTTGTTCACCCTCCTTAAAAGAGGGTGAACAAGACCCTCTTTCTTATTGGTTGAAACATGTGGGTTCCACCACAAAGTGATGGCATGCTTACATCAAAGTGATGTCATACTTACCAAAAAATGTATTGCAGAAGTAAGTATGACATCATTTTGTGGTGGGACCCACACCAATTCAACCAATAGGAGAAAGGGTTTTGTTCACCCTCTTTTAAGGAGGGTGAATAAAATTGCACTCTGTAGGACAGTATGCAAGCATTAACATTTTCTTTCATTAGAAAAACAATTACTAAGGGGGTATTCCATTAACCCAGTTTTTTGAATAAACTGATTTTTCATGGTTTTTTATGTAACGTGTTGTGAGAGAATGATCTGTCTCGGTGTTTGGAAACAACAATTTTTTGTTAGTGGAGCACCCCCTAAATTATCCTAATCCTATCAATGTCGAGTACCAAATTGGGATAAGCAGGCGAAAGTGAAATCACTTGGCAAACCAGTTATCTTAGAAGTTTGCACCTTCCCGGGTCGGGCCTGAATTTTCGGACGTCTAAAATGAAGATTATAGATGTGGTTTTTTTAATTTTTTAATTTTTTTAACTATTAGAAGCTGTACCAAAGTGGAAGGCCCCCTCAAATTTGTAACTTTTTAGAAGCCTATAGCGACTAAGCCTCATCATTTAGCCCATTGGCCCGAGGCCTGCCCGAAGCCCGCTGGGCTTAGCCCAAGCCCGAGCCTGCCAAGTGAGCGGGCTTACCCAGCCCGACGTTTCCATGGGCCGGGCTTGGGCCTAAGAATTTTAACTCCAACCCGCCCGCCCGCCTGTTGGCCTGCCCATGAGCCCAGCCCGTCGCCCCGAGAAAAAAGCCCGCCCATAGCCCGTACACTTCTACACGTATAGCATGGGTTTGAGAAACAACATGCCTGAAATTTCTCCTTTGTCTCCCCTCCCAGAAAATTTTTCCTCTCCTCTCTTAAATATACATACAAATGGTTGGTGTGGAATAAAAAAATAAGAAAAGTGGTACAAAGAATAGAAATTCAAGTGGTGGAGGTGGAAAAAGAAAGAAAAAATATAAGTCACCTACATAAGAATCTTCATGGGGTGGATTTTTTAATTTATGCATTGGGTGAATGTTTTTCGTAAGTGTAAGGTGTTGGACACTTGGACTAGGATTCAGGAAGCATGGGAGGAAATTTTTTTTTTCTTAAAAACAAAGCATCTGGCCCATCCAAGTAGCCCAACTTAGCCGGCCCGAAGATTGGCCTGCCCCCCCGCCCGACTAGGAAAAGCCCGTGGGCTGGGCCTGGGCTTCATCTTTTGAGAGAGAGCCCGCTCGGCCCGCTAAAAAATAAAAGCCCGCAAAGCCCGGCCCGCAGGCGGGCTTGGGCTGGAAGTTTGCGGGCTGGGCCGGCCCGGTCCGATGATGATCCTTAATAGCGACCACATCTTAGGCTTGAGCTCAAGGGCGACTCTAGCTCCTTCTAAGCAGGAAGCATCTTAGATTCGAAAACCTTTATGGTACTATTAACTGTCTAACTCTTGTGGAGCCAATCCATATGAGGCTTTGACCTACCTTTGATTACCCCGGCCACTGGTAGATAGTGGATTAACCCTTTAAAAGTTGATCGAGGTTCGCATAATCTGAATATTCTGAGAAAAAAAAAAAAAATCTTGCAAAGGAGAAAAATATAATGCAAGGCCAGAGTGTCTAAAAATGCACAAAAAAAAAAAAAAAAAAAAAAGAAGAGAGGCCCACGTGCCAAAGAGTGATTCTCGACTATTGGTCACGTTGGGTTAATATGGCCCACTGTACCTGAAAGCTTTTCGTAATTTTAATATTGACATGCGTGACATTTGAAGATGTTTCCCCCATTGCATGTTCATTGTACATGGTCATTTCTTGGTCACTACTTTATATAATGTCCCACCCAATGGTCATTGGGTCCCACCCACAAAACTTTATTTTATCCCGACTACTCTGCTTAATTAGCCATCTAGTTTTAAAATTAATCGTTCCCAAGTTTCATACTTTATGGATGGATGCAGGATTTCTGTCATGTGACCAAAATATTTTACGTGCAAAAGCATGTATGATATTTTTCTTATTTTGCATTCAAAAGTCATTTTACAACGTAATTAACCATTTAATAACTTTACGTAATTTTTTCTTAATCGCCCACTTGGTGTCATACTTTAGCCAATTATTTTTAGCTACTCGTTTTAGTTTCGAAGCTAATTCTTTATAAAAGGTCACTACAACCAAATCATGCACACGCTCTTTTTTTTATTGAAACTACACAAATGTTGGAAAGAGGTAAGGTCCGATTATATATATCAATATTTTGAGTTGAAATTTTAACAAGTAGTACCAAATTTTTGGGATGATGCACATATAAAGTGATTACTACATTTATTGGCAATGGGTCCATTGATTGGGAACCATTTTGGCAATGGTGCATGAACCCGTAGGCTTCTTTGGACACAAGCTTGAAAGCTTATTTAGTTGTAGCTACTAATAGCTAATGTGTCCCAATCTTTTACTAAAAGTGATAGCATGAAATATACCACGCGCTTAAACAACTAGAGAGTGCTTATTGTGCTTTAGATTCCTCGTATTTGGTCCAAATTAGTCTATTGCTCCCATTTGGGTTTGTCACATGGACTCCATTATTTTTATTTTGCATCACGGTTCGAATATGGGTACCTATCGGAGTGCATTGATGGGGTATAGATAGGTGCGTGAGGCTCATTTTGGAGTTACAATGAAATGACCAAACCTTTAAAATAATTGCTCCCATTTGGGTTTGTCACGTGGACTCCATTATTTGTATTTTTCATCACAGTTCGAATATGGGTACCGATCGGAGTGCATTGATGGGGTATATAGATAGGTGCGGGAGGCTCATTTTGGAGTTACAATGAAATGACCGAACTTTTAATTTATTTTAAAATATTTTGTTAATTTTTCATGCAAAATATCACTTTGATTTGATAGTTGTAAGTATTTGCTCCAATGTTCCAATGTATCTTTCAGAAAAGCCAAATTCTGAATTCTAAATGAAACATCAGATTAAGGACTTACAGGTGTCCGATCAACTTGACTTTTTACAAGGCCCTTCGAAAAATCATTTTAAAATTATTAAATGGTTTTGATCACTTGTGTAAGCGACCCCTCAAAACAGGCGATCCCTACCAGTCTGTGCACCCCTGTTTGGTACCCATAGAATTATGGTTTTTACGAGGTCATCCATATTATTTTTATCAAGTGTTTCGCGACTATGTTTCCAATAAAGTAATTTGATATTAAAAATTTGTTTCAATTATTTTCAGCTGGGGAGGAACAAGAAGTGTTTTCTGTTTTAGTAAGTTATACGTCACTGTCTTGGTGAACGAATCAGCGCCTCACTATCCCTCACACAAAAATGAGTTTTAAGAAACTTGGAAGGAGTAACAAATTTGTGTATCTTTCACAAAACGGGATTGATACGGGATTAATCAAGATATAGCCATGGGTATCCTTGAGTTGCCAACAAATTAACAATCAATTCTTGAAACAGTTTTATTGATTTGCAGCCTTAATCTCACTTCATGACTGGAAATAAACGGGCCGTAAGCGTTGGCTTTTGAGCTCCTCCATCTAAATTCAGCGAACTTGGGATGGACTCTTCGGTTGCCTCGATAGACCCTCCGAATGCCCACTTTATTCCATGAAATTTCCAGGAAATTTCCCAACGGATTTCACACTCGATTAATTACTCTAATTTTAGTGGGTTAATTTGCTTTACCTGAGCAAGTTCATTGTATGACGTGAAGAAAACTCCATAAAAGATTCCCAAATCATCCACCCCTTTTTGATTTTATTTTCCATATAATCTTATCCACTGTCCTCTATGCCTAGGATTAGCATTTGACTAATTAAATTTATATTAGTCAATTTTAATTATCACTTATCCCTCGTCTGATCTGATGATTTAACTTTTAAAAAGCAAGTACATGCATCTTTTTTATTTAAATGAATCACATGCATTTTTACAATAACACGTCTGTAGTAAGAAGTCAAGATGCTACACGCAACTTTAATTCTTCAATATAATGGAAAAGACTCTGTAAAGGTAATTAAGAACACGAGAAACATTAAATCCTTATCCCAATAAATTACAACTGTGATACTTCTCGTACATCCACCTAGTGGGACTCTTTTGTAGATTTACGATCATACTCACCGTAGGTATGAACTGTTATTTATCGGTGGTACCCAACTTTTATATAAAGGATAATAGGAGACGGGTAACAACAATGATTAATTTTGTTACGAAATGGTTTGTGAGTTCACATTCAATATATAATGGAAAAAAAAGGGAATTGACACGGACACTCTAGTTTTCGCTGTTGGTAGTCTTTTTTTTTGTCTGTGCATATAAAGTGCAAGAGTACCTAATAAAGACAAAAATGGAGTGCCAATAGAGAAAAGGGGAGTGCCAATAACACTTCCTGAAAAAAAAAAATCTGGAATAATTAATAAAACGAGAAATATTAAGCCTTATCCCAATAAAAAACAACTGTGATATTGCTCAATCATCCACCTAACCCAGATTTGATTACATTAATATAATGGAAATGGACTGTAACCAGCAAGCCAATGAACTGTTGTCCTAATTAAGCAACGTATTACAAACCTCCAGTGAAATGGCATGAGATTTTCTGTCTCCACTTGTGCGACATGTGATGTAAGAAGAGTTCACTTGTCTGTGGGTGTGTAGTCGATGATTTCATCTGTGCTTCTTCATGTGGTTTGGGCCGTGTTTCCATTAGAGATTTTCTACTTAAATCTTAATTTAACAGGTCATATGCCCAGTCTTGTTGTTCGTGTGCTTTTACAGTGTGTGCATTGTTGAGCCAGCTAGTGCATGTATTCGTGTCTAAATTTTAGTAGTTTTGATTCATTTATGTATTCTGTAATGAAATCTTTGGAATTGCTCCAAGCTTTTGAAATGAAATTACCTCTTGTTAATTTTTTTTTTTTTTAAAATGAGATGCTCTGCGGGCGTTTCTACACTCTCTCCTAGAGCTGTAAATTTTCTTTTTGGAAAGGTAGGGTTGAAAACTTGAGTAGGTATTTGGGTAATTAGTGGGAAGGTCCTTTTTGTTTGATGGGATAAAAGTAACTGGCCGGTTGTCATATATTTATAAAACCAAGTGCACATAATTTTTTTTTTATAACTCGGTGTCTGACCCACAAAACCGACTAAATCGAAAACGAGTAGGGTTATAAAATTAGACGAGTAACCCTATCCTTTTTAGTATTTTTTTGACCTTTGAGGCTTTGACATCACACCAACTAATTAAACTAGACATCAAAGAGAGATTCAATAAACATTTGAAAGTCTTTAGGGAAGAAAGTTCCTCAAAAGTGGAGACATTTGAATGCAATATATATATTTGAACTAAAAGCTACCAAAATATTTTATATGCTCTGACCACCGCCAACAAGTGCAAACAAAGAAAGGAAAATACCAAGTATCAAGAATAGTTCCCCAGAAACTGAAATCAGTGGCTCAAATTCACGTTTCTGAGCCACTGATTTTAGTTTCTGGGTAATTTTCACGTTAATCTGAACTATTGATTTCAGTTTCTGAATAATTTTCTGAGTAAATATTCTATATATCTAATGCGGTGTAATAATCAGCATTTTCTTTTATGGGAGTTTGGGACCAACAATATCAGGTTTGGTAATTGCTGATGTAGTCATGACTCATGCCAATATTAACACTTTGCAAATGTGGTCGAAATTAATGCAACAAATGCTGAAATTAAAGTGAGCTCACTGCATTGACATGTTTTATTATAGTAGAACCTTCCTATATCTCCTCTACCTTATTTTTTTCCCTATCACAGGCAAAGATGAATATTCTGATTCAATCTTAATTAAAATAATAGTGCAACCTATAATCCAACAACACCACCACCGACGGTCGAGTAATTTTTGGGCAAAAAATGCTAATAAATAATACATGTTTTTCATTTTAGCACAAACAATACTATTCATATTATATATTATTTATTAAAATATTGATTCGAGGGAAGGGGAGGGGAGGGGACGGGAGGATGGTGAATAGTGCGTAGGAGAAACTACGTAGTTACTATTCATAGAGGTATTTTAACTTGGCCTTTGTTGAGGCTCTTAGATGCTCGATTTTTCATTTTGGACTAGATATAATACCTAAAAGCCACATTTAGTTATTCTCTAGCAATTGCCCCAAGTGCAACAAGCTAGACAAAATTTTGAGGAAAAAAAGCCAATGAATGGAACATAATTTTCATTTTAACTATCCACGTTACCTTTAACACTTCAACAATACTCCTATTTATTTTATCTACCATCTATTAAAATATTGGTTTGAAAGAAAGAGCAGGGGAGAGAGAGAGAGAGAGAGAGAGAATATAATAATAAAAAAGTGACGAAAGATAAATAGTGCCTAGACAAAACTACCTGGTCACTATTCATCTAGGTAAAATAGTTAAATTCCCAATTCACCTAATCTATTGCTCTTGCTAAGGCAGGTATTAACCATTTGAGAGAGAGAGAGAGAGAGAGAGAGAGATTGTTCAGTTGGGCTGATAGTCGTCCAGGGTTGTGCTTTTGGACATGGGCTGTCAATTTGGACTGAGATTAGGCGGAAAGAGGAAACGGTCTGGGCATCTTGATTTTGTTTGCGAAAAATTCAAAAGTTTTGGATTTAGCTACTTCGGTCATGTACAAAAATTATGAGATGCATTCAAACTTACATCCATTCTTGCATTTCTCTCACAAGTGATCGTGAGACATTTCAAATAGTACTATTGGGTTTCAACACTATTTGAAGGGTCCCACCATCACTTGTGAGAGACGATCTAAGAATGAATGTAAACCTGGATGTGTGACTAGCATTTTAGTTCCATAGAATTGGTTCAATTATGTTGGTGATTCGAACGGCCAAACTGATCACAAGCAAACACATACACAAAGAGCAAACCAATTAAGATCAGAAAACAATTACAAGCAAAAGTAATTAAAACACATAGAATTTACGTGGTTCCAACTTAAGCAGATTGCTTAATCGTACTTCACGAGATGTAGCTTATCAAAAAATCTACGTGCGTACGCATGGACGGTGCATCCGCACCTTTCAAAAACATTTTTGACGGTTCGGATTTTATTTACTCTTTGACCGGTAAGAAAGCTCTTTGACTGGTCAAAGACTAATCAAGATTTGAACCATTGATTTGCTGAAATGGACGGTGCAGATGTGTTTGTACACGTTGCGTACACTTGTGTGCATACGGATAGTCGGGTTTGTAGCTTATATATATAGTTACGTGAGAGAAACCTATCAAAAAAACCCTAATTCTAACCAAAACGGGAAACTTCGCGTTCCGACTGCCTCCGGCAAAACGGTTTTTACATACTCCTCTGTTTCTTGTCTAGCTTTTCAGATGGTCTTGACACCGTCTAGACGAAAATCGCTAATGCGTAGAATTTTCTTCACATACACAAACTAAAGGAAACAAAATAAAATACAAAATTGGACTTGGAAAACGAAACTTATGGAATGATGTGAAGACCCACTTGATTGGCCGTTCTTACACCTCCTATGCATCAAGTTGTGGTAGTGGCTATCAACGGAACTTAATATAGCTAACTAATCAATGCAAATTGCATGCATGCACCTTCACATTCTAACTAGCTTCGAAAAATAAAAGGGAGCAAATTGCAATTTTAAAGGAATATTAAAAGTTTTTTCACTGTGGTGAAAGTATAAAGGCTTATATAGTTACATGACAGAAACCCATCAAAAAACCCAAATTCTACGAAAGCGGGAAACTTCGTGTACCCGACCGTCTTCACCGAACAGTTTTTACATACTCCTCGGATTCTTGTCTAGTTTCTTGGCTGTCCGGATGGTTTTGACACCATTCGGATGAAAATCGCTGATGCGTAGAATTTTTAAATGAATGATGTGAAGACCTACTTGATTGGCTGTTCTTACACCTCCTATGCATCAAGTTGTGCTAGTGGCTCGGTGGCTATCAGCGAAACTGGATATGGATAATCAATGCAAATTAAGGGAGTATTGACCGTGCATGCATGCACCTTCAAATTCTAGTTAGCTTCGAAAAATAAAAGGGAACAAATTGCAATTTTAAATGAATATTGTAATAGTGTTTGCAAGTTGCTAAAAATTTGAGCCACTAGGGGATTCCTCAACTTTGGTCACTGTTCGGTTCAATTATTTAGCAATAAAAAGTGAACCCCACTTATCCCAAAAAAAAAAAGTGAGCCCCACTCCTTTTCTCTCCAGCTGAAAACTCGATGTACCTGATTTTGGGTTTTTAGGGATGGATTCAGCGATTCAGGGGAACTATTAGGGGGACCGCCTCTTAAAATTATTTCAATGTATTATCCTGTTATGATGCTCCAATTTGTCTTATTTTCGAAAATGGAATATCCAAAAGTCTAAAAGTTATCTAACAAATTATTGGAATCTGGATTAACTTGCTCATCTTGATTATCCACGTAGGCGGTGCCCAATTGGCATTGGAAAATTTCTCCTCGAAGACAAAACTATGAACAAAATATTTCAACCACATGAAGCAGCCCAACCGTTGGCCTGTGCTAACTAAGAGCAAAGCCAATGCAATTGTTAGAGCAAATCCAATGCAATTGTACAAAATAGCTATAGCCATTGCTATATTTTGATACCAAAAAGTGGTTTTTGGTGCTAAAATAGAACCCATGCTCCAATGCTTGGTTCTATTTTAGAACCAAACAGTTCCAAATTTAATTAACTTTTCCACCACCTAACTTTTAATTACGTTTTCAACCCGAATTCAACTATCTACGTTATTTACAACCCCGTTGTGATCTAAATTTTGAACCCTAGTTCCGAATTATTTTTTAATTACGTTTTTTTTTTTGGGGTCCTCCACTGTTTCAACTACCATTCTACCCAGATATTTTCTCATCTAACTTTCCCACCTAACTTGCCCATCTAACTTTCTAACCTAACTTTCTCACCTAATTTTGTCATCTAACATTCTACCCAAATTTTTCTATAAATACACAATTTCTCTAAAAATACCACACCACACTTATCTGCCAAATAGATTTTCCTTTCCAAACTAATATCATGAGCAACTTAAGCAAAAGGGTGCTGCGGGGAGATTTCGACGGAGATTCCTCCGATGAGGATGAAGTTGCAATGCTGCAGATGGTAATGGCGAGCAGCTATCAACAAATGCAAATGCAGCATAACCAACAAGGGGGTTATGTTGGTTCTGTCAGTGGCCGGTCTTTCATCCGCCGTGATAGGGCTGCCGCCAACGAAATAATCCATTTGGATTACTTTTCTGAAGATCCCCTTTTCAATGAAAAAAATTTTCGCCAACGTTTTCGGATGGCTAAACCCTTGTTTGAGAGGATCTTGACTCAACTCCAGCAACACGACGATTATTTTGTCCAAAAGTCCGACACTGTTGGTGCTACTGGTCTATCTGGTATCCAAAAGATGATTGCAGCACTAAGGATGCTTGCGTACGGGATGCCAGCTGATGGCGTTGATGAGTATGTCAAAATCGAAAAAAGTACTGCCATAGAATCGCTCAAGAGATTTTGTAGAGGAGTTGTGGAGATCTTCGAACCAGAGTACCTGAGGGCGCCAAATGAAGCTGATATTGCAAGGCTCCTACGTGTGGCCGAGGATTGTGGATTCCCTGGGATGCTAGGCAGCTTGGACTGTATGCACTGGCAATGGGAGAAATGTCCGACTACTTACCATGGTATATACACTGTACACGTTGAAAAGCCCACCATCATACTTGAAACTGTTGCCTCACATGATTTGTGGATTTGGCATGCTTTCTTTGGGATGCCTGGTTCATTTAACGATATCAACGTGCTTGATCAATCTCCTCTCTTTGATCAACTTCGTTCCGGTCGTGCCCCTCCTGCCCATTTTGTCATCAATGGCCGGCAATACAACATGGGGTACTACCTTGTTGACGGTATCTACCCAAAATGGGCGACCATTGTTCAAACCATTAGAGAGCCCAGTGACAGAAAAAAGGCTCACTTTGCGAGAATGCAAGAGGCACGTCACAAAGATGTTGAAAGGGCATTTTGCGTGCTACAAGCACGCTTTGCAATTGTGAAAGGGCCAGCCCGTTTTTGGGACTAGGAAGATCTATACTACATCATGAAAACATGTGTTATCTTGCATAACATGATAATTGAGTACCAACGTAGTGAAGAAGATGTTGAAGCTGCTGAACTACTTCGTGAGAGGCTACTTCGAGTCTCACGAGAGCAAACACCCACATTCATTGAGTTCCTCGCTAATAATAGGAAGATACGATCTACTGAGACATATTACCAGCTTCGCAATGATCTTATTGAACACCTCTGGGCCCGTAGAGGAGAGGAAGCATGAGCTTGGATTAATGGTACTTTTAATATAGTAATACGTTTCCCGTGTTGTGGAAATTAGCTAAATAATTTTAGTTTGAGTGTTGTAATACGTTTCCCGTATTGTAGAAATTAGCTAAATAAAATGCATTTCATTACATTAATAGATATACAAAAAAAAAAAAAAACAACTACAATAATCAATATTCGGGTAGATCAGTATAATAAGTCGTGGAAGTTGAGTTGACCCATTTTGCCAAGATTGCAGCCTTGCGATGCTCATAATAAGCCTTCATTTGCGGGTCTTGTATGACAGACAAGTCCATCTGCATGATCCTTTCCTCCATCTCTTTATCCTTCATCTCCATCTCTCTCTCCCTCCTCGCCGTCTCCCTCTCCTCACATACTATCTGCCTTTTTAGAGATGCAACTCTCCTTTCTTCCAATTGAATCCTCCTTGCTTGGTTTTCTGATACAGTTTTGTTGAGTGTCTCCAACAAATTAATATGTCTCGCATTCTCAACTTCTTGAACCTTGCTCTTTGCTTTCTTTTCCTTTGCTAGCTTCTTTCCACCAGGCCTCTTCCTTGGTGACGACACACTACCAGTACCTCCACTAGAAGGAGTGGTTTCTGCATCTAGAGACTCATAAGTGCTTGGAATTTGACTTTCTTCAGGGGAAAAAGGGAATGACATCCCTTCTGGAATTTGAGGTGCTTCAGGAGTTTTTGCTTTCCTCCCACTAGGAGTAATGTCCTGCCACTTAATAGCATGTTCTAAGATGGCCCAACAACCATCCATACCACTGAAATATTTTCCAGTATCTTCATAGTACGCTTGTTTTGCCATATCATACTGTATATTGGATAAGAAGATTTTATTATTAAATAAAAAAATTATTAGTACAAGTTCAAAAGAAAAAAGACAAATTTATTACCTCATTTTGATGGGTCATTCCACTTTGATGTAGAGCTTGAACACTTCTTAAACACCCACGGAATTTGTTACAACACCTTTGAATTATTTGCCAACGAGATTTGATACCTGCTTCAGATCGTTGATCGTCATTTGTTTTTTCGCAATACTCTTGTAGCACTCGGGCCCAAAATTGGGTACGTGGCTGGGAGTTACCGATAATAGGGTCTTGAGTAATGCACAGATACGCATTACAAATCGCTTCATCCTGCTCTACAGTGAATGATTTTCCTCTCGCAGTACGACTTGAATCACCCATAATTTGTAGACTAATTTTTTTGGGGGGGTTATGATAGAAAAAGAAGAAAATTGGTGCCAAAATGGGTGAACACTTGCATTATTTATAGGAGAGCTAACAAAATTACCGTTGGAATGGAAAAAAAACTCAAAACATAGCCGTTGGGTTAGATATAGCCGTTGATTTGCTCGTTGGGCACACCAATTGGTGTGCATGTTGAAGCACCAAATCATTTCTTTTGAACTCTATCTTCTTCCCACGTTTGTTTCTCTGGAGAAGCAAAATCAGATCTAAAAATTGGAGAAACTTCTCATCTCCCATTGAAGCGGTCAGTCTCTCTCTCTCTCTCTCTCTCTCTCTCTCTCTCCCCTAAACACCTCCCTCTCTAATTTCTGCGGTCACTCCAGCCCGGTTGAGGGTTTTTCAGATTTTGCCAACGTTGATTCCGGTAACAACAGTTGTGATTCCGGTGATGGCTTTGAGATTCCGGTCAACTTTGTTGGGATTCCGGTCGTCTTTGTTCCAGTGATGGCGTTGGATTCCGGTCGTAAGCAGTTCAGCCACTTTCCGGTGGGTTTTGTTTTTCCGGCCACTTGCCGGCCACTTTCAGGTACATCCGGCCCACCCATTTTCTGGTATTTGGCAGTTGGAGTAGTGAGGTGTCAGCCATCCTTGGTTCTAAATATAGAACCAAGTATAGCTTTGTGCCATTTTAGAACCAATTATAGCACTGCTCTGGATTTGGGTTTTTGATGTCTGGTGTCAAATTATGAGTATAGTGATAAGCCCCCAATATTGTACATATCTGGGGCTTATCGTACTCATTTATCACACACAAGCACGCGATTTCGCGCCTAATATGTTTGATTTGCGCGTCGTAGTGTTTTTGCCAAGTTACAGGTTGAACGCGTGAAATAAACGCATTTTGAGCACATTGAGAATCGTGCCAAGTTATCGAGGGCCGACACTTCAACATCGGGCCTCAAGAGCCAAGAAATGAAGACTCGGCTAAGGCCTGGGAAGTCGAAGAGCCACAAATCCAAGCTGGAAGGCTAAAGCAGTGTTTCACGCTCTCAAAAACTCCCGGTGGAGCCCGGGAGTGAACGAGCACTCAAGTGACCAAGGAACACCTCCCTCGAGGGTCGCACAACTCGTTGAAGTCCATTGGAGGAAGTCCGGAAGAGCGAAATTCAACAGGAGGGATCAAAGAAGTCAAATTCAAGTCAAGATAATTCCGGACCTATCCGGAATTATTCCGGACCAATCCAGAATTGCCCAAAAATTTCCAGACGTTTCCGGACCTATCCGGAATTATTCCGGACCGATCCGGAATTATTCCGGACCGATCCAGAATTGCCCAAAAATTTCCAGACAATTCCGGACCGATTCGGAATAATTC
This sequence comes from Vaccinium darrowii, assembly GCA_020921065.1. Lineage (NCBI taxonomy): Eukaryota > Viridiplantae > Streptophyta > Magnoliopsida > Ericales > Ericaceae > Vaccinium > Vaccinium darrowii. The sequence goes on from CM037162.1 coordinate 37,045,999, forward strand.
TGGACCGGTCCAGAAGTACTCCGAACCAATTTTTCTGCACTTTATTCACTTTCTATTAATGGCAATTGCCCCAAGTGCAACAAGCTAGACAAAATTTTGAGGAAAAAAAGCCGATGAACGGAGCATATTTTTCATTTTAACTATCCACATTAGTTTTAACACTTCAACAATACTCCTATTTATTTTATCGACCATCTATTAAAATATTGGTTTGAAAGAAAGAGCAGGAGAGAGAGAGAGAGAGAGAGAGAGAGAATATAATAATAAAAAAGTGACGGAAGATAAATAGTGCCTAGACAAAACTACCTGGTCACTATTCATCTAGGTAAAATAGTTAAATTCCCAATTCACCTAATCTATTGCTCTTGCTAAGGCAGGTATTAACCATTTGAGAGAGAGAGAGAGAGAGAGAGAGAGAGAGAGAGATAAAGAGAGAGAGAGAGAGATTGTTCAGTTGGGCTGATAGTCGTCCAGGGTTGTGCTTTTGGACATGGGCTATCAATTTGGACCGAGATTAGGCGGAAAGAGGAAATGGTCTGGGCTTCTTGATTTTGTTTGTGAAAAATTCAAAAATTCATAAGTTTTGGATTAGCTACTTCGCTCATGTACAAAAATTATGAGACGCATCCAAACTTACATCATTCTTGCATTTCTCTCACAAGTGATCGTGAGACCTTTCAAATAGTACTGTTGGGTTTCAACACTAGTTGAAGGGTCCCACCATTAACTCATGAAACTCAACACTATTTCAAGGGTTCCACCATCACTTGCGAGAGACGATCTAAGAATGGATGTAAACCTGGATGTGTGACTAGCATTTTTGTTCCATAGAACTGGTTCAATTATGTTGGTGATTCGAACGGGCAAACTGATCACAAGCAAACACATACACAAAGAGCAAACCAATTAAGAGCAGAAAACAATTACAAGCAAAAGTAATTAAAACACATAGAATTTACGTGGTTCCAATTTAAGCAGATTACTTAATTGTACTTCAGGAGGTGTAGCTTATCAAAAAATCTACGTGCGTATGCACGGACGGTGCATCTGCACCTTTCAAAAACATTTTTGACGGTTCGGATTTTATTTACTCTTTGACCGGTAAGAAAGCTCTTTGACTGGTCAAAAACTAGTCAAGATCTGAACCACTGATTTGTTGAAATGGATGGTGCAGATGTGTTTGTACGCGTTGCGTACACGTGCGTGCGTACGGATAGTCGGGTTTGTAGCTTATATATATAGTTACGTGAGAGAAACCTATCAAAAAACCCTAATTCTAACCAAAACGGGAAACTTCGCGTTCCGACTGCCTCCGGCAAAACGGTTTTTACATACTCCTCTGTTTCTTGTCTAGCTTTTCGGCTGTTCGGATGGTCTTGACCCCGTCCGGACGAAAATCGCTAATGCGTAGAATTTTCTTCACATACACAAACTAAAGGAAACAAAATAAAACATAAAATTGGACTTGGAAACGAAACTTATGGAATGATGTGAAGACCCACTTGATTGGCCGTTCTTACGCCTCCTATGCATCAAGTTGTGGTAGTGGCTATCAACGGAACTTAATATAGTTAACTAATCAATGTGCATGCATGCACCTTCACATTCTAACTAGCTTCAAAAAATAAAAGGGAGCAAATTGCAATTTTAAATGGATATTAAAAGTTTTTTCACTATGGTGAAAGTATAAAGGCTTATATAGTTACATGACAGAAACCCATCAAAAAACCCAAATTCTACCAAAGCGGGAAACTTCGTGTACCCGACCGTCTTCACTGAACAGTTTTTACATACTCCTCGGATTCTTGTCTAGTTTCTTGGCTGTCCGAATGGTTTTGACACCATTTGGATGAAAATCGCTGATGCGTAGAATTTTTAAATGAATGATGTGAAGACCTACTTGATTGGCTGTTCTTACACCTCCTATGCATCAAGTTGTGCTAGTGGCTCGGTGGCTATCAGCGAAACTGGATATAGATAATCAACGCAAATTAAGGGAGTATTGACCATGCATGCATGCACCTTCAAATTCTAATTAGCTTCGAAAAATAAAAGGGAGCAAATTGGAATTTTAAATGAACATTGTAAAAGTGTTTGCAAGTTGCTAAAAATTTGAGCCACTAGGGGATTCCTCAACTTTGTTCACTGTTCGGTTCAATTATTTAGCAATAAAAAGTGAACCCCACTCATCCCAAAAAGGAAAAAAAAAAAAAAAAAAAAGTGAACCCCACTCGTTTTCTCTCCAGCTGAAAACTCGATGTACCCGATTTTGGGTTTTTAGGGATGGATTCAGCGATTCAGGGGAACTATTAGGGGGACACCGCCTCTTAAAAATATTTCAATGTATTATCTTGTTATGATGCTCCAATTTGTCTTATTTTCGAAAATGGAATATCCAAAAGTCCAAAAGTTATCTAACAAATTATTGGAGTCTAGATTAACTTGCGTGTCCTGATTATCCACGTAGGCGTTGCCCGATCGGCATTGGAAAATTTCTCCTCGAAGACAAAAACTATGAACAAATATTTCGACCACATGAAGCAGCCCAACCGTTGGCCTGTGCTAACTAACACACGGTAACAACCGAGGTCAAATAATCCTTCATTAGACCCTAGCTCCTGCTCTCAATTAGAGGAGCTAATTGAGCAAAAAAAAGCCGAGCATTGTATTGCTCAAGTTTGGCTTGAACTCTTTTATACGTGTTATTCAAAAATTTGCCTCAATAGGTAAACATGGATTTAACTATGGTACGTACAAAAATCCGAGCAAACCCCCAACAAATTATTCTTATTTCCTTGTGAATGAATTGTAAATCAATGTAAAACCATTGATCACAGGCTTCACAGCTAGGTAACGCCTAGACCACCAATTATTTATTTTAATTCCATATCAATAGGTTGTAAAAGGAAATAAAACACAGCAATCACGCCATAAATGAAACTTTGATTTTCCTTCCTTCCTTCCCTATGCTCTCTCCCTCTCCCAAAGCATAGAACAAATTGGTTATTTGATCTTTTTATTTTTTGTTGTATTGTTCTGACTTCTGTGTGTATCGCTTATTTTATTTTATTTTTTTCCAAGTTTTCATGCGAATCAAGAACAACTACATGTACAAGTCTAAGTATCAATCTTGACTGTCAAACTGTAGACCAATTAGTTATATCATCTCTTCCTCTCTTTTTCTCATTAAGATCACTAGTATATTGATTCCCAAGAATGCCACTATGGAGGATACGCCTTACTGGACCTTGAACCATAAAGGTAATTTTTCTGTGAAATCCTCCTATGATCATCTTGCTAATTTTGTTGTTTCTGATACTAATTGGAATTGGATCTGGAAGCTTAAAGTCCCTTCTAAGCTAAAAGGCTTTCTTTGGACTTGCATGCATGGTAAAATTTTGACCAATCATCAGAGACATACTAGGGGTTTAACAGACTGTGAAAGCTGCCCAAGGTGCAATACTTCCTATGAGGACATGCTACACATGTTTTTTACTTGTCCTTCTAGTGCTGATATATGGTCTAAACTTCCCAATGTTCAGGTACCCCTTACGGGGGATATAAATGAGTGGAGACTATGGCTGCAGAATAATGTCAAGCATACCAATGCGGACAAAGGGAGTTATACTAACTCAGTGCTTGTTTTGGTCATTTTATGGAAAATCTGGATTGCTAGGAACAAAAAAGTGTTTGATAACACTAATTTTGATGCGAATAGTGTGCATAGACAATGTCTGCTATTTACATATGAGATTGTTGCTGCATTCATAGATCAATTTCCAGTCTCAAGTAGACAAGTTAAACTTATTACGTGGAATTTTCCAGGTACAAACAAACTGAAGCTAAACACTGATGGCAGTAGCAAAGGAAACCCAGGCCCTGCTGGGTTTGGGGGTGTATTCCGAGAGGAACGTGGACATTGGGTGGTTGGATTTTATGGTAGACTTGACGATTGCACCAGTCTTGAAGCAGAGCTATGGGGTATTTTTCGTGGTTTGGAGATGGTGAAGAGTCAGAACATGGAGGCTGTCCAGATTGATTCGGATTCAACCGCTGCAATTGAGCTCATTAAAGGAGAGGTGCCTATCCACTCGCCCTACAAGGTCCTCATTAAGGAATGCCAAGCGTTGATAGAAGACACGGGATGCTCTCTGAATCATGTTTATCGTGAAGGAAACCAAGTGGCTGATAAGCTTGCGAATATGGGCGTGGCTCAGGAAGAGAAGTGGGTCTCCCACATTGCTCCCCCAGATGTGATCATCCCCCTCCTTGAAGCGGATATGAGGGGGGTTGCCTTTGAAAGGCTGTAGTCTGTTTGCTGTTTTTCTTTCCTTTCCTATGTACCAAAAAAAAATAAGCGGATGTCCGGGCTAGTTTGTGCGCACCTCAACTAATTCCGGGGCCCTGGAGGTAACGATCAGGCATAACCCCCAGTGGCCCTAAGAGTTTGTCTTCCTCTTGTTTTCATGGCACATCTTACAATTTTTGTACAGGTTTATGTGATCAATAAGGGCTATTGTGCAACCGCGCTTAAGGTATTTCGTTATCTTACTCCCTATACATCTCATAATTTTATAGTTTAGCCAACATAGCTATAGTGGACAAATTGAAAATTAAATGGTTAAAACGTGGGATGATAAAAAAAAAAGGGAAGTTGGATGAATTTGTGTTCATATTTTGCTTTGTGATTGTGTATAAAGGTTTCACTTTGTGGAATTTTTGTTTTGCTAGATTGAAAAATTAACCACAAACTCAATTGAAATCCGTGCATAGCACAAGTCTGTAGGATTAATTATGCTTTGATTCTTTGAAACTTCAATTTAAGTTTTTAAAGCTTTATTGTTCTTCTTTCAAAGTACTTTATTTTCAAGTTTTTTGAAATATTTATCAGGCTATGGAGGCGATGATTAACATCTAAAATGGAGCTAAAGGTTCAGTATTTCTTTTGGTGGATGTTTCGCAAAATGAAGGGTAAGTACTCTACATCCCAAATTAAAAAAAAAAATAAAGCACAAATGTGTGTTAGTTTACACTTGCATATCTTGGTTAGAGTAAAAATATGTTTTATTGAGTTTTTCTTAATGTAATTTTACTTCATTGATTTAGATGGAAAGCAGAAGAGACATAGGTGAGGTGGTGGAGCCAACTCACCCTACTAACACTTTTTTTATCATTAATTTTTTGGTCGCAAAGTTATATACATATATTTTGACTCAACCCCTTTTTTGTAAAAAAAAATTATGCCTCTCCATTAATTTTTTTTTGATATTGTTTTACTTTTCAAAAACTCAAGAAATATTTGTTCACAAAGTCAGACCATAGACATTAAATTCAGTGGTTCAATAATAAGTACACGATTCATGAACACATAATTTTCATAGAGAAATGCGTCCAATAATTGTCTCTTATATTATTCATGATCGAACACATGTTTTTCAAGTGCACATAGATCGCGTGCACTTAAAATCGCCCTATTCATAGCACGAGTTTGATGTTAGTTCGGACTTATGTGAACGTGATAAGCTTGGCTTTACTTGGCTATTGAAATGTGCGAGCCGATCGAGTTTTTTTTGAGCAAGGCATAGGAATCGCTCCACGTAACTAAAGGTGACAACCGAAAAGGAATCCCAAGCAGGAAAACTGACCCTCATAAAATTGGTTCATTTTGGGACAATAATCAAAAGCTTAAAGATCTATTTTCAGATTCTCTCTCTTTATGGCAAAAGGAGGAACAACAATTCTGATCGTGGTCCTCCCTTGGATATTTACAAAGGGCTCAATGTCGGTAAGGCAGGTTCTTGCCACCATATCTCCCCTCTGTCCGCTTTGTCGGTAGGAAAAGTTAAGTTCCACATTTGAAAAATAGTGGGCCTTAGAGCATCTCCACTATTACACCAAATTTTTACTCAAATTTGAGTAAAAATTTGGTCAAAAACTTGATTTGATATCACCCCTTTCAATGGAAAATCACATTTTAACCAAATCCTAGTTAAAATTGTGTCAAAAACTGTTTTTTTGGTCATTTTGGCTCCAAAACTTTCCCACCATTTTGTCAAAAACAATTTTTTTTTTCGTTTTTTTTTCATTTTGTCAATTCATTTTCATCCTCTTTTTCCTCTTCTTCGGAAATAAGAAACAAGTCTTCAATGGAACAAATCGAGCCGTTGCCTATTTGGTAAAAGATTTGGTGTTGATCAAATTTGGTGAAAAATTTGAGCAAATTTGGTGTTGAGCAAATTTGGTGAAGGAGTAGAGCGAGTTTTTGGATGATTTTTACTCAAATTTAAATTTGGTGAAATATTTGGTCCAAGAGTGGAGATGCTCTTAGGGCATCCACAGTGAGCTCCCTAAAAATGGCTCATAAGTTGACTCCTAAGGTGTACACATAAGCCTAATTGGGGTCTATTTGACACTCCTAGAGTTTGCTAAATATAGAGAACATACGTGCACCCAATGGATTAACAAGGAAATTTTCTATTTTGTGAAGAAAGTAATCAAAAAAGTGTGGGTCCCATAAAAAAAAGGATTAAAAGGGCTTGGGTCTCACTTGGAGCTAGCTACAAGGCTAGTTAGATTTAGCTAATGGGTTAAGAGCCATGCTTAGGAGCCTCACCTAAGAGGCAATTGAAGACCATAATTGATCAAATGACTTGCTAAATTTTAGGAGCCTCACCTAGGAGCCATTTTAAGAGTCTACTGTGGATGCCCTTAATATATACTTGGATGATGATCACCACTTCCAAGGCTTAGCCTTTTAAGTGAATATGAATCATTTAATATATATTGGGCCCAACGAATGTGATGGACACTATGGATACTCCCTAGGACAAGATTCAGGAAGATTATGGCATTTTTTTCCCCAAAGTTCTAGAATTTTACTTTCTTGGTTGGCTGACTAAGAATCTAACCATGGCCGATTGTGTGGGGGAGCAAACCCACCAACAAATCGAATTGACCCTTCGGGTCAAACTCCATGTCATTAACTGTGAATATTTTTTCATTTATGTAATGGAGAAAGTAAAAATAAAAAGCAGAAGACAAAATTAAGCAAGACAAACTTCAGTAGTACATATATAAAACAGTTGCTACACAACATTCTTGTGGAAGGAAGATTTAGGTGACAAACATTGATGGTAAGTACCTCTCCAATCTCAGGATGGAGATAGAGAGAGGCAAATATTGTTCCGGTTCGAGCATTTTATTTTATAACTCGGTATTCGGTCCAATGAACCAACTAATTCTTATATTATCAGTTCTTGGGTTTCTTATCGTCATACCCAAGAAGATCTTCCAGCAACTTATCATGCAAATACTCAAATTCAAAAACATCTCTCCTCCTCCCACCCTCTGCTCTCTCCACATTCCGTGGCATCGAAGATGAAGAATTCGATACGGAGGTAGAAGAAGAAGAGGCTGGATATTCATCAGGAAAATTAAGAACAGCGAAATGGCCCCTCATTGCAAAAGCAGCCTTATCGTAAGCTCTCGCGGCCTCCTCCGCAGTGTCAAAAGTCCCGAGCCACAGCCGCGGTCCTCCAGGCCTAGTCGAATCGCGTATCTCTGCAGCGAATTTCCCCCACGGCCGCCTTCTCACTCCTCTGTACCTAACATCTCCAGTTTCTTTCCCTCCTGTGGCCTTCCCCCTTGTATCTCTCTCCATCGCCAAATATCAGCACAACAGAGTACCGTGTTCTCTCCACCATTTATAGAGGATAAAAAACACTTAATTTGACAAAATGGACCCAATTGTGGTCCAGAGCAGAGATGGAGCCGGGGTGCTAGTAGTGCCGGTCACTCCTGCAAGAAAAAAAACCCTTAGTATTATATATATAAAAAGAATTTCAAAAATTTTCATATGAATTATATAGGCTCGCACATAGTGCTACAAATAGTAACTATTAACATATTTATTGTGATTTGTGAGTGGAAAATATGGTTAGCTTTAGCAGTTCTCTACAAATAGTCTTTTCCACTGTTTTGGCTCTTGTTTTACTATTGACTTTCAAGCAATTTTTACCGTTTGTGTCATTTTATCAAGCAACTGTCCAGGGTAGTTAATGACATGGAGTATTGGCCCCAACGTCAATTCGATTGGTTAGGTTTGCTCCCAACACAATTAGCTGAAGTCAAATTCTTGGGTCGGACACCAAGAAAGTAAAATTCTAGAACTATGGAAACAAAAATGAAATAATCTTCCCGAATCTTGTCCTACATCAATTCTTAACACTAGGAGGGCATCACTAACTCTCTTTTTTACTTTTTTGTGGAATGGCAAAAAAATGCATTAAAAATAGGCTCGCACATGTGTAATGTAATTACTGGCTCCGTCCCTGATCCAGAGGACTTCCATTCATAACTTGGAATCTCGAAACGTGCTCAGAACTGTTTTGATGTATATATATAAATGTATATATTGGATGCAATGTACAGGAATGATCAAGCTGATGGCTACAGTTTATACATCTCCCCAACTCCAACCAAATTTTACTGTGTAAATTAGTTAGGAGTATTATAGTTTTACTGTTGGAGTAAAGTAACCATTGCATGAAAAGGAAGGATATGCTTAGCAGATATGGTTGGGTTGGTACTAATATTTATGGTTATAATAATACAAGTGTTAATTGAATATGGTTATTGCAAAACATGTAGATTCTAGGGGTTTAGATTCTTATGGCTGATTGATTTAACATAAGCAATGTGAGGTCGAAATGTTTGATTCCACTTGCCAGTAAACTCTTGGGGCCACCGGAGGTTATGCCGGCCCGGTCGGAAAGCAAAGTATCGATTTCCATTTGCAGACAGCAGGAAATTGCATTCCATTTCTTATTTCTATTCTTTCTTGTGTATTCAAGTTCATTCTTGACGAAGCAAAATAATCACTGGCTGGGTGAAATCAGCTTCTAGAAGGTCAATTTTGGGACAATATTCCAAAGCTTAAAGATTTGTTTCCAGACTCCATTTTCGAAGGATTTTAGCCATTCAGCTCCCAGTTGATCACATCCCTGATCAAAACATATGGCATCATAAGACAAAAGGTTCATATTCCCACTAAATCTGTATACCGCTCTCTTTATAACAAAAAGAGGAACTGAAATCCTGATCATGGTCGTCCCTTGGATATTTAAAAAGGGCACAACGTCAAGAACTCCACCTGGAGCTTGGATTTGCCAGAACGAGTTAAAGTATTTGTTTCGAAATGTGCCAAAACGAATTACTCCTATTTCGGTAAGGCAGGGTCTTGCTGCTCGCTTACATCATATCTCCCTGTTGAAGTTTGGCTCGATTCTATGTTTTTCGGGCGCTTACTGCATCCCTAGTCCGGACCAAGCAATTCTGAGCAGTTTGGGAGGTTTCTGCATCTCTGGTCCGGACCAAGGTCACGGTGATCCGGACCAGGATCCCGTGGTCCGGACTAGCAAGTTAGTGTGGTCAAGAAAGGTCTCAGCATCTCTGGTCCGGACCAGCGTGGGCTTGGTCCGGACCATGGCGACGGGAAACAGCCTTATAAAGTATTTTTTAGGATTTTGTTGCTTTGTGAGAGTTACACACTTTGAGAGGCCACTTTGGGAGATAAGAGAGAACTTTGTGAGACACTCTTTGTAGCTCTTTGAGCTTTGTTTCTTCGTGATTAGTGAAACCCTTTGATTGTGTGACTGCCCGTTGATTAGGTTTGCATCCCCAGCAAACTGAATCACGTAAATCTTTGTGTCTGTTGTTTGTTTGCGTTTCTCTCTCTTTTCTATTCTGTGGTTTTGGTTGAATTTCTTGTTTGCAAGGCATATATTACATATGTTTGATATTTGTTGCTCGCTTCCGCACACCACTCCCCTCTTTGTCCACTCTAGACAATTGAGCACCATACTTGTAATTGCCAACAGACAAGACTAGACCAGTTTGGGACCTCAGTTCCCTTTAATTCATTGGCAATTAAGGACTGGCTTATATGTGGACTGGATTATCTTTCTCACTATCTCGGCGGCTAATAAAGAATCTGAATGACTCTATGAATTCATTGCCACCGTCTGGGCAATATGAAAGCAGAAACCAGAAAGTTCTTTCTTATATCCGGCTTTGTTGCTCGCGTTGCTCATGAAATGGCAAAAGACAATGCAACCATGGCTTAAAAAAGCTTCCCCTTGGTATTCTCTCGTATTGCCACACCCAAGAAATTTCCCCATAGAAAATTCCCATGCTTCATTGTCAAGCCATACTCAACAAATTCTACTGATCATCAGCAAATGATTAATCTTCATGTGGATGAAGTTTGGAAAGAAGGAAATCTGTGGAGTGGCTCGGGATTCTACGCTGCCCACCTTGATGGATCTCTGGCTAAAAAGCAGGAGTATGCAAGTTCTTTCTATACTTTGAGCCTGCTACTAACATAATTATTATCAATCCTCCATGCTGTCAAATGGTCAATTCATCAACATCACACTTGTGCTTATATTTATACTGTTTGCAAGTTCTTTCTAGACTTCTTTTTTTTTTTTTTGGCAATCTCAAACACAAGATCTTGAAGCTATCTTTTTACAGGATCTCCAAGGTCGAGTTCAAGGATATTCATCAGGCTTATTGTTTTTGTAAAAGGGCTCTGTTATCTTTCATGCAGACTCCAATTATAGGACGACAACAACACTTTTTGTATAGGACTAGTATAGAAGTTTCATTTTCAGTGTAGCTTTATTTCTTGTGATGTTTATCCTTGTATACTGTTCTATTTTTTAATGCATTAAAATAAAAAAGAGAGTTAGTGATGCCCTCCTAGTGTTAAGAATTGATGTAGGACAAGATTTGGGAAGATTATTTCATTTTTGTTTCCATAGTTCTAGAATTTTACTTTCTTGGTGTCCGACCCAAGAATTTAACTATGGCTAATTGTGTTGGGAGCAAACCCACAAACCAATCGAATTGACCTTGGGGCCAATACTCCATGTGATTAACTAGGACAGTTGCTTGATAGAATGACACAAATGGTAAGAATTGCTTGAAAGTCAATAGTAAAACAAGAGCCAAAGCAGTGGAAAAGACTATTTATAGAGAACTGCTAACCATATTTTCCACTCACAAATCACAATAATATGCTAATGGAAACCATTTGTAGCACTTCTTGATCATTTATTCTGTATCTGTCCATCACAATCAAACACTAATCCGGTCAACTTAATTCAGTCTGATATCTAGCACCGTGCAAGGGGTACGTAGGGTATTAAATTGCAGTATCGATAGAAAAATATAAGGGGTAACGGTTATACAGTCATTTATTGGCTGATATTGGACTGTATCGGCCGACACGTAAAGAAATAACAGTATCGGAGGTTCTAAATTCTGTTATTTAAAACAGTTGTATAGGGTTTTTGAATAAAGGGCGGCTGACCAATTTTGCCACACGAAATGTGCTAAAGAGTATGAGATCACGTCATAAAAAAGGTGTCAGTTCAATCTTGCTAATTAAAACTTCTCTTGTAGGATTCAACAAACTTCTTTTTGAGAACTTTTGAAATAGGGTTTCTTTGTTCCATAAAACTTAGTTCTTTGATAGTTTACCGAACCGACATGAAACTAAGTCTATTGTGGTGAAGAAAGCTCATGGAGCACCAAGTAGCAATGCACCAGGAGCAATTAATAATTTCCCGTGAATCAGACGCTCTTCTATATAAATTGAGCCTTACCCTTTTATGAGCTGTGTAAATTTTATCCTTTAAGTAATCGAGAAAATAAAAATAAAAAGCAGATGACACAATTAAGCAAGATAAACTTCAGTAGTACATCTTTCAAACAGTTACTATACAACATTCTTGTGAAAGTAAGATTTAATTAGGTGACAAAAAGTGATGGTAAGTAGCTCCCCACTCTCAGGATGGAGATAGAGAAAGGCAAATATTGTTCCGGTTCGAGCATTTTATTTTATAACTCGTTATCCGGTCCAATGAACCAACTAATTCTTATATTATCAATTCTTGGGTTTCTTGTCGTCATACCCAAGAAGATCTTCTAGCAACTTATCATCCAAATACTCAAATTCAAAAACATTTCCCCCCCTCCCACCCTCTGTCCTCTCCGTATTCCGTGGAACCGAAGATGAAGAATTCGATACCGTAACCGAGGAGGTAGAAGAAGAAGAAGAAGAAGAAGAAGAAGAGGAGGCTGGATATTCATCAGGAAAATTAAGAACGGCCAAATGACCCCTCATTGCATAAGCAGCCTTATCATAAGCTCTCGCGGCCTCCTCCGCGGTATCAAATGTCCCGAGCCACAGCCGCGGCCCTCCAGGCCTAGTCGAATCACGTATCTCCGCAGCGAATTTCCCCCACGGCCGCCTTCTCACTCCTCTGTACCTAACATCTCCAGTTTCATTCTCTTCTGTGGCCTTCCCCCTTGTATCTCTCTCCATTGCCGAATATCAGCACAACAGAGCACTCTGTTCTCTCCTCCATTTATAGAGCATAAAAAAGGAACTTAATGGGACAAAATGGACCCAATTGTGGTCCAGAGGACTGCCATACACCCCATGGAAAATTAGAAACGTGGTCCGAACTGTTTTGGTGAATATATATAAATGTATATATTCGATGCAATGTACATGAATGATCTAGCTGATGGGACAATTCTACGCGCACACCACATACGCGCACCCCAAATGTACACCGGCACATCCCGGTCGTCCATTTCAAGAATCAATGGTCCGGATTTTAAATAAATTCTTACCGGTAAGAATTTATTTCAAATCTGAAACGTCGAAAAAAGCTTTTGGACGGTTGGGATGTGCTGGTGTGCAAGTGGGGTACGCATCTTGGTGTACGCACGAATCATTTTCAAGTAACCATTACATAAAAGAGAGAACATTCTTTACACATCGGCTGTGGAAAACCGCCTTCTTCCACGACCATCTTTGTGGGCCTCATTGTGTATTAATTGTTGATTTGAACCGTTTATTTTGTAAGGTTTGCAGAGTAATACATCCATGCACAAAATCAGCTTGATCAGACATCGACAAGTATATATATCAAATTTTAAATATTGTTTTGTATATCAAATCAGCTTGATCAGATATCGACAAATTGTTTTGTAATATTTATGGTTATAATAATACAAGTGCTAATTGAATAAGGTTAATTGTTTCGATGCAATGTACATGAATGATCAAGCCGATGGCTTCAGTTTATACATCTCCCCAAGTCCTGCCAAATTTTACTGTGTACATAAGTTATTATAGTTTTACTGTAGGAGGAAAGTAACCATTATCCTAAAAGAGAGAATATTCTTTACAACAGCGGTGGAAAACGCTCTTTTCGACGACCACCTTTGTGAGCCTCATTATTGATCTGAACCGTTCATCTTATCGGGTTCGCAGAGTAGTACATCCATGCAAAAAATCAGTTTGATCGAACATCGATAGGTATATCAAATATTGAATTTTGTTTTATAAAATGGACAATCATAGATTTTGAAAAGTTAGACTGTCCATTCCAGTTGAGACCCTACGAGATAAACGGTCAAACTGATTTACGCCGATCAAACTGATTTTTTGCATGGCTACACTACTTTGAGACCCTACGAGATAAACGGTTCAGATCAAAACAAGAAACTCATGGTGGGACCCACATATAGCGGTGGTGAAAAATGGCGGATTTACGCCAGTGGTGTAAAAAATGTTCTCTCTATATGGAAAAAGGACGGTTCTGTAAGTTATTTAAAGCTTTAGATGACATAAGCTTATGCGTAGTAGATTTGTGTTGGTCCTAATATTTATGGTTATAATAATACAAGTGCTAATTGAATAAGGTTATTAAAAAACCATGTAGATTCTAGGGGTTTAGATTCTGAAGGCTGATTCATTTAACTTGTTTAGGGTATCCTTATCTCACTGCTCAATTTAACTTTTAAGTTAAATTGAGTAGCTAAACCCCCCAAAACCCTTCAAAATCAGGCTCTCCATTTTTTCTCACCAAATAGTTTTTGCTACAGTACCGCACCAAATTTGGTGCGGTACTGTTCACTCACCAATGGTTTTTATATTGTTTTTTTCCCGGCTCCTGTACGTCACAGAGGAGAGAGGGGAGGGGAATGGGAGAATGGGTGGACAGGTGGCATTATGTGTGTGGGGGAGGGGGCTTTAACACAGCCGGCAGTGGGAAGTGGGTGGGTGAGGGTGTGACACGTGGGCTGAAGGGTGGGGGTGGGGGTAACGGCAGTGGGAAGTTTTTTTTTTTTTTTAAAGATTTGAGGGGAATAGTTTAATATAGTAAAGTTAAAATAAAGAGTTTGATTTTGTGGGTTTTTGATAAAGTGACTTGCTAATTTATAAAAGGTGTTTTTGAAGTTAAATTTGGTGAAAATTTTGGTGCCCCAGATAAGGATGCTCTTACGATGTAAGCAAGGTGAGGTCGTAACGCTTCCACTAATGAATGCGCCGGCTGCGCGGTGTCAGGGGAGGCTGCTGTGCACTGTTAAAAGGCATAGTTTTGTGGCCAACCCAAGTAGTTTGCCAAATGCGATCTTGTATGGATCCCACACAAACGATCTGAACCGTTAAATAATTTTAAAATAATTATCCAAGTGGTCTTCAAAAAAATCAGGTCCATTGGATATTTTTATGTAATTGATCTAATTCGTTTGATTTTCATTCAGAATTTAGGACCCTCTAATTTGAAAGAATCATCAAGAAAAGTGATACAATGTTGCGCTTGTTAACCCATAGATCTGAACCATAGATGTTGTAGGGATCCTTAAGAAGAGCATCTAGTAAAACAATTATCTTGATCAGACATCGATAATTATAAAAAAACCTCATATTTTTAGTTTTTTGATGTCTGAACAAGATAATTTTTTTACTAGATGTTCTTCTCAATAAACCATACAATACCTATAGTTTAGATCAATGGCTTACTGAGTGCACAATTGTATAATTTTTCTTGAAGATTCTTTCAAACTATAGGGTCCTAAATTCTGAATGAAAATCAAACGAATTAGATCAATTACGTAAAAATATCCAATAGGCCTGATTTTTTTGAAGACCACTTGAATTTTAAAATTATTTAACAGTTCGGATCGTTTGTGTGGGACCAAAAAATGGGTCCCACAGGATTGCATTTGGCAAACCACTTGAGTTGGCCACAAAACTATGCCGTTTAACAGTGCACAACAGCCTCCCCTCCTCCGACCGCGCGTAAGCAGATCCTTTCTTGGCTTGTGTTGCTCTTAATAGTACCAGAAGATGAAAAAAAAAAAAACTTGTTTTACCAAGTTATTGATGCGCACATAGCCAGAGGTGGGCATGCCTGACGTGAAAAATAAAATAAATCTATATAATTGAGCTAAAAATAAATATTTTGATGAGAAATTTTATACATTAGACATTAGTTTGATGAACTGTCAAGTTATAAAAATAAAAATTTATCTAAAAGTACGACTTTTTGACATGACAAGACAACCCGAATCCGACACGACTCGAAACATGACACAAAAAATTGCTGAGTTGAAAAATATTGTAGGAATTCATAAATAAGATTGTAATAGATAACACGAAAATGACACAAAATTATCTGTTGCCCACCCTTACATAGCGTTAAGAATGTCCCCGGAATTCGTTTTTAATGGTATACCACCGGTAAAGTTTGGAAGACCACGACTGAACTTGAAGGGGAATGAATGAAAATAACATGTCTATCGATGGAGGATTTCGATAGTATGTCAATTGGGCTCTTTTGGCAAATAATTTATAGTCCGGATTATTGGATTACTCGTTTTGTCTTTATTCAAAAAAAAAATTTACATTTGTTAGTTTTGTGTCAAGATTTTGTGGTTTCTGAATTTATCTCGACGAGACAAATCTAACAAGTATAAATTTATGGTCAAGCCAAATATTTTTTTGAATAAAGCCGAAAATACTAGGATTATTGGTAAAATTTTGGCTTTATTCAAAGAATTTTGAGTTTTGACCATAATTGTATACTTGTTAAATTCGTCTTGTCGAGAGGAATCCAAAAACCACAAAATCTTGACACAAAACAAACAAATGCAATTTTTTTTGAATAAGGACAAAATGAAAAAAACCAAAAAACCGGATAAGTTTTTTTACTCTATTATTGCAAAAGTGCGTTATTTTGCAGTTAACACAAACAACACTCGGAAAGCAAAAGTATTGATTTCCGTTTGCAAACAAACAGGAAATTGCATTCCATTTCTTCTCTCTTTTTTCTTGTGCAACCAAATATAGGAGAAAAAGTTGTGGAAACTAAAAATCACGGAACCGGGTGCAGCCCCGTGCGGAGTAGCATGCTGTGTGGCTAGTGTCGGCGCCAAGCCGCCATCATTCCAAGATCAGAGATGTTCACTGTGCAGAGCTCGTAGAGTACTACAAGTGTGTCAAAAATTAACTCGATCGGATATTATTTAGTGCCTACTCAGAACACAAATAACTTGCAAAAGATGGCTTCAACGGTTTTCATCCAGTGTTTTAAGTTATATTTGATCTGATTTTTTTTCAAGTTATGTGTTCCGATTAGGCACTTACCGATATCCGATCAAGTTGACTTTTCATATAGTTGTAGTACTCGACGAGCTCTACGCAACGAACGTATCCGATTGTTGGAATGATGCCAGTGCGGTACCAGCAGTGGCCGCACAGCAGCCCCCGGATCCAAAAATCACCACGTGCACAGGCAGAGGCGGCTCCACCTTGAGCCGAGGGTGGTCGCCCGAACACCCTGGAATTTCTTTTTTTTTAGAAATACATGTAAAAAAAAATTTATTTTCAATATTTTTGTCATTTTGAACACCCTAAAAAAAATGTTTGAACACCCTAACCAATATGAGCACTATTGTTGCCTCCCACATGATATTGCAACTTCTACTTCCTATTGAGCCATTTAGAGGACCAGAGTAATTAGACTATTTTCATACTCCAATGAAGTACCAGAATAGAATAGTTCCAAAATGTTTAGGAGGATCTGGGGTGACCACAAAGAATTAAGGTAATAAAGTCGATGTGTGTGTGTTGACTGATCAACGAATCAATTCTTCAGGGAGAGAGAGAGAGAGAGAGAGAGAGAGAGAGGAGAAATCCAGGGGCAAGAGGGGAATTGAAGAAAGAAACGGTGGCAAGGTGGGGGGAAAGAAAAGAAATGATAAAAGAGTGTGTGAGTCTGGTGGGAAGAAGTCACTTTTTGAGATTGGGTGTTCAAACATTTTAGGTAGGGTGTTCAAAATGGTTCAAATATATTGGTTAGGGTGTTCAAACATTTTTTTTAGGGTGTTCAAAATGACAAAAATATTGAAAATAAATTTTTTTTTACATGTATTTCTAAAAAAAAAGAAATTCCAGGGTGTTCGGGCGACCACCCTCGGCTCAAGGTGGAGCCGCCTCTGGTGAAGATCTTCCATTCTTGAAATTCTGAGCAATTGAATGGGAGATCAATGGATAAACGATTGCATAATTACTTATATGGAGAGTGATGCATTTGATACTGATGCTATTATGAACGGTTTCGAAATATGAAAGTTCGATGAGGAAAAATTCTAATATACTAAATATTTTGCTTTTTTTTTTTGTGGCATTTTTTATATTAGAAGTTTTTTTTTTTTGCATATGCACAGTTATTATTTCTAGAGGACTGTAGTAGAATTTCTGAACACCCTCACGAGAAATCCTGGAGCCGCCATTGTGCACAGGAAAACTTCATGTTCCATTTCTGTAACTTTTTCGAGTAGAAAGTAGTTTGAATAAAATCAACTGCCGAGTAAAAACAAGGGAGTCAACACTTACTGTTACTACTATGTTTTCCTCAACTGAGATTCTAGTGAAAGCGTAAAGTACTAAGAGCATCTTATCAGTCTACCCAAAATTTTCACCAAATTTAATCTCAAAATCACCTTTTATAAATTAGCAAGTCATTTTATCAAAAACTCACAAAATCAGACTCTCTATTTTAACTTTACTATATTAAACTATACCCCTCAAACCAAAAAAAAAAGTCCCTACAAGCTAAATCTCCCCGCCTGGGGAGGTGTTTTTGGCACAAAAAAGCAGTGGCCCCCACTCCTTTACCCATCCACAATGTTCTCCCCTCCACACATAATTTTACACGTGTTCTGATCCCACCCACACCCCACCCCTTCTCCTATTCCCCTGCCTCTCTCTCGCTCATGACGCACGAAACCCGGGAAACGAAACGGAAGAAAACAATAAAAAAATGTTTGGTACGTGAATAGTACCGCACCAAATTTGGTGCGGTACTGTAGCAAAACTAATTTGGTGGAGTATAATAGAGAGCCTAATTTTTAGGGGATTTGGGGGGTTTGGCTACTCAATTTAACTTTTAAGTTAAATTGAGTAGCCAAATGAGGATGCCCTAAAGGCACATATCCTATACTCGGAAACTTCCAATGTGGGGAACAAATTCATTTTGTTCTGAACCTCAGCAAAAGTATTCAACAATGCTATGGGTACACCTAACTAGTACCCCACATGCACACCAAAGTGATGTGACAGACAAAGAGATGCCCATCATTTCAGGTGGGCCATATAGTAGGCTTCTTCTTGTCTGCCACATTACCTTGGTGTGCATGTGGGGTGCAAGTTAGGTTTACCCATATCATTTTTTGGTGTGTTCTTGTAGTTTATTTACTTGCTCAAAATTTAAGAAAACCTATGCACAGAAATGAGGTCAAAACTTTTTTTTTTTTTTTTTATAACTGAGTGGTCTGGGTCAGTTTGCGCGCACCTCGACTAATCCCAGGGTCTATGTACGCCCCGCCACACACATAGACCGGGCGGCAAAGCCAATACCCCATGAGAACCATGAGATATTGTTCAAGTGGCCCCAAGAAACTAAGAAGAGTTGAACCCAAATCCTCATCTTCCTTAGGAGGAGTCTTTACCAACTCATCTACCCTTAGGGTTCAAATGAGGTCAAAACTACAAATTAACATTTGGATCAGACCTAACTAATTAAAGAAATCAACACCAGATTTCTCTGATATATACAAGAAGAGTTTGCCTGAAACAAGTGTATCACACAAATTTCGAGTCTGCAAAAAAAAAACGGAAATATGTTGACCAAAATAGATGATTTTATTGATTTGAGAAATTAGGGTTACAATCTCTATGATAATTCTTGATGAAAGAAATAATCCTCTGATTCTTCTCTTCGAATGTTGAAACGAGGGCTTGAGAGCTTGATCTCGAATCGAAAGGGCGTAATCTTCTCCGAAATTTGTGAAAAAGATTGATGATGTGGCTTGAATGTTCTTCAGAGCTTTTGAGCTTTGATTTGAAGAACCTCCTTACTTGATGTAGACTTGAAGAGTTCTGAAGGGCTTTTGGATGCTTGAATCTTCAGAGCTCTGGTTGCTGATGGAAGCTTGGATGTCTGTCTGACTTCAAGGAATTCTGAAGAGCTTTGGAGGCTTGATGCTTCAGAGCTCTAGCAGCTGATGGAAACTTCAATGTCTTGATGTCTTGAAGGAGTTCTGAAGGGCTTCGATACTTGATCTTCAGAGCTCTGCGACTTGAATGCTTCAATGTGTGTAAAATATGAGAGAGAGCACCTTTATTTATAGGGATGGGAGATGGAGAGTTATGGCAAAATTACAATTCTTTCCATATCTTTTCTCTCTAATTATTTCCTTATATGATTTAAAGGAAAATAATTAAAATTTAATAAATATCTTTCTTTTATTTATTTTGAGAAAGATAATTATATATAAAATTTATTTCACCAAGTGGCATAATTTAATTGGCCAAACTTGATAAATAAATTACTGTGTCATTTTGACATGTGGCGCCATTTAATTGGGCATTTCACATATCTTTGACTTTTGACTTGTAAACACGTGGCATTATTTGATTGGCCAGTTATCGTGCTTGGTCTTTTAACCTACGGACACTTGGCAACATTTTTGGCTTATCTGTGAAACTTTGACTTGTGACACTTGGCAACATTTAATTGGCCAAACTGCGTGCCCTAGGAACACGTGGCGATTCGTGATAGGCTAGAAATTTTACATGCCTACATCAAGCCTAATAGGAGTGCTTATCTATGCCATACTTCTTCACCGATCATATTTCAACTGAACAGTTGTTTTGCCGTTCTTAGACCCAATAATGGTAAGAAGAAAGAATGAAGAATCCCAAACCAGGACCGACGGGCAAGAAATATGCTGGAAATTTCATTGGATTAATATTTGGAAATGTTTGGATACAGAAAAACTGTACGTGAAACAGTTCATAAAAACTAAATCAACAATTGATTTACAGTCCAAGAAAACTAAATCAATGATTGATCTCTACCATTGATTTAGTTTTTCTGGACTGTTTTATATACAGTTTTCCTGGACCCATACACATAAAATAGTAAACCCCGTTAGGTGGTGGAGTTCGTAGGCGATGAATACACAAGAGAGATTACACAATCACACCACTCACAGTTTTATTCAATCACTCTCAATCGGTACAAATTAACAAACCACAAAATCTCATACAAGTTAACACAGTCACATACCTCACACCTCACGTACTCTTTCTTTCTCACACACAAGACTTCGGTGTTTTGAAGAAAACCTAATAATCGTATATCATTCATTCATCCGGTATATATACAACCGTAATAGAATAAGACAAACTAATTACAAGTATGACCCCTTAACTACGAGCTAATTACAAAATAATCTCAACACTCCCCCTCAAGTTGGTGCATATAATGTCCTCGAAATTCGTTTTTAATGGTATACTATTGGTAAAGTTTGGAAGGCCACGACTGAAACTGAAGGGGAATGAATGAAAAAAACTGTCCCGCGGGGCGCAACGTGTTGTGTGGTCAGTTTCTGTCCACCATGTAGAGCTCGTAGAGTACCAGAAGTGTGCCGACAATCAACTCAATCGGATATCGTTAAATGCTCATCGGAACACAAATAACTTGGAAAAAATGGGTTCAATGGTTTTCATCCAGTGTTTCAAGTTATATGTATTCTGATTTTTTTCAAGTTATATATGTTCAAATGAGACACTTAACGATATCCGATCAAGTTTGTTTTCCATACACTTGTAGTACTTGACGAGTTCTATTCAATGAACGTCTCCGATTGTCGGTATGATGCCGGCGCGGCGCCGACAGTGACAGCACAGCACGCTGCGCAGCAGCCCTTGGATCCAAAAATCAACACGTGCACAGGAAAATTTCATGTTCCATTTCTATAACTTTTTCGAGTAGAAAGTACTTCTAATAAAATCAACTGTTACTATGTTTTCCTAGGACCTCAACTGAGATTCTAGTGAAAGCACAGAGAAAGGGGATCCCGTAGTGCATAAAATGCACTACACTATGCAGTGCACTATAATCAACCGTCCATTTCGACAATGCACAGCTCAGATATAGTTGGATTAAATCCGAACCGTGCACTGTCAAAACGGACAGTCTATTTTGATAAAACCATTACTATAAAAGTCTCTCTACTGTTTCTGAAGCTTATAATAAGAATCCAATGCTGCTTCAAGGTTTTCCAATATTGGAACAGAGGTCAGCGACGCGGTTGTATTTCCCAGTTCTCTGATTAACAAAAAGCTCTAAAATACCCTTGATATATAAGAAAACCAAAACACACAAATGAGGTCAAAACTACAAATTAACATCTAAATCAGGGAAAAATCAGACCTAACTAATTAAAGAAATCAACATCAGATTTCTCTGATCAAAGAGAGTTTGCCTGAAACAAGCCAAATAGGAGTGCTTATCTATGCTATACTTCTTCAGTTGTCACATTTCAACTGAACAGTTGTTATGCCGTTCTTAGACCCAATAATGGTAATAAGAAACATCTGAAACAATGAAGAATCCCATACCAGGGCTGACGGGGAAGAAATATGCTGGAAATTTCATTGGATTAATATTTGGGAAATGTTTGGATACAGAAAAACTGTCCATGATACACGCCATAAATCAACAGTTGATCTCAACCGTTGATTTAGTTTTCTTGGAAAGTTTCAAGTATAGTTTTCCTGACCGTATACACAGAAAACAGTTAACAACAAATGGCTACGTATTACACAAATTTCTCGCATCACATGGCAATAGTAGCAGCCTTGAACGAGTAGTTTTACCATGTTAGGATAGGGTAGTTCGTAGGCGATGAATACGCAGAGAGATTTACACCATCACACCACTAACAGTTTTATTCAATCACTCTCAATCGGTACAACACACCCTTATGAATTCTGAATTCGCTCTTCATAGTTCTGGTCGCCTTTTTAGTGCAACCTTAAACTTAGAGTTTGAGCGTCTCCAATGCCGAAACTTTAGACCCTCCAGCAGCAGCCATGTAAATGTCAAAGTAGTCCTTAGATGAGATGGGTTTGAAGAGTTTTGGATTGGATTCACTGACAAGTGCTTTTGCTAGTTCTATGATGGATTCCCAAGATGGACCGATAGAACTGGCTAAAGATGTCCGAGCAATACTTGTGTTCGTCACTGCTCGGTGAAAAGTACTTTTTAGCTTTCCATTGCTTATAATCTACATCCAAACCAAACAAGTTATTGCATTAGTAATTATATTCCACTATTCCAACAATTGAAACAAGATTTGCTGAAAGACACAACCCTTTGCATTTCAAACCTAATGCTGTTGAGAGCTAAAAAATGCAAGAATTGAAAAGAAAATCTAAGAAGACTGCTGAAGTAGATGCAATGATCTCTAAAAATCATATTGTCAACAATCAGAATAAAATTGGGAGTACGAAATACAATAACAAAGGAACAAGGAATAATCAACGGAGAACAAACTTATGAAGTATAATTTTTCAACAAAATAAAGCTTAAAAGGGTAAAATCACAGAAATTTTGCTGAAAAGAATAAGAGTGAGTATTTATTTATTTATAGTGGACCAAAGCACATTTTCTTTAATGAGGATTGCTTTTAGCCATAGACTTGCATATGGAAAAAACAAAAAACAAAAGAAAAAGCATAAGCATGAGCATTGGGAGGAGTTTAAATAAATTAAAAAAAAACCAGTTGGTGTAATGCTGACATTGGTAAGATTAAAAAACAAAGTAAAAGCAATTCATTGAGAACCCAAAAAGCATTTGTGCATGTGCATCTCAATTCAGCCAACAACTTTCTCTCTTTTCAAGAACCCACACAACGCTCTCACATGTGGTGCCCACCGTCAACAGGTTCTCCGAATAGAAAATCTCTCTCACACACACACACATATAAGATTGAATCGAAGCCCAGAGCACTCCGATCTAGTTTGGTTGACATCGGTGAATGAAGTTTAGCGGTTTTTTCCCCTTTTTTTTTATAATGAGGGTAAAATTGTAAGTTTGCCTCACGAGTGGACTAGATGTGTTAGGAAAATAATAGTGAATTAGAAGTGTTAGGAAATAACTATAGTGGACCCTATAGCAACTCGCAATTTAACTGCAAGGGGTACTTGTTGATTATTTACCTCAAGTTGGTCATTAATGCCAATAAGAAAAGCATCAGGAAGAGGTTCCACACCGACCCATTTTCCATCATTGAAAATCTGAAGCCCATACGCCTCTTGTTGCAGTAAGGTCAAAATTTGTGAGTCGTAGTGCCCATTTATTCCCAATACCAAACTTGGGTCCGGACATGGTGGGTAATGATTCACCACGAATTGTTGTGTTTTGCTCAGTTCATCTCCAAAATAACCCAACTCAATTCCGAGTCCTTCACATATGAGATCCAAAATCCTCAAGCTTAAGTTCTTCACTTCCAGGACGTATGTCCCAACCACCTCTCTGCAAATTATAAGTATGACAAATTTACAAATAATTCTAGAAATCCTAAATTCAAAGGCCTTAATCCCTATCATCAGTTTTGACTTTAATAAGTAGGTGTGTAGATAATTCAAGATTTTTTCTCTCACCGATATCGAGCTGGCTTTTCGGGCCAAGATTGGATCTTTTCCTCCAAAGGGTGACATGAGTGATGCAGTGTATCCCTCCAACTATCAACCTTGCTCGCTTTCGGACTATATGGGTTTGCATAGAGACGAAAACTCTTAGTTTTGTCTTCAGAGTAATACACAGCCTTTTCTTCTGCTTCCATGTCGAAGAACTCCTTGAACAGACTCATTGTGTCATTCATTAGTTCTCCTGGTATTCCATGGTTGATCACCTATTTTATGGCCGTTGAATTTCTCATTTGATCATTACTTTCTAACCAACAATTAGGTTCTAAATTTTTGTACGTCAAACTTTTGATTCAAAAAAAAAAAAAGGAGAGAGATAGAGAGGATAAACCTGAAAAATTCCAAAATCCTGACTAGCTTTCATGATGGTCTGAACTACTTCGTATCGGTCATGGCCCTCAACTCTTGCTAGATCTACTACCGGTATGTCCTTGCATACAGGCGCTGCTGTGTC
Organism: Vaccinium darrowii; assembly: GCA_020921065.1. Taxonomy (NCBI): domain Eukaryota; kingdom Viridiplantae; phylum Streptophyta; class Magnoliopsida; order Ericales; family Ericaceae; genus Vaccinium; species Vaccinium darrowii. Next base: position 37,070,382 of record CM037162.1, read on the forward strand.
TTCTGGCCTCTTCTCCTTTGGTTGAATGTAACTTGCTGGCACGGCTTGAACTTTCTTAGCCCAGCTTGAAACAAGAGTTGACATGCTCTCTACTACTTGTAAATCAACTAAAACGTAAGAAGTTTTGATTAGAAGATGCTATGGAACTTTTTTTTTATAATGGCTTGCAACCTTATCTGTAATTATTAATTAACCGCGTTTTGTAATTTATTTTTTGTCTTTTTATCGTGGCCATGAGATTCGGATAATCTACTTTGTGGCTTGTAAACAAGAATCAAGGATCCTGTATTGTGGTGCCACACTATAGGATTGTAGTGTGGCATCCGAATCTTTGATCTCTGCAATCAACAGTTCGGATTTCATCTCCGTAATGGACGGCTCGGATCTACAAGCGCCGAGATGAAATCAGGACGATTGTTTGTGCGATGGCCGGCTCAAACGTCTCATTATAGGATCCCCCGAAAAACAAAGTCAATAGTTTTATTATATAACAATAAGCGGCACCATGATCAATGTAACTATAAGAATATGGCATGATATTAAACCAATAGTTGATCATGCAATGACATCAAGTGGTTAAGAGGTAAAATGTCTAAAAATAACTTCAGATTTTATTGGTGAAACATGATTATAGATTGAACTTCATCGTTTACATTTCTAGGAGGCAAGCCAAAATATTATGTTTTGTGAGATTATACAATAACGGCTCGATTGGATATGAGATTAGTTTTGGATAGTTAAAACAGTGAGGATAGATAAAACAACAGGGAATATTATTTATAGAGGGTGACCCATATTGACGTGATACTATATTATGCTCCGTGAGGTTACAAACTTACACAGTAAAATCTATATTACAACGAAAGCAGTTTTTGTCCATTCATATTTTTTGTCCCAGTCATCATATTGCATTCTCTTTCTCTCTCTCTCCCAACTCACTCCCTCTCTATCTCTACCCTTTCCAAAACAGATTCTATCTATCTCCCCTTTATGAAATTCAAACCACATTATCTCTCACTATCTCCTCTCCTTCCTGCTCTCTAAAATTCGAAGGACTATAAAGAATGCATACGGGTATGTTCGATTTCTAAAGTCATGCCTTCAGGCACAGACATAAGCATGTGGAGTGGAGAGAGAGAGAGAGAGAGAGAGAGAGAGAGAGAGAGAGAGAGAGAAAGAAAGAGAGACGGAACATTTCAGCGTATAAACAATTTTACCTTACCCCCCTTGCATTTCGGTGTTTGGGCTAGACTTGGTGGTAATTAAGAATGGAATGTTGGACGGGCCTGTCATTCCCTCATCATAACACCCATCTGCCAGCCACAAACCCATTGCCACCACCCAACCGCCAACCACCCAACTGCCACCAAGAACACCTATCCAAAACATCGCCAGCCAAACTACCTAAGACCGTTAGGTCAAAAGCTGGACTCATCCAACAATGAAGTCCAGTGGGCGGAGAGAAACTAGCAAAATAGAAGAACAAGAACCGACAACCAATATCTTCTTGCCATTAGCCAAACTGATTTCACCCAACAGTGAAACTGGTGAAAACCGACAAGCCAACGAAAACTGAGCAACCAACCGACGAAGGGTAGAGGGGGAGGAGAAGAATGATTCAGGGCTGCCACTGTCGCACAATCAGCTGAGAAAGAAACATTGGAGCCGCTCTGTTGTGAATCCCCCACATGGTTTGATCCCCAAAAGACCGCTAAGATCTGCCATAGGTGAACCCCACAAACGACCAAGGAATCACGCCATCGAGATCCCCTCTGCCGCCGCTGGCAATCCAAAAGTTGTTTTTTTAGGGATTTCCTCAATGTGTGTTCCCTTGCAACTATAAGAAAACACTAGGGCAACCCCCATTGTAATCTTGATCATTCTTTATCATAGTGCATGCACAGCCATACTTGTATCAATTTTCGATACAAATCATGTTTAGGAAAAGGAAAAACAATAGGCCTAATGCATTGATTCCGCCTACCATTAGCACACCCAAAGAAATTCTTGTTGGGATTTACGTACTCCAAATCCCACTGCAACAGAAGCGCAATAAAAATAAGCATAAACAATCAAGCATGCGCAAGACACAATATTTTACGTGGTTTAGCCTCAATGCCTACCTCCACGGGAGAGAGATCCACTATGTTTGGAAAAATAGGAATTACAATGTGATGTGAAAATACCCACATGGCTCTATGCATCATTTTTTAGTTATCCCCACACTCTATTTTTCCTCACCATTTTTTCTCCTCACAATGACACAACCGGAGCGCACAGCAAACTCACCACGGCCTGCCCTCCTTTGTGCCCTTCTCCGGTTGCTCTACTGTTCACTCTCTCTTCTCTCTCATTCTCACACAAACCCTTCCCAATATATATAGGCTTTACACAACAAACAAAGAATGCCCAGAACACTTTTGAAATGCCTGAGATGGTTCGGGAACCTAGCTACCACATTAAAAGCACTACCCAAAGCTAATTACAAATTCCACTACCAACGCCAACAGTCCATTTAAGTTGGGGGGTGCTTCGACCCCTCTCTTCCTTTTTCCCTTCCCCCTCGAGCAATTTTCCCCGATTGGAACGGTTCTTGTCTCTGTTGCGATCGTTTCACGATTGCGGTTGAGGTAATGCTTGTTTGTGCATATTCGTATGCTCTTTCGTAGTACTTTAAAATTTTTGAAGAGACTTTATTCATAAATCTTTCTAAACTTTCTTCATGCATGCTTGTCATGAGTCTTTTTATAGTGTTTCTTTCACACACATGCACTAGTTTTGGTTGTATGTTTGTGATGGTCCGTTCAGTGGTTTTGAGGGTTATATTATGGTAAGGGTTATATTATGGCTCAACTCTGGCTATTCTGGGTGTTGTTATGGTGTTATGATGCGGCCCTTGGAATCTTTGGTTATAAGTTGAACCCGGTTGTGGCAATGGTTTCTTGGTCACTAGGCACGTTGATTCTTTCGGGGGGGTGCTTCCTAGAATTTTTGCTGTAGCGGAGCAATTTGGAGTTTAGATTCTTAATTCTAGGCGTTGGATTGGTTTGATAGTTGGAATAGTTTAGTGGATTGGCTTTTTGGGTGGTAATGATGTGGGAAGGGGGTGTTTTTGCTGTATTTAGGTGTCAATAAGTTTTAGGGAGATCACCACAGATGAATCGGGATTCTCCGCAACAGTCTTTTCTTCTTACCACGGTTGCGTCTCTTTCCAGCAAATTCTCTACCGATTTTATAGCTCTGTAGTTGGCCTTGGTCATATAGTTGCACGACGCCTAACCGTGCCACGGAGCTTTCGACTATAGGTGCAACAGTCACTTAGTTTGTATCGGACAGTTTCTGCATGGAAGCTTCGTCATTCGTGGACCTACCGGGATAGCAGTGAATCGACAATGTACATTGATCACGGACATCTGACGACCGAAGCAAGCTCGCTGGATAGATATCCTTCATTTGTTTTGGTTCTATTTTATGTTCTTCTCGCCTGTATATTGTTATTATTCTGTTGTCTTTTGTATCTGGTAGTTTATAATAGCATTTTCCATGGAATGAAATTCTCTCTTTTGGCTTAAAAAACAGTCCATTTAAAAAAAAAGGTCCCAATAACATGACCTCCACTTTTTACTTGCCTCTCACACCTTGCCATTTTTCTTTTTAAAAAAATATTTGAGTTGGGAAAAACCCAACCGTTCTGGCATTTTTTAATAGCCTCCTCCACTTGGTTCATATCGTTCACCTCGCCGCTTGATTAAACCACTTTAACTTTTTGGCCAACCAAAACAATGAAAAAAGAAAAAGACATGCGGGTCCATGATGTGGGACAAAATCACCTAAAATTAGGGGTGAAATCGGTTCGATTTCGGTCAGTTCGGTCCGATTTGTAACAAAACCGAATCGGTTCGGTTTATGATGTTTGGGAACCGATCCCGACCGTTTTGAAATCGGTTTCGGTTTGGTTCGGGGTGGTGTTGGTTCGGTCGGTTTTTTCGATTTTTTCGGTTTACTCAAAATGGGCCAAGTTGGCCCAGTGATTCATAGTTGTGTGACCTGCACATACAGGTTTATGGTTCATGCTAACTTACGAGCATTATGCAAATTGCAAAGGGGTTTCATGATAACATAGCTGGATGGTGAGTAAATGGACCACACCTTGTTGTCCTTGAGGAGAATCTGCCAAAATGAAATCTTTGATGGAGTCTTACAGGAACACTTGCAGTATACTGGGCTTGCTGGACGCCCTTTGGAAATCTTGCTCGCAATCCGCTTCTTTTTCTAATATGAGATTGTGTATCATCTGCATGTGACCAATGGTGAAAGAAGCTTCACTCTTGCTAGATGCACAACCAGACTCTGTAATTTTTCATTTACACAGAGAGAGAGAGAGAGAGAGAGAGAGAGAGAGAAGCAGCCGCTGCTGCTGTAAAATTTGATTTTTTGTTTTGTCAGGGAGAAAGGAGGGCTTCTGGTCCCGAAAGATTACTGTTTTTTATTTGTTGCCTTTTTCCGTGGCAAGATGAGATTCGGAAATGGAAAATACTAAGTACTCAAAAAACTTACTCAGAATTTAAAATTAATGGCTCGGATTTATTCACAAGTGAATCTAAGTCATTGATTTTAAATTTTAGACACTTTTCTGGACAAATTTTCTGTGTACGTAGCACTACCCATCGAAAATAGGTTTGCCATATGCACTAACTTTTGTATCAACAACTACACAAATTCTCTTACATGGGATATATGGAACCCACATATGAGTGGTAGGTCCAATACTCCCATGAAAGAGTACAATTGTTGGTATAAGTATTAGTGCCTCAATTATTTCACATTCGGAAAACCTACTTTTCGACTCGTAAACAAAGGTCAATATTCCATCCGTTTAAAAAACGGCAAATTTAATAACAAAACTGTTTTTTACTGTGTCAAAACTCCAGTGCGCAAAATGCTTGTTCTTAAGTGCAAATTAGGGGTGTAAGCGAACCGAGTCGTTCGCGAGCTCGGCTCGGATCGGCTCGGTAACGGCTCGACTCGGCTCGGTTCGAGGGGTAAATGAACGAGCTCGAGCCGGATTATGTAGCTCGTTTGATAAACGAGCCGAGCTCGAGCTACGGATGGCTCGGCTCGAACCGGCTCGCGAGCCAGGTATATAAGTATAATATTAGGGTTTCATTGTTTTGATTCCCACTTCCCCTTTACTTTCATCAGTTTCACTTTTCAAAGAAGAGAGAGAGAGAGAGGCGATCTCCATCTCTGGCATGCCTACACCGCTCAAGCCACTGCCGTCTCCGATTTCACTCTCCGGCTACCTCCGGTCATCGAGCAACAGATAGAGAGGCGATCTCACTCTTAGGCCCACTGCAAATCTCCCCCTTTGGCCAACGTCGGACACGGATATCACTCTCAAGCCGCCTACTTGTCGATCTTCCTCGAATCTGGTCGGAAATCTCAATATTTCTCTGTCGATCTTGACAAAAAAGTTCTTGTTTGGTTTGAAGGTTTTTATTTTTGATAACCATTAGAATACAAACGTCATTTTCTTCTTTCCTGAGAATACATTAGAAAAATGTTTTCATATTTTTAAAAACCATTCAGCTAAACAATGAAAAGGGCAAAAGAATGGGTGTTCTTGTTTCTGGAAAAGAATACACTAGAAAGATGTTTGCTTTACAGCTGTTTTGGGTGTATGATTTGATTGGCTATTGTTTTTGCTGAGTTTGGCTGCTGATTTAACTGGGTTTGTGACCGAGTTGGAGAGTTAACTGGGTTTGGGTTTGTGACTGAGTTGAACTCCTCTTACTTCTGTTTTCTCCCCTTTTTTTTTTTTTTTTTTTTATAACAGGAATTAGTTTTCAATTTCTGAACTTTTTGATGAATTCGAGCACGAGCCGAGCTGGCTCGTTTATTTCAGATCGAGTTCTAACGAGTCGAGCTCGAGCTTTGTACATACTTGGCGAGCCGAGCTCGAGCCCAGTTTTCTAAGCTCGATTCCAGCTCGAGCCGAGCTCGAGCCATACCAATTTTGACCGAGCCGAACCCGAACATGCCAATGCTCGGCTCGACTCGGCTCGTATACACCCCTGAGTGCAATGTACAAACTTTGTATGCACTGGGGTTTTGGTCTAAGATATTACACGAAAAGGAAGGATCTCCAACTTATTTAAAGCTTTAGAGGTTAGGCATTTCATTTCTTATTTCTATTTCTTCTTGTGTAACCAAAGAGGAGAAAAAGTTATCGAAACTAAAAATCACGAGGAGCGCGAGCACAGGAAAATTTCATATCCCATTTCTATAACTTTTTCGGTTCGGGGAATAGTATAGTGCACAAAATGCACTGTACCATATAGTGCACCATCCAATTGTCCATTTAGATAATGGACGGCACGGATTTAATCCGAACAATGAATAAAATTCGACCGTCGATTGTTTAGATTAAATCCGAGCTAATCCATTGTCAAAATGGACGGCCGAATGATACGTACTGCACCGTGTAGTGCATGTTCTGCACTACAGGGACCCCTTGCTTTCAAGTACCATTGTACCAAGTACTTCGAATAAAATCAACCACCGAGTAAATATGAACGACGAAAAAACAAATTCAACACTCAACTGTTACTATGTTTTACTCAACTGAGATTCTAGTGAAAGCTTAAAGATATGGTGAACGAAATTCACGATATTCTAAACCACGCAAACATATTGGTGTGTTTTACTCAACTGAGACTCTTTAATTAATTTTTGTTACTGATATATAAGAAAACCTATGCACACAAATGAGATCAAAACTACAAATTAACATGTAGATCAGACCTAACGAATTAAAGAAATCAACACCAGATTTCTCTGATAAAAGAAGAGTTTGCCTGAAACAAGCCAAATAGGAGTGCTTATCCATGCCATGCTTCTTCACCTACCACGTTTCAACTGAACAGTTGTTATGCCGTTCTTAGACCCAATAATGGTAAAGAAGAAACAATGAAGAATCCCATACCAGGATCGATGGGCAAGAAATATGCTGGAAATTTCATTGGATTAATATTTGGGAAATGTTTGGATACAGAAAACCTGTCCATGATACTGTCCATAAATCAACGGTTGATCTCAGCCGTTGATTTAGTTTCCCGGAAAGTTTCATGTACTGTTTTCCTTGACCCTATATGCAGAAAACAGTTAACAACAAGTGGCTACGTATTACACAAATTTCTCGCATCACATGGCAATTGAAGCAGCCTTGAACGAGTAGTTTTACCCCGTTAGGACAGGGTAGTTCTTAGGCGATGAATACGCAGAGAGATTTACACTATCACACCACTAACAGTTTTATTCTATCACTCTCAATCGGTACAACACACCCTTATGAATTCTGATTTCGCTCTTCACAGTTCTGGTCGCCTTTTTAGTGCAACCTTAAACTTAGAGTTTGAGCGTCTCCAATGCCGAAAATTTAGACCCTCCAGCAGCAGCCATGTAAATGTCAAGGTAGTCCTTAGATGAGATGGGTTTGAAGAGTTTTGGATTGGATTCACTAACAAGCGCTTTTGCTGGTTCTATGATGGATTCCACAGACGGACCGATAAAACTGGCTAAAGATGTCCGAGCAATACTTGTGTTCGTCACTGCTCGGTGAAAAGTACTTTTTAACTTTCCATTGCTTATAATCTACATCCAAACCAAACAAGTTATTGCATTAGTAATTAGATTCCACTGTTCCAACAATTGAAACAAGATTTGCTGAAAGACACACAACCCTTTGCATTTCAAACCTAATGCTGTTGAGAGCTGAAAAATGCAAGAATTGAAAAGAAAATCTAAGAAGACTGCTGAAGAAGATGCAATGATCTCTAAAAAACATATTGTCAACAATCAGAATAAAATTGGGAGTACGAAATACAATAACAAAGGAACAAGAAATAATCAACGGAGAACGAACTTATGAAATATAATTTTTCAACAAAATAAAGCTTGAAAGGGTAACATCACAAAAAATTTGCTGAAAAGAATAAGAGTGAGTATTTATTTACAACAATGATACATACACACAAAAAATACCCTGAAATGATCCCGAAAAACACATCCAAGGGGTGAGATTCACCCAGTACACTGTTTAAACAGTGTACTGGAACAGTGTACTGGGTGAATCTCACCCCTTGGATGTGTTTTTCGGGGTCATTTCGGGGTATTTTGTGTGTGTATGCAGACTTTCCGATTTATTTATTCATAGTGGACCAAAGCACATTTTCTTTAATGAGGATTGCTTTTAGCCATAGACTTGCATAACAAAAAACAAAAGAAAAAGCATAAGCATGAGCATGAGCATTGGGAGGAGTATAAAACAAAGAAAAAAAACCAGCTGGGGTAATGCTGACATTGGTAAGATTAAAAAACAAAGTAAAAACAATTCATTGAGAACCCAAAAAGCATATGTGCATGTGCATCTCGATTCAGCCAACAACTTTTTTTCTCTACAAGAGCCCACACAACACTCTCACATGTGGTGCCTACCGTCAACAGTTGCTCCGAATAGAAATCTCTCTCTCACACACACACACACATAACAATGAATCGAAGCCCAGAGCACTCCGATTTAGTTTGGTTGACATTGGTGAATGAAGTTTAGCGGTTTTTTCCCTTTTTTTATATAACGAGGGTAAAATTGTAAGTTTGCCTTGCGTGTGGACTGGATGTGTTAAGAAAATATTAGTGAACTAGAAGTGTTAGAAAATAGCTATAGTGGACCCTATAGCAACTGACAATGTAACTGCAAGGGGTACTTGGAGATTATTTACCTCAAGTTGGTCATTAATGCCAATAAGAAAAGCATCAGGAAGAGGTTCGACACCGACCCATTTTCCATCATTAAAAATCTGAAGCCCATACGTCTCCTGTTGCAGTAAGGTCAAGATTTGGGAGTCATAGTGCCCACCTACTCCCAATACCAAACTTGGGTCCGGACATGGTGGGTAATGATTCACCACGAGTTGTTGTGCTTTGGTCAGTTCATCTCCAAAATAACCCAACTCAATTCCGAGTCCTTCACATATCAGATCCAAAATCCTCAAGCTTAAGTTCTTCACTTCCAGGACGTATGTCCCAACCACCTCTCTGCAAATTATAAATATGACAAATTTACAAATAATTCTAGAAATCCTAAATTCAAAGGCCTTAATCCCTATCATCAGTTTTGACTTTAATAAGTAGGTGTGGAGATAATTCAAGATTTTTTCTCTCACCGATATCGAGCTGGCTTTTCGGGCCAAGATTGGATCTTCTCCTCCAAAGGGTGACATGAGTGATGCAGTGTATCCCTCCAACTATCAACCTTGCTCGCTTTCGGACTATATTGGTTTGCATAGAGACGAAAACTCTTAGTTTTGTCTTCAGAGTAATACACAGCCTTTTCTTCTGCTTCCATGTCGAAGAACTCCTTGAACAGACTCATTGTGTCATTCATTAGTTCTCCTGGTATTCCATGGTTGATCACCTATTTTATGGCCGTTGAATTTCTCATTTGATCATTACTTTCTAACCAACAATTAGGTTCTAAATTTTTGTACGTCAAACTTTTGATTCAAAAAAAAAAAAAAGGAGAGAGATAGAGAGGATAAACCTGAAAAATTCCAAAATCCTGACTAGCTTTCATGATGGTCTGAACTACTTCGTATCGGTCATGGCCCTCAACTCTTGCTAGATCTACTACCGGTATGTCCTTGCATACAGGCGCTGCTGTGTCTTCTGGCCTCTTCTCCTTTGGTTGAATGTAACTTGCTGGCACGGCTTGAACTTTCTTAGCCCAGCTTGAAACAAGAGTTGACATGCTCTCTACTACTTGTAAATCAACTAAAACGTAAGAAGTTTTGATTAGAAGATGCTATGGAACTTTTTTTTTATAATGGCTTGCAACCTTATCTGTAATTATTAATTAACCGCGTTTTGTAATTTATTTTTTGTCTTTTTATCGTGGCCATGAGATTCTGATAATCTACTTTGTGGCTTGTAAACAAGAATCAAGGATCTTGTATTGTGGTGCCACACTATAGGATTGTAGTGTGGCATCCGAATTTTTGATCTCTGCAATCAACAGTTCGGATTTCATCTCTGTAATGGACGGCTCGGATCTACAAGCGTCGAGATGAAATCAGGACGATTGTTTGTGCGATGGGCGGCTCAAATGTCTCATTATAGGATCCCCGAAAAACAAAGTCAATAGTTTTATTATATAACAATAAGCGGCACCATGATCAATGTAACCATAAGAATATGGCATGATATTAAACCAATAGTTGATCATGCAATGACATCAAGTGGTTAAGAGGTAAAATGTCTAAAAATAACTTCAGATTTATTGGTGAAACATGATTCTAGATTTGAACTTCATCGTTTACATTTCTAGGAGGCAAGCCATAATATTATGTTTCGTGAGATTACACAGTAACGGCTCGATTGGATATGAGATTAGTTTTGGATAGTCAAAATAGTGAGGATAGATAAAACAACAGGGAATATTATTTATAGAGGGTGACCCATATTGATGTGATACTATGTTATGCTCCGTGAGGTTACAAACTTACACAGTAAAATCTATATTACAACGAAAGCAGTTTTTGTCCATTCATATTTTTTGTCCCAGTCATCATATTGCATTCTCTCTCTCTCTCTCTCTCTCTCTCTCTCTGCCAACTCACTCCCTCTCTATCTCTACCCTTTTCAAAACAGATTCTATCTATCTCCCCTTTTTGAAATTCAAACCACATTATCTCTCACTATCTCCTCTCCTTCCCGCTCTCTAAAATTTGAAGGACTATAAAGAATGCATACGGGTATGTTCGATTGCTGAAGTCGTGCCTTCAGGCACGGACATAAGCATGTGGAGTGGAGAGAGAGAGAGAGAAAGAGAGAGATGAAACATTTCTGCATTTTGGTGTTTGGGCTAGACTTGGTGGTAATTAAGAATGGAATGTTGGACCGGCCTGTCATTCCCTCATCATAACACCCATCTGCCAGCCACAAACCCATTGCCACCACCCAGCCGCCAACCACCCAACTGCCACCAAGAACACCTATCCAAAACATCGCCAGCCAAACCACCTAAGACCGTTAGGTCAAAGCCAGACTCATCCAACATTGAAGTCTAGTAAACCAGCAAAATAAAAGAACAAGAACCGACAGCAACCAATATCTTCTTGCCGTTAGCCAAACCGATTTCACCCAACAGTGAAACCGGTGAAAACCGACAAGCCAACGAAAACTGAGCAACCGACTGACGAAGGGTAGAGGGGGAGGAGAAGAATGATTCAGGGCTGCCACTGTCGCACAACCAGCTGAGAAAGAAACACTGGAGCCGCTCTGTCGTGGATCCCCCACATGGTTTGATCCCCAAAAGACCGCTAAGATCCGCCATAGGCGAATGTGGGCACCCGTGACCTCCGCGAGAAACCTTGAAAGTACTAGAACATCGCATTCATTAGAGTCGTCACTTGATTTTAAGGTTAACCAAGCAACCGAATTCAACGTACAAAATTCGAGACAACCGGTCCGTTGTAACCAGAGTGATCTTAGTTCGGGAGCTAAGTTACGGGATAGGAAGGATTTATTTGAAAAATGCACCCATCCCGCCTAATCAAAATGATTAGTCTCTACTCATAATTATGGGATTTTAAAAGAAGATTTAAAGTGATTAAACAATTACGGGAAATGGAACAAGGAAAAATAAATAAATTAATGATGCATGAGGCTAGATTTAGAGAAATGAAATATTACCAAAATTAATAAAAGGGCGAAGACTGAACTTCTTTTGATCAACGTTCGGATGCTCCCCTCAAAACCACGAATTCGGCGAGTATGAACTCCGTTCGCCGCAAAAAGCACTTTATTTAACTAATGCTTCGAAAAACTTGGATTAAGAACAAAGCGTGGGGTAATTTTGGAGACTAAGCTAAGGACTAACATTTTTGGGATTTTGGTAGCTGATTTTCGGAAAGGAATTTTGGGTTCGGAAAAGGGGTTTACAAAGGAAAAACAATGAGAACAAAGGTTTTTCTAGCAAGATTTTCTTGAGGATTTTTGTTGAGTCTCAAATGAGAGACCTTACGTACCCTTTTATAGGCCTAGAGGAAGCTCCCACACTTCAATTCCAACCAGAAATCAGATGGGGAGTGATTAAAATGAGCATAGGCAGCCATAACCGAAGTGCAGCATTTGTCAGGAAAACTTGCGTCAAACCTTGCGGATGCAACAAAAAAAGTTGCGGCTGCAAGAAAATATGTTGCAGCTGCAACAAAAAATGTTGCGACTGCAAGGTTTGACTTTCTTTCAGCAAGGCATGGAGGCCCATACCTTTGCGGCTGTAATGTCGGTGGATCTCTTATGTTGCAGCTGCAAGGTATTTTCTGGGTCAGATTCATGGGCTTGTCTGTTGGGTTTTATGGGCTAGGAATTGGGCCTTATCTTGGGCTTGATAGTTGGGCCTTGAAATATGGATCTTGGAAATGTTTATTGGGTTTGCAAAGGTTTATTTGGATTTTGATCGGGGTGAACCCAAGTTCATCAAAGCATTAACTAAATAAATAAGATTCACGACGTCGTCAATAATTTTTCATCATTGGGGACACATCCAGACTCTTGCTTAGAATTCACGGATAATCAAAATTGGGGTGTCTACAGCGAACCCCACAAACGACCAAGGAATCACGCCATCGAGATCCCCTCTGCCGCCGCCCTAACTCGCTAAAGGCTAGCAGTCCAAAAGTTGTTTTTTTAGGGATTTCCTTAATGTGTGTTCCCTTGCAACTATAAGAAAACACTAGGGCAACCCCCATTGTAATCTTGATCATTCTTTATCATAGTGCACGCACAACCATACTTGTATCAATTTTCGATACAAATCATGTTTAGGAAAAGGAAAAACAATAGGCCTAATGCATTGATTCCGCCTACCATTAGCATACCCAAAGAAATTCTTGTTGGGATTTACGTACTCCAAATCCCACAGCAACAGAAGCGCAATAAAAATAAGCATAAACAATCAAGCACACGCAAGACACAATATTTTACGTGGTTTAGCCTCAATGCCTACCTCCACGGGAGAGAGATCCACTATGTTTGGAAAAATAGGAATTACAATGTGATGTGAAAATACCCACCCAAAGAGCACCTGACACATGGCTCTATACATCGTTTTTCAGTTATCCCCACACTCAATTTTTCCTCACCATTTTTTCTCCTCACAATGACACAACCGGAGCGCACAGCAAACTCACCACGGCTTGTCCTCCTTTGTGCCCTTCTCTGGTTGCTCTACTGTCCACTCTCTCTTTTCTCTCATTCTCACACAAACCCTTCCCAATATATATAGGCATTACACAACAAACAAAGAATGCCCAGAACACTCTTGAAATGCCTGAGATGGTTCGGGAACCCAGCTACCACAATAAAAGCACTACCCAAAGCTAATTACAAATTCCACTACCAACGCCAACAGTCCATTTAAGTTGGGGGGTGCTTCGACCTCTCTCTTCCTTTTTCCCTTCCCCCTCGAGCAATTTTCCTTGATTGGAACGGTTCTTCTCTCCATTGCGATCGTTTCACGATTGTGGTTGAGGTAATGCTTGTTTGTGCATTTTCGTATGCTCTTTCGTAGTACTTTAAAATTTTTGAAGAGACTTTATTCATAAATCTTTCTAAACTTTCTTCATGCATGCTTGTCACGAGTCTTTTTATAGTGTTTCTTTCACACACACGCACTAGTTTTGGTTGTATGTTTGTGATGGTCCGTTAAGTGGTTTTGAGAGTTATATTATGGCTCAACTCTGGCTATTTTGGGTGTTGTTATGGTGTTATGATGCGGCCCTTGGAATCTTTGGTTATCAGTTGAACCCGGTTGTGGCAATGGTTTCTTGGTCACTAGGCACGTTGATTCTTTGGGGGGTGCTTCCTAGAATTTTTGCTGTAGCGGAGCAATTTGGAGTTCGGATTCTTAATTCTAGGCGTTGGATTGGTTTGATAGTTGGAATAGTTTAGTGGATTGGCTTTTTGGGTGGTAATGATGTGGGAAGGGGGTGTTTTTGCTGTATTTAGGTGTCAATAAGTTTTAGGGAGATCACCACATATGAATCGGGATTCTCCGCAACAGTCTTTTCTTCTTACCACGGTTGTGTCTCTTTCCAGCAAATTCTCTACCGATTTTATAGCTCTGTAGTTGGCCTTGGTCATCTAGTTGCATGACGCTTAACCGTGCCACGGAGCTTTCGACTATAGGTGCAACAGTCACTTGGTTTGTATCGGACAGTTTCTGCGTGAAAGCTTCGTCATTCGTGGACCTATCGAGACAACAGTGAATCGACAACGTACATTGATCATGGACATCTGACGACCGAAGCAAGCTCGCTGGATAGATATCCTTCATTTGTTTTGGTTCTATTTTATGTTCTTCTCGTCTGTATGTTGTTATTATTCTGTTGTCTTTTGTATCTGGTAGTTTATAATAGCATTTTCCATCGAATGAAATTCTCTCTTTTGGTTAAAAAAACAGTCCATTTAAAAAAAAAGGGTTCCAATCACATGACCTCCACTTTTTACTTGCCTCTCACACCTTTTCATTTTTCTTTTTAAAAAAACATTTGAGTTGGGAAAAACCCAACCCTTCTGGCATTTTTTAATAGCCTCCCCCACTTGGTTCATATCATTCACCTCGCCACTTCATTAAACCACTTTAACTTTTTGGCCAACCAAAACAATGAAAAAAAGAAAAGACATGCGGGTCCATGACGTGGGACAAAATCACCTAAAATAAGACGGATTGCATTTCAGGGAGAAAGGAGGGTTTCTGGTCCCGAAAGATTACTGTTTTTTATTTGTTGCCTTTTTCCGTGGCAAGATGAGATTCGGAAATGGAAAATACTAAAGTACTCAAAAAACTTACTCAAATTTAAAATTAATGGCTCGGATTTATTCACAAATGAATCTGAGTCATTGATTTTAAATTTTAGGCACTTTCTGGACAAGTTTTCTGTATATGTAGCACTACCCTTAGGCCTTAGGAAATAGGTTTGCCATATGCACTAACTCTTGTACCCACAACTGCATAAATTCTCTTACATGGGATATATGGAACCCACATATGAGTGGTAGGTCCCACACTCCCATGAGAGATTGTAATTGTTGGTACAAGTATTAGTGCCTCAATTATTTCACATTCGGAAAATCAACTTTTCGACTCTTAAACAAAGTCAATACTCCATCCGCTTAAAAAATGGCAAATTTAATATCAAAACTGTTTTTGATTGTGTCAAAACTCTAGTGTGTAAAATGCTTGTTCTTAAGTGCAATGTACAAATTTTGTATGCACTGGGGTTCTGGTCTAAGATAACAGGAAGGATCTCCAACTTATTTAAGGCTTTAGAGGTTAGGCATTTCATTTCTTATTTCTATTTCTTCTTGTGTAACCAAATAGGAGAAAAAGTTATCGGAACTAAAAATCACCAAGAGCACGAGCACAGGAAAATTTCATATCCCATTTCTGTAACTTTTTTGGTTCGGGGGATGGTACAGTGCATTTGCACTGCAACATGTAGTGCACCATCCGATTATCCATTTTGATAATGGACGGCTCGGATTTAATCTGAACAATGAATTATATCCGATCGTCAGTTGTTTGGATTAAATCCGAGCCATCCATTTTCGAAATGGACGGTCGGATGATGCGCACTGCACCATGTAGTGCATTTTCTGCACTATAGGGACCCCTTGCTTTCAAGTACCATTGTACCAAGTACTTCGAATAAAATCAGCCACCGAGGAAATATGAACGACGAAAAAACAAATTCAACACTCAACTGTTACTATGTTTTACTCAACTGAGATTCTAGTGAAAGCTTAAAGATATGGTGAACAAATTCACGATATTCTAAACCACGCAAACATATTGGTGTGTTCTTGAAGTTTATTTACTTGCTCAAAATTTAATTTTGGTAAAATTTACCAACAGTTGGAAAGCAATGCTTTGGTAATGTAGTTCACACAATGACCATGCAACAAAATTACATTTACAAGCACTCTGCTAGGGGAAAGGGGACCATGTAGTGCACAAAATGCACTATATTGTGCAGTGCACTGTACTTGACCGCCCATTTCGACAATGCACGGCTTGAATTTAATCGGATTAAATTCGAGCCGTGCATTGTCGAAACGGACGATATATTTTGATAAAACCATTACTATAAAAGTCTCTACTGTTTCTGAATCTTAATTATAAGAATCCAATGCTGCTTCAAGGTTTTCCAATATTGGATGAGTTATGGGTCGGTGGCTGTCAGTAATCATGGTGGTTAGCGGCAATGGTGGATGTTTTGCACTCGGGTTAGATTTAGGTTTTGGGTATTCTTTGTTGAGCTTGTGCTCCTTTGTAATATTTGGGCTTTTAGGCTTTCAGGTGTATTTTCATTGTTTTATCCGAGCATTTTAGGTCCCTGGGTGTTCGGGCTTTGCTCTCAGACTGTTCCAACTTTTGGTTAGATCCCCTCGATGTACCCTTTACCGAGACTCTTTAATCAATTTTTGTTACTGATATATAAGAAAACCTATGCACACAAATGAGGTCAAAACTACAAATTAACATCTAGATCAGACCTAACGAATTAAAGAAATCAACACCAGATTTCTCTGATCAAAGAAGAGTTTGCCTGAAACAAGCCAAATAGGAGTACTTATCCAAGCCATGCTTCTTCACCTACCACATTTCAACTGAACAGTTGTTATGCCGTTCTTAGACCCAATAATGGTAAAGAAGAAACAATGAAGAATCCCATACCAGGATCGACGGGCAAGAAATATGCTGGAAATTTCATTGTATTAATATTTGGGAAATGTTTGGATACAGAAAAACTGTCCATGATACTGTCCATAAATCAACGGTTGATCTCAACCGTTGATTTAGTTTACCCGGAAAGTTTCATGTACTGTTTTCCTTGACCCTATACACAGAAAACAGTTAACAACAAGTGGCTACGTATTACACAAATTTCTCGCATCACATGGCAATTGAAGCAGCCTTGAACGAGTAGTTTTACCCCGTTAGGACAGGGTAGTTCTTAGGCGATGAATACGCAGAGAGATTTACACTATCACACCACTAACAGTTTTATTCAATCACTCTCAATCGGTACAACACACCCTTATGAATTCTTATTTCGCTCTTCACAGTTCTGGTCGCCTTTTTAGTGCAACCTTAAACTTAGAGTTTGAGCGTCTCCAATGCTGAAACTTTAGACCCTCCAGCAGCAGCCATGTAAATGTCAAGGTAGTCCTTTGATGAGATGGGTTTGAAGAGTTTTGGATTGGATTCACTAACAAGCGCTTTTGCTGGTTCTATGATGGATTCCAAAGATGGACCAATAAAACTGGCTAAAGATGTCCAAGCAATACTTGTGTTCGTCACTGCTCGGTGAAAAGTACTTTTTAGCTTTCCATTGCTTATAATCTACATCCAAACCAAACAAGTTATTGCATTAGTAATTAGATTCCACTGTTCCAACAATTGAAACAAGAGTTGCTGAAAGACGCACAACCCTTTGCATTTCAAACCTAATGTTGTTGAGAGCTGAAAAATGCAAGAATTGAAAAGAAAATCTAAGAAGACTGCTGAAGTAGATGCAATGATCTCTAAAAAACATATTGTCAACAATCAGAATAAAATTGGGAGTACGAAATACAATAACAAAGGAACAAGGAATAATCAACAGAGAACGAACTTATGAAGTATAATTTTTCAACAAAATAAAGCTTGAAAGGGTAAAATCACAGAAATTTTGCTGAAAAGAATAAGAGTGAGTATTTATTTATTCATAGTGGACCAAAGAACATTTTCTTTAATGAGAATTGCTTTTAGCCATAGACTTGCATATGGAAAAAACAAAAAAACAAAAGAAAAAGCATAAGCATGAGCATTGGGAGGAGTATAAAAAAAAAAAAAAGAAGAAGAAAAAACCAGATGGTGTACTGCTGACATTGGTAAGATTAAAAAACAAAGTAAAAACAATTCATTGAGAACCCAAAAAGCATATGTGCATGTGCATCTCAATTCAGCCAACAATTTTCTCTCTACAAGAACCCACACAACACTCTCATATGTGGCGCCCACTGTCAACAGGTTCTCCGAATAGAAAATTTCTCTCTCTCACACACACACACATATAAGAATGAATCGAAGCCCAGAGCACTTTGATCGGGTTTGGTTGACATCGGTGAATGAAGTCTAGCATTTTTTTGCCCCTTTTTTTTTATAACTGAGTGTAAAATTGTAAGTTTGCCTTGCGAGTGGACTGGATGTGTTAGGTAAATGTTAGTGAACTAGAAGTATAGCAACTGACAATTTAACTGCAAGGGGTACTAGTTGATTATTTACCTCAAGTTGGTCATTAATGCCAATAAGAAAAGCATCAGAAAGAGGTTCGATACCGACCCATTTTCCATCATTGAAAATCTGAAGCCCATACGCCTCTTGTTGCAGTAAGGTCAAAATTTGTGAGTCGTAGTGCCCATTTACTCCCAATACCAAACTTGGGTCCGGACATGGTGGGTAATGATTCACCACGAATCGTTGTGCTTTGCTCAGTTCATCTCCAAAATAACCCAACTCAATTCCGAGTCCTTCACATATCAGATCCAAAATCCTCAAGCTTAAGTTCTTCACTTCCACTACGTAGGTCCCAACCACCTCTCTGCAAATTATATGTAACAAATTTATCAATAATTCTCGAAATCCGAAATTGAAAGGCCTTAATTGTAAAATATCTTAATGGATGTAACATAATTAACAACCTACAATGATGGCAGGATCTAGAACTATCACGATTACCATAAAACAATCAATAACCGGAAATTAAATAAGTATGAGTAGCGTACCCGGATCCATTGATGCGGAACCTGAGCGATCCGGTAGTTTATTGAAGCAACCATAATTTTTTTACAAAGAGCATCACGCCCTAGGAGGAAAACAGGTTTCTCTCCCTTGCCTCTCTTTCTAGTAGTTTAGTAACATAAAAGTGATGGAGACTGTGCTCTTTTATAGGCAGAGAGAGGACCAATTTCCATGTAAGCAATATTCTACATCTCATCAAAGTAAGATAACAGGAAATCTCTCTATAAATTTGACCAACATTTAGGGTAGTAAACATGGTTCATAATCTCGTTAATATATAATTACCTTATGTGCCGATTGCATAATGTGGGCCATATAAGGAAAAAATCTTACATTCTCCCACTTGGCCCATATGATACTTACAACATATTTAACGAAATTAACTTTAGGCGCCCATTAAACCACATCAACCTCTGTCATAATTTGGTCACTGTCATAATACCATTATTAAACAACGCACTAATGCAAGTCATGGCGGTTCTACATTTAATAAACAACATAGTCCCTTCCATGTACTATAACACTAGCGATTTGTCTAACATGGTCAGTTAGTGAGGAGTATATTCAAAAAGGTCCAACGATCATGTATTTGTAAAAGACTACTCCTGTAATTGTTCATCATTTACATATATGTACGTACACTGTTCATTACAGGAATTTATTTATAAACACATAAATGAGATCTCAAATAACATCATCATAATGCAATCCATACAATTATTATGAGGTATGCTACTATGCTAGACTCATTCAATTAGCATATCTTAAACATCTCTGTACTAACCTCTTCATAAGTGGATTTGCAACATAAGTTATGCGCTTGTGACTTTAACGACACAATATGTTTCTAAAAGTTTTCTTAGAAAAGAAAATAATTGCTAAATCATAAACTCTTAGCGACTTGGTAATGGTGTCGACAACCCCAAGTCCTAAGATTAATTTCCCAACTGCTATTCATGAGTGTGGTCTCAAAGTATGCCACAACTCAACCATCATAATGGATGAAATAAGGATAGCTACTTTAGTACTTTTGTTTGTTCGTTCACCTAATAAGAGCAACTAATCAAAAGTAGACTTTATACTATCAAAGTTTCAAACAAAATTTAAATCTGAGTAGCTAATAAATTCAAAAGTGCAAATCATAAGGATCACTATAGCAAACAAAACACTGTCAACATACATGTCAAAAACATAAACTTACTCCCATTGATCTTTGGATATATATAAAAGGTAATATTGCTTTTCTTTAAATCCAAAATAACTAATGGTATTAGCAAACATAAGAAAACAATGGCGAGAAGCTTGTTTAAATAAAAAGTTGACTTCTTAAGTTTGCAAGCCAAAACTCTTTTACTTAACTTGAGAAACCTTCACATTGATTCACATGGACCCCATCATCTAAACTCTCATTCGAAAGGTAATTTTCACGTCCAAATATAACTCCAAATCATAAAGAGTTATCAACGCTATGATAATTTTCTAAGAACTCTTCTCGGATATGTAAGAGAGAAAAACCTTTTACAATTATGCCTCATTTCTAAGTATAACCATTAGCCACAAGTTTGACTTTATATCATTCTATATTGCCCTCTAAGTTAAGTGTAGTCTTGAAGACCCACTTGCAACATATTTTTAGTATCATTATGGCAATCCAATAAAATTTCAAACTTCATTATGTTCCATTGGTTCAACTTATCATTCATGGCATTAATTAATTTATAAAAAATTATCACCTTATGCGTCTTGTGAAAATGAAATCGGACAAAAACACATTCTTGTAGATAAATCAAATAATCATTCAAATAACAAATCTCATGTTCCTTCGAGATTTTCTTAATGCTATCTTCTATGATTTTTCTACAATTTCTTCATTGGTAACAATATCATTATGGAGTGATTGACAATAAATTATCACGTTACGTAGTTTATCACTCTCACTGATTTCACCATTCTTAAAGAATCTAAACGACCGATTTCTACATTCCATGTACTATGGTTAAATAGTAAAATCCACAGCCTACAAATTTTTCAGAGTAACTAGTAATGTCACTACTGAAAAAATTCAAATTATGTTCATTGTGAATTAGAAATTCTAGCCTCTGCTGAACAACCTTAAACGTTCAGGTGTTCTGATCCGATTTCCTTCCCATCCGCAGCTCAAAAAGGTATTGAAACTGCCTTACAAGAAACCTAATTATATTAATGCAGCGGTCTGTACATAATTATCTATCCACTACATGATGGGTATTTTGAAGATACAAACATACTTTCTAACCATGTCTATAATGTAAATTACCTTTCAGCTACTACATTCTGCTGTATGAAGCAGACTTCAATAATATCCATCACTCATATCTTATCAGATGACTTTTACATTATTTTCTATTTGTCGTTCGTACCTCAATAATGTGCACCTTGAGAGTATTCATTAATTGAGATCTTCATGCAATAGAAAAATTGACATAACGTGAAAAAGTCATCTACCCGTGATAGAATAGGTCTATATGAATTACTATAAGAAGCCCATAATTTCTTGTAACTTACTTTATAATGTACATGATTTGCTTGTACTTAATGCAAATCACATATATAAGGAGATTAATAAAAATTTAGTTTTAGAAAATTCAGTCATATAATTAATCTCTCACTACATTTCTTGAAACTATGTTTCAATCATTTATGTCACAAGATAAAGTAATTTCCATTCATGAGGATACTTACCAAACTAACATTAGGATGCACAATAAGGAGAGTTTTTAGTAAAATGATCATCAGACTTTACTTTGTGCAATCATAATAAAATATCATAACACAATAATAGGTATTTTCAACCAAAATAAATTTTTTGTTTCGAACCTTGAAAATCATAGCAAAATCAAGTTTGACAAAGGAAACTAAATTCATAAGATTATAGAGAAGATAAATGATGACCAACTCTTAAATGGTCAACGATAAGTCACAAAGCTCTTTTAATAAAAATTGTAACTCAGTTCTTTAGAACTCAATGAGCTTGTGTTTTTCAATAACTTTAAATCTCTCCGCATCTTACTATAAACATAAACAGTAGCTCATAATCAAATCACTTGCTTAAGGGGATTTCAATTAGCTAGGTTTGATTCGAAACATGCAATAGTAATAACTACTTTCCCTTTTCGAATCATTCCTAAATTTATGACGAATTTTCTAATAATGCCTTAACCATTTACAGAAGTGACATCTATAATTGTCCATTTTAATTTCCAAGTCTAAAATCATTAGTAAACTCATTAGCATCACATAGTGCTAACTTCATATCCCATTTAGGCTTCCCCAGCATTAATTCTCAAGTACTTTAGTTGAGTAGCCAAATATAACATTTCAATGGCACTCTCAAACATTCCAGGCACAATAAACATAATAGTGCTCACATTAGATATTCACATAAACATAAGGCTTAGTTTGTTTCATTTTATTCATACTTTATAAATTAAAATTATTTCACACACTTTAAACTTTAATGAAAATAAATAATTTCTCAAAAAAGAAAAAATAACCTTTATCAAGATGTAGTGTTCAAAATGAAACTAATCTTGTTCGTTCGGCATGAGAAATTCAAACATTAAATTAAACTAAATAGAAGAATGTGAATGTGAAAAAATAAAATAAAATGACAATGCACACATAATTATATTTATGCTCACGACGATAGTGCCTTGAGTTACCAATAAGATGACAAACTAAATTTTGTCCAAACAATAAGAAATAGTGTTACGGTGATCTGCCTTTGGGTTCATCTAATGTTACATTATTAACTGTCATGGTGATTCCCTATCACCAATAGGACTAATTGATAAGGATTTGCAATTAAGTAGGTCTGTTACCTTTGGGTATCCATTCCAATCTCAATTGCTAATACTTATAAATTATCCTATTCCAATTCACTAATCACTTAAAAGTGGTGCACCTTTGGGCCCACCTAATATCTATGTGACTAGAGAATTGCAATTTACAAAGTCATTATTCTTAACACTTAGGAATGGGAGTAAATTTCATATATAACTTGATAATTATGAGTCATTCAGGTTACGCCACTTTGGTGACTAACAAACCGTATCGTAATATAAATATCAAATCAATAAGTGTTAAGATTCTATAATTTTAATTGAAATCTACGAAACATTCCGGTTGGGTCACTTTGGCGACTACCGAACCATGCCTTAATATAGATTTCAATCAAGATAATGACCTTTGCATGAATATTAGGTAAAAAAAAAAATTACTATTTTAACACCTGATCATAATAGGTATTAGAATATCATAAATTAATTTAACATCTATCAACATACCGGTTGGATTGCTTTGGCGGCTACCACCGTATCATTATATAGAGTTAAATTATGAGGTGTCTTCCCATAAACATTACGTGAACATAATATTATTCACGATTCCATAATTAGATTTGATCTCTATAAATCATTATGATTTGGGCCACTTTGGTGATTATCAAATCTCACATAATATAGATTCAAATTAGTAATATCTTTTATGGACATAAGGTGAATAATAAGTTATTCACAAGTAACTTCTATAATATGACTTGATATCTACTACTCCCTCCGTCCCAATTTTATAGTCCCTTTTGGGAGTTCGTGCCACTTTTCAAAGTATTATATCTTATAATCTACAATGTTTTAGGTGATTTTGAACACTTTGTTTATTAGATTAAATCAAGATCTATCAAACAAGATTCATATTGCATATAAAATCTATTACCGATTGAAAGAAATAATCGTTTTTTTATCCGGTTAGGATAGAACGAGGGACTATAAAATTGGGATGGAGGGAGTAACAATTATGATTGGGTCACTTTGGTGACTACCAAATCAATTATAACGTAGATTCTCAGTAACAACAACCATTTTCTCATAATCATAAGGTGAATAAAAATAAATAAATTATTCATAGTCCTTCCTCATTATAATCAATAATTTTGCATCATGAAGCCATAAAAAAATAAATTATTTTCGAGAATAATGACTTCTTTAATAATATTATCAATCACCAAAACCTAAAACAAGTTCTTTTGCTTCTAAAAGATAATTTGAGAAGCATTCTAAAATATATTCGTACAGTGAAAAACTTAAAATAATGGCTTCCATTCATCAGTATCAAACAAGCACCGGCTATTATCAAAACAAGTACAAAACCAGTGGCGATATTAAACCGATCTCAATTTCGGTCTGCAACCGAAACAAAACTGGAGAAGTAAGTGAACTCATGGCAACCAGTATATAAAATCAAAAGTATAAAATAATGGCAATTAATCTGATAAGTTACACAATTAACTTTGGTCATGTTCATCAAACAAAACTTTCAGCTCAAACTGATTACTGGAACTAACCATGACCACTAGAATTAAATATTTACCATTGGATTCGTAACTTAATTTCAGCAAACTTCATCCCCAATAAATGACCGTGTCTCATATATTCATAAGGGAAAATCATAATGTTCTAAAACCATACACTCTGATACCACATGTAAAATATCTTAATGGATGTTACATAATTAACAACCTACAATGATGCCAGGATCTAGAACGATCATGATCATCACAAAACAATCAATAACCGGAAATTAAATAAGTATGAGTAGCGTACCCGGATCTATTGATGCGGGACCTGAGCGATCCAATAGTTTATTGAAGCAACCATAATTTTACAAAGAGCATCACGCCCTAGGAGGAAAACAGGTTTCTCTCTCTTGCCTCTCTTTCTAGTAGTTTAGTAACATAAAAGTGACGGAGACTATGTGCTCTTTTATAGGCAGAGAGATGACCTATTTCCATATAAGCAATTATTCTACTTCCCATCAAAGTAAGATATCAGGAAATCTCTCCATAAATTTAACCAACAGTTAGGGTAGTAAATATGGTTCATAATCTCGTTAATATATAATTACCTTATGTGCCGATTGCATAATGTGGGTCATATAAGGAAAAAATCTTACATTAATCCCTATCAGTTTTTGACTTTAATAAGTAGGTGTAGATAACTCAAGATATTTTCTCTCACCGATATCGAGCTGGCTTTTCGGGCCAAGATTGGATCTTCTCCTCCAAAGGGTGACATAAGTGATGCAGTGTATCCCTCCAACTATCAACCTTGCTCGCTTTCGGACTATATTGGTTTGTATAGAGACGAAAACTCTTAGTTTTGTCTTCAGAGTAATACACAGCCTTTTCTTCTGCTTCCATGTCGAAGAACTCCTTGAACAGACTCATTACTCCTTCTGTGAGATGGGTTTGAACAGTCTGGGATTGGATTCATTAACTAGCGCTTTAGCTGGTTCTATGATGCATTCTGGAGATGCGCTAATAAAAGTGACTAGAGATGTACGGGCAGTACTTGCATTCGTCACTGCTCGGTGAAGAGCACTTTTCAACTTTCCATTGCTGATAATCTACATCCAAACCAAACAACAAAAATTGAATCAGTTAATTTTATCGACATATTTCCAACGATAGAAAAATTATTGAGAAGGGCAAAAATAGGTTGAAACAAGAGTTCCTCAAAGACGCATCACCCATTGCATGTCACAGCAAATTCTGAATTGTGCATGGCAGCTAAAAATGCAGCAATTGAAATGCCCATCTAACAAGACTATGTAAGTTCAATCCACCAGATCATTGCATCTAAAGTTGGAACTAATTTCTCAAAAACATGTCAACTTTTTCAACAATCATAACAAATTAAGAACTGTTAAAAGTCAGATCAAGTAGAAAATATTTTAGCTTCCGAGTTTGAGAACCGTATCCTCCCCATGTAAAGGTTCAAACTGGGTGTGCTGATTCCAAATTAAACACGATTCAAAGGGTCAACCTGAGTATAACACGTCTTATCCACATTGTGAAAGATCAGGGAATAGTTGAATGGTTCTGAACCTAGCTATGGAGGATGATTGTTCAAAAAACTAAAGCTTGAAAGGGGAAAATTTCAGTGATTTTGCTGAAAAGAAGCAGCAAAAAATAGTTATAAAAAAAAATTAGGGGGGGGTGTAAATGGAACTTCAAAAGAGGCCAACTCAAAAGTTGATCTATGGCATGAATTGGTGAAATAATTTTTAATTTGCTGGATAGATAGATTTCACCAGAAGGGGTACATGGAGATCCATATACCTCAAGTTGGTCGTTAATGCCAATGAGAAAACCATGAGGAACAGGCTCAACACCAACCCATTTTCCATCATTGAAAATCTGAAGCCCATATGCCTCCTGCTGGAGTCAGGTCAAGATATAGGCGTCATAGTGTCCACCTAATCCTAAAACCAAACTTGGCTCGGGACATGGTGGGTAATGATTCACAGATAATTCTTGAGTTCTGCTCATTTCATCTCCGAAATAACCCAACTCAATTCCAAGCCCTTCACAAATCAGATCCAGAATCCTCAAGCTTAGCTTCTTCACTTCCACTACATACGCCGCAACCACTTCTCTACAAATAATAAGTACAACAAAGCCTTTCTTATTTATCAATTTTAAATTAAAAAGTAGGGCAGGTATCTCCAGATTTTCTCTCACCGATAACGAGCTGGCTTTTCGGGCCAAGATTGGATCTTCTCCTGCAAAGGTTGACATTTGTGTCTCAGTACATCCCTCCAATTATCAACCTTGCTCACTTGAGGACAGTATTTGCCTGTGAATAGATGGAAACTCTTAGTTTGGTCCTCGGAGAAATATACAGCCTTGTCGTCTGCAGGCATGTCGAAGAACTCCTTGAACAACATCATTGTGTCATCCATTAGTTCTTCTGATATTCCATGGTTTATCACCTATTTTATGGCAGTTGAATTCATCATTTGATCATTACTTTGTAACGAATAATAAGGTTATTGTAATAGAAACTTCTGACCCCAAAAAGGAGAAAGAGAGGATGAACCTGAAAAATTCCAAACTCCTGGCTAGCTTTCATCATTTTCTGAATTATTTCATATTGGTGAAGACCCTCTGCTTGTGCTAGATCAATTACTGGAATGTCTTTGCATACTGGCGCTGCTATGTCACCTGGCCTTTTCTCTTTTGGTAAAATATATTCTTCTGGTACAGCTTGAACATTCTTAGACAAGCTTGAAACAAGATTTGACATACTCTGCTACTGGTAAATGACTGAAACAAAGGAAGTTATGATGCGAAGAGGTAAATGATAAACGCGGAATTTCTATAGAACCTGTCTATCCGTACATACGCGTGCGCACAGAACGCGTACGCATGTATCTTAACCGTCCATTTCAACAAATTGATGGTTAGGATCTTAATTACTCTTTGACCAGTCAAAGAGCTTTTTTACTGGTTAAAGAGTAAATAAAATCCGGACCTTCAAAAATGCTTTTGGACAGTGCAGATGCACCATCCGTGAGTTTTGCATACGCACGGTTGCATACACGTAGTATTTTTATTTCTATAATGGCTTGCAGTCTTGTCTTTAATTTTCAGCCAATAATAAAAGGTTCCATACAGCTTTTTTCCCCTCTTCTATCATTTCCTTCGAGAAAATGCTTGCATGTACTGTCTTGGCATGAAAAGAATTTATAAGTTATAGATTTCTTCCCCATTTATCATTTGTTTCCTGTTTATATTATACAAAGAGGGAGAGTGCGACAGAAGAAAATAGGATTTGGATGACATCACAGAGATATAAAAGGGAGAAGTGTGTGCATATCATTACGTTAGTTGGGTGTTAAGGTGCTTCACAGGGACGGAGCTAGGATTTTTGTATAGTGGGGGCGAGCTATATATGTAAATAAGGGGTAGGGTTATACAATTTGATCATATATATAAAGCAGGGGCGACAGTCCCAACTAGCCACTCCTGACTCCATCCTTTGTTAGACAGTGCTCTCCACCACAGCAGATTGCTACCACTGTGTTAACCAATTCCAGTAGTAGTTAGTTATGTGTAAACACGTTGTTATTAGTTTGTTAAGTCGGTTTAGTTTAGTCGGTTAAGTATGCCTATATAAGGGCAGCTCTCTCTCTCTCTGTAATTAATTGAATGAAATACAATCGAATCTCATTTCTTCTCATGGTATCAGAGCCCTAGAAGCTCCTACGAGCAGATATCAACAATGGCGGCATCATCATCTCCGTCAACCACAGCGTTGGTTAAATCGCCTTCGCCATCGTCAAATCTTTCTCTTCTTATCTCGAATCTGAATGCATTTGTGTCTGTGAAGCTTGATACGACCAATTTCATCATCTGGAAAAGTCAATGGCAGAATATTCTCAAAGCCACTGGATTATATTCCTTCATCGATGGAACTGGTGTTTCACCACTAGCGAAGATCAGAAATTCTTCAGGTCAAGAAATTACAAATCCAGATTTTCTCCAGTGGATGGTTGATGATGCACATCTGATGAGTTGCATTTCTGGTACTCTTTCGTCTATCATCTATCCTGTAGTCATTCATTGTGTTACTAGTCTCGAAACCTGGAATAATATCGAGAAACGTTTTACCACACTTTCTCGATCACATGTGCATCAGTTAAAGAATCGATTAACTGCCACTACAAAAGGCTCAAACACAATGGAAGGTTATCTACAACAGATTAAAACTCTGAACGATCAACTTACTTTGGCTGGATCACAAGTTGATATTGAGGATTTAGTTCTAATCACACTTAATGGACTGTCTGATGAGTATCGCGCTTTTAAAACCTCAATTCGGACACGATCATCTCCAACTACTATGGAGGAATTATGTTCTTTACTCCTTTCTGAAGCTATTCATGAGGAAACTCCTGGTAAATCTCAGTCCTCAAGTGATGTGACTGTGGCCTTTGTTGCCTCTAGAGGAGCTTATTCTCATCAAGGAAATAGGGGATTTTCTTACCCTAACAGAGGTTCTAGAGGAGGTTTTCGTGGTAATATCAGGGGAGGTAGATACAATCAACGAAGAGGTGGTTTTCGAAGTGGAAACAATGGAAATAGGTCTTTCTATTCTGGACATTCTCAAGGGTCCGCTGGTTATACACATAGTTCATCTACCTCTCCTAACTCTCAGAGTTCATATGGTTCCTCCTCTGGAAGTGTTGTGTGTCAAATTTGTGACAAACCTGGACATACCGCTTATGATTGTTGGCATAGGCTAAATGTGGATTATCAACCAAACTCATCTAATACCTCTCACACCAAGGCATTCGTTGCTTCTACACCTGAGCAGTCTAATAGCTCAAACTGGTATGTGGATTCTTCTGCTTCTACTCACATGACAAATGATTTGTCTAATCTGTCCATCTATGCGCCTTATCAAGGAGGAGAACAAGTTACAGTTGGCAATGGCACTACTCTGCCTATTCACAATACAGGGAATGGTATCTTACCTACTCCATCTCATTCATTTCATCTCAATAATGTTCTTCATGTACCTGGAATAGCCTCCAATCTTGTTTCTGTTCATCAGTTGGCTAAAGATAACGATTGTACTGTCACTTTTGATGATCATTCTTTTGTTGTTCAGGACAAGGTCCACAAACAAACTCTTTTTCAGGGCCAGCATACTGATGGCTAGTATCAGATGTCAACCACTCCTCCTTCCTTTGGAACTCCTTCATGCTTCACAGCTCAAGCTTCTTCCACCATTTGGCATCAACGCTTAGGTCATCCATCTCCGGCAAAATTTCATCATCTTACTAGTACATTTCATCTTCCTGTTGCTAAGAATAATACTAGAACCAGTTCTTTGTGTTCTCACTGCTGTGTAGCTAAGTCTCATAGACTGCCTTTCACACTGTCTAATACCACTGTCGATCAACCTTTGGCTCTAATCCATAGTGATGTATGGGGACTATTTCATCCTTCTGTTTCTGGTTTCAAATATTATGTTGTGTTTGTTGATGATTACAGCCGTTTCATATGGGTTTATCCTTTATATGCTAAAAGTGATGTTTACTCTAAATTTTTTGAGTTTAAAGTCTTTGTTGAGAAGCAATTTTCCACTTGTCTTAAAGTCCTTCAGACTGATGGAGGGGGTGAGTATAGTGGGAACCAATTTGCTTCCTATCTTCTTTCTCAAGGCATAAAACATGAATTGTCTTGCCCCCACACTCAATAACAGAATGGAATAGCAGAAAGAAAACACAGACACTTGGTAGAAACCACAATTACCTTGTTACATCATTCTTCCATGCCTCTAAAATACTGGTTTGATGCCCTTGCAACTGCTACCTTTCTTATTAATAGACTCCCTAGCTCATCATTGGCTAATCTGACTCCTTATGAGAAACTCTATAATCAAGTTCCCAATTTCTCTCTTTTTAAAGTTTTTGGTTGCCAATGCTATCCTTGGTTACGACCTTACACAGCCAACAAACTTCAACCACAATCTATTCCATGTGTTTTTCTTGGTTATCACCCTTCCTATAAAGGCTACAGGTGTTTAGACCCAACGAGTGGTCGTGTCTACATCTCCAGACATGTTGTGTTTGATGAAACTGTGTTTCCTTTTGCTTCTCAATCACTGCCCACTGATCCTACTCCCACTCTGGACCAATTGCATTCTTTCTTTTGGACCTCCTACTCTTCTCCATTCACTTCTCATTCAGTCCAGTCCTCTAGTGTCTCACCCACTTTTTCACCTGCTACAACTGCTCCAATCCCTTTACCTAATACACCACCTACTTCTACTGTGTTACCTACTACTACTACTCCAGTCACACCTTCTTGTCATGACCCTTCTACTGCTACTTCTATCAGTCCTTCAGTGACTACTCTTTCTTCTCATCCTCACATTCCTCATTCCATGGTCACTAGATCTCGGTCAGGGATTTTTAAACCTAAACAACCAGTTTGTTTGTCTTTCTACTACTATTTCCTCTACTTCAGATTTTTCTACCAGTGAGCCAGACACTGTTTCACAGGCTCTTGCCTGTTCTTTGTGGTCTCGGGCTATGCTTGAGGAGTATCAAGCTTTGCAGAAGCAGGGTACTTGGTCTTTAGTGCCTTTACCTCCTGATAAACATGCAATTGGGTGTAAATGGGTGTTTAAACTGAAACGGAACTCTGATGGCAGTATTGCTCGATATAAAGCACGTTTAGTGGCCAAAGGCTACCTCCAGGAGGAAGGGATTGACTACCATGAAACGTTTAGTCCTGTTGCTAAACAGCCCATTATTAGAGTGTTACTCTCTTTAGCCCTCACCTACAATTGGCCAATCAAACAAATGGACATTTCTAATGCATTTCTTCATGGCACTCTGGATGAAGAGGTTTATCTTACACAACCTCAGGGGTTTGTTGATTCTCGATTTCCTACTCATGTATGCAAGCTTCATAAGGCTCTGTATGGTCTCAAACAGGCCCCAAGGGCCTGGTTTTCAACTTTCTCTCAGTTTTTGCTATCAAAGGGGTTCAAGTCCAGTCACTGTGACTCATCTCTCTTTGTATTACAAACTTCAAAGGCTATTACTATTCTTCTAATAAATGTTGATGACATACTCCTTACTGGAAGTGATTCAAGGTTCGTCACTCACTTAGTTTCTCAGATGCATGCATCCTTTGCTATGAAAGAGCTTGCAAAAATGTGTCCTATTTTCTTGGTATCTCTGTTACCAATACTGCTCAGGGTTATTTTCTGTCTCAACATAAGTATGCTCAGGAGCTACTTGATAAAGCTGGGATGACTAATTGCAAGTCTTATCATTCCCCAATGGCTGTTAAGCCGGTTCTCTCTTCTGAAGATGCATCTCTCTTTTCTCAACCTTCTTTATATCGAAGCTTGGTTGGTGGTTTACAGTATATGACCATTACACGACCTGATCTAGCTTTGGCTGTCAATTCTGCATGCCAGCATATGCATCAGCCAACTAATGGTGATTTTAAAGCTGTCAAACGTTTACTTCGATATCTTAAGGGCACTATAACTCAAGGCTTGGTCTTTCCTCCTGGAGATTTTACCATCACTGCCTCTTCCGATTCTGATTGGGCAGGAAATTCAGAGGATCGTCGTTCCACCACTGGATATTGTGTCTTCTTAGGCTCCAATTTGATTTCTTGGACAGCAAAGAAGCAGCCCACTGTGTCCCGGTCTTCCACAGAGGCTGAATACCGTGCCTTAGCCCACACAGCTGCTGAACTCAGTTGGTTACTTATGTTACTTCATGATCTTGGCATTACCTCAGTTTCATCTCCCATCCTTTGGTGTGATAATCTTTCTGCACTGGCCCTGGCCACCAATCCTGTTTTTCATGCTCGATCAAAGCACATTGAAGTGGATTATCATTTTATTCGCGAAAAGGTCATGGCTAAGCAATTGGAAATTTGTCACATTCCTACCAGTGAACAAATTGCAGATCTCTTCACTAAACCCTAGAGTGTAGCTCGTTTTCACTATCTTAAAGACAAGCCCATGGTGCATTCTCCACCCCCCATGATCTTGCAGGGGGATGTTAGACAGTGCTCTCCACCACAGCAGATTGCTACCACTGTGTTAACCAATTCCAGTAGTAGTTAGTTATGTGTAAACACGTTGTTATTAGTTTGTTAAGTCGGTTTAGTTTAGTCGGTTAAGTATGCCTATATAAGGGCAGCTCTCTCTCTCTGTAATTAATTGAATGAAATACAATCGAATCTCATTTCTTCCCAGGTGCTTCATGCAATTATAAGTATTGGGTCAGTGGTGTCAAGTAAATGTTAAATAAGAGTTAGACTCTTACCGATAAGAGGCTAGTAAATCTTAACCATTGATTATCCTCCGGTTCAAAATTTGGATCCAATTCCAACAAGTGATGGGTTTCCATAGTGGGTGGATAGTGGCAACCATATGATGAGAAAAAGGACAAGTGCCGTGCAAAAATTGGGTGGCCATTGTGCTCACAGTTGTGTGGAGTCAGAGGCGGCGCTACAATATTACATTTACCACACTAAACTTGCTGCAATATTACATTTAACAATCATCGATTACCAGTTAAACCCAAATCAAAGACCCACAATTGTTCAAACCCAAAATAACGATTAAACCAAGACCCAAACGTGGGGAGGGGAGTCGTCAATCCAAAGGGGCTGTGAGAGATAGAGAGAGAGGTAGAGAAGATTACCGGCCTCTGTATCGCCGGAGCGATCTGCTTTCTTCGCCGGAGATGGGGTCGCCGTAGTGGGGAGGGGAGTCGTCAGAGTTGGGAGGGGGATCGACTGTCGTGAGTGTACATAGAGATAACGGTGGAGGGGGAGAGGAGATAGGAAAGAGAGAAACGTTAGATGAGGGGACAGAGGGAGAAATTGTTTTTACTGATTTAATTTCGGGAAATTGTTCGGTACATGAAAAGTTTCCCATAAATTCACTTAGAAAATGTATTCAACGGGTAAAATTCAACCGTTGGATGCATTTTCTGGGTGAATTTATGATAAACTTTTCATGTACTATACCAGACCTCTTTAATCTCAACCATTTGATTTAGATGAACAAAGGGGGATGCTGTCCTCGGTGATTCCGGTCCATTCCAATATCATCCGATGATCGGAAACGTTCACTTGGTAGAGCTTGTCGAGTAAAACAAATGTACCAAAAATCAACTCAATTGGATATCATTAAGTGTGTGATCCGTACATATATAACTCGGCAATAATGGATTCCAATGGGTTTGATCTAGTGTTTCGGATACATTCTTTTCAAGATAAAAATATTTGGATTAGGTACTTAAGGATATTCGATTGAGCTACTTTTTGATATACTTATTCTATGCAACGAGCTCTTCAAAGTGAACGTTCCCGATCATCGGAACAATACCAGAGTGGACCGAAATCATTGGGACAACAGGTGTTGTCCCTTTCAGCCCCCTCATCTGATTCAGATGAAGTGTCCTATGTTGTGTTAGCGGAACCGACTATATATATACACATATATATGTATTTTAACGGAAGTGCATTACTCTCATTTCATTTGATGATGTTGGGCATTCCTAAATCCAAGAAGAGGGGAGGCAGGAACAACCAAAGTTGTGTCTAGATGGGTAGTTGCTGCAGCAGCTTTATCTTGTGAAGACATTAGGAAAAGATACAAGATTCACCTTGATGAGGCAGATTTGTCTTTAAAAGAGATCATTGTTATGGGCGATGATGGAGAAGTTTTAAGCAAAATCATGATAATGGAAGCGAGGATGACGAAAGAGCGATGGCTGGGGCTGCCCAGCATGATAATTGATCCTTAGTTTTTAGGAGTAGTTCTTCTTTGGGGTTTTCTGCCATGGTTGGGTTTTGGTCGGGGTGTTTCTCCTTTTGGGTTTTTTCTTGGTTGGCTTCTTGCCGCCAGGGGCACATAGGTTCTCTGCACTATAGGTCATCCGATGCCCGGATGGATGACCTAGATTTGATTTATGCCCCTTTGCATCCTATCAGTTCATTGGCATGTGCAGCGCGATCAAATCTGGACAATCCATCCAGGCATCGGATGGCCCGTAGTGCACCGCACGATGCACTACATCTAAGTGCACGTCACCCACCCTGGTTGCCACCTTTGGTTTTTTTCCCCCCTTTTAGTTCTTGGCAACATGTGATTGTGCTTAGGGTCTTTTTAATCTTTGTAATTTGTTTTCAAAAATAATAAATTTGTTTTTACTGTTAAAAAATAGAATAATTCGACGATTTCTTGGTTTATTTAGAATACGTAGGAAAACAGCTTTATACAACAAAACCAACTTATCTTTGCATTTCTTCCAAACTTGGAGCTTATATGATGCCATCTTATGACCTTAGGCTCACGAACTTTGGCCCATGTAAAAATGAAGGTACTCTTTGATTGAAAGTGTTTAAACATTCTGGGGCTATTTTGTGCTCTATTTTGATACAATTATCAATCACGGTGGCTAAAGCTTATAAAGAATTCAATCCTGCTTCCTGGTTGCCAATCTTGGACAAGTTAGCCATGTACTCCTTTTGAACAAGCTCCTTGTGGAATGGGGGATGGCGCTGTCTCTTCGGAGAGTGGGGCCGATTACGGGCGTCCATATCAGATGGCTTTAAATCAGGGAAGATTGGATTCCTTAACAAGTACTTTTGCGAGGTCTATGAAGTATTCGACCTTAGGACCAGCTAAAGTAACCATGGACGTTCTTCTGATGGTTGAATGTGTCGCAGCAGATGCAAAAAACTTAACTCTGAGTGCCTGTGTGGAGCCTGAAGCTATTGTACCATTCCTCAGGAATAAAAACTAGCCTTGTTTTCTGCAGGCATTTGAAAGATCTCACTGCACACAGAACTTCTTGTCTTTTTTCTTTTTAATCAGAAATAGTACTCATTGTTTCATTCTTTAAGCTATGCATTGATTTTTCGATGGCACGTAAAACAACGAAATTTTTGGTTTCTTCTCCTGATTTACAATCGATAAACCTTTACTTTTCTGTCCATTTTTCTAATATGCCCATTCACCAAATATGGTAATGATAAGAATCAAGAATTCCATACCAGCAAGAATATGCTGGAAATTTCATTGAATTGATAATTTTTTTTGACCAAACACAAACTTATATTTTTTTTGACCAAACTTGTAGCAAGAATATGCCCATTGAATTGATAATTGGGTACAAAGAAAGATTCTATGTATTTCACAAATCTGTCACATGAGATCACAATTGAAGCAGTCCTAAGTGTAGAATAGTAGTTTCAACAGACCACATTCTGTTCATGTTTTTTTAAATACCAGCCAAGCAATTTTACTACAACGTTAACCTTGGAGCTTGAGCAACTCCACTGCAGATCCTTTAGCCCCACTAACAGTGGCCAGGTAAAACTCAAAGTAATCCTTATGTGAGATGGGTTTGAACAGTCTGGGATTGGATTCATTGACAAGTGCTTTTGCTGGTTCTATGATGCATTCAGGAGATGCGCTAATAAAATTGACTAGAGATGTCCGAGCAGTACTTGCATTCGTCACTGCTCGGTGAAGAGCGCTTTTTAACTTTCCATTAGTAAAGTATATTGCATTAGTAAAGTATTTCACATACATTATAACACAGAAAAATTATCCAGAAGAGCAAAAATAGTTTGGAACAAGAGCTGCTGAATGACGGATCACCCACTGCATGCCAAAGCTAATGCTGACTTGTGCATGACAGCTAAAAATGCAACAACTGGAATGCACATCTAACAAGACTATGAAAGTACGATGGACCAGATCATTGCATCTATTGTTGAACTAATTTCTCAAAAACATATCGATTCTGTCAACACCACAATAAATAAAGAACTATTACTAAAAACACTCTCAAGTACAAAAAGTTTAGCTTGTGATATGATTCCAAATTAAATACGATTCAAAGGGTCAAAATAAGTATAACATGCCTTATCCACATCGTGAAAGATTAAGGAATAGTTTAATGGTTCTGAACCTAGCTATGGAGGATGGATCTTCAACAAAATAAAGTTTGAAAGGGAAAAATCACAGAAATTTTGCTGACAAGAAGAAGAAAAGATGGTTATAAAAAATTTAAGGGGGTGTCGGTGTACATGAAACTTCAAAAGAGGCCAATTCATAAGTTGATCTAGGACTTGAATAAGTTACATAATTTTAATTGGATGGATGGATAGGTTTAACCACAAGGGGTATGGGAGTTCATATACCTCAAGTTGGTCATTAATGCCGACAACAAAAGCATGAGGAAGAGGTTCAACACCGACCCATTTTCCATCATTGAAAATCTGAAGGCCATACGCCTCCTGCTGCAGTAAGGTCAAGATATAAGGGTCATAGTGTCCACGTAATCCTAAAACCAAACTTGGCTCGGGACATGGTGGGTAAAAATTCACCGATAAATCTTGAGTTTTGCTCATTTCATCTCCAAAATAACCCAACTCAATTCCGAGCCCTTTGCAAATCAGATCTAAAATCCTCAAGCTTAACTTCTTCACTTCCACTACGTACGCCCCAACCACTTCTCTACAAATCATAAGTACAACAAAAGTTTTTGAAAATCCTTGCTTCCCGAGCCTTTAATACTAATCAATTTTAACTTGAAAAGTAGGGCAGTTAACTCAAGATTTTCTCTCACCGATATTGAGCTGGCTTTTCGGGCCAAGATTGGATCTTCTCCTCCAAAGGTTGACATCTGTGTCTCAGTACATCCCTCCAATAATGAACCTCGTTCTCTTGAGGACTGTATTTGCCTGTAAAGAGACGGAAACCCTTAGTTTTGTCCTCGGAGAAATATACAGCCTTGTCTTCTGCAGGCATGTCGAAGAACTCCTTGAACAACATCATTGTGTCATCCATTAGTTCTTCTGATATTCCGTGGTTGATCACCTAGTTTACAGCAGTTGAATTCATTATCTGATCATCACTTTGTAATGAACAATTAGGTTCTAAACTCCTGTAAGAGAAACTTCTTTAAGGAGGAAAGAGAGGGGGATGAACCTGAAAAATTCCAAAATCCTGGCTAGCTTCCATCATGGTCTGAATTATTTCACATTGGTCAAGACCTGCTTGAGCCAGGTCAATTACTGGAATGTCCTTGCATAGTGGCGCTGCTATGTCATCTGGCCTCTTCTCTTTTGGCAAAATATATTCTTCTGGTACAGCTTGAACATTCTTATACAAGCTTGAAACAAGATTTGACATACTCTGCTACTAGTAAATGGGCTGAAACGAAAGAAGTTATGCTGAGAAGGGGTGCTGATAAACACGTAATTTCTAAAATGGCTTGTAATTTTCAGCCAATAGCAGGTTCCATACAGCTTTTTCCCTTTTTTTATCATGGCACTTGTGATGGGTTTCCGTACTGGGTGCATGGTGGCAGCCATCCGATGAGAAAAAAGGAATTAAGGAGTAATGGAGGGCAAGTGCTACGTAAAAAGTAGGTGGCCATTGTGCTCACAGCTGTGGAGTTCTGTGATTGTTTCCTTAAAACTACAAAATACAAGTATAAAGAGAGTCCTATGGGTTTATGAGTTAGAGGGTTATCCAGTGGAGTACGTTTTATCCAGTAGAGTTAGGACCTTGGTTTCTTAAGCTAGCTAGATATTTGGTTGTCATAGAACCATCGGGTTAATTGGGAGACTAGAACACAAGAAGAATTTATAGTTACCAAAGAAATCAAACAGTGAGATTAAATCCAATAGTAATCACATTTAAGTATGTTGTGTTTGTCAGCACAATTTAAGTATTCAACAGTCTCGATCATCATTTAAGGTTACGGGGTAGTATGCAATACATTATTTCTCCATTCTCTAATCTCTTTCTAGCGATTGTGCAGTTTTTATTGTCCGTGTAATCTTGACTGCCCAAAAGCGAGCTTAATGGTTTTTGACACTCTTAAGGAAATTGATCTACAGCAGTGGCCAAAAATGATTCTAAAGATGTCAAAATCTGTTTCTAAGAGCAAGTGCATCAGTGTCTAGCCATTTGGCTTAGTCATTTTGCCTAAGACCTTTTTCCTCTGCTCCTCCAACAACACTAGGTATAATTTTTCTATTCTTCTTTATTCCAAGTTTTCCACAATACCCATTTCCCCTTTGAACCCTTGCAGCCAAGAGAAGAAATTTCAATTTGGCAATTTATCGAACACGTTGTGAATGGTAACGTCCCCGATAGAAAAAAGATCGTACGCAGATCTGTGAATATGTGCAGTTAGAGAAAGAAAGGGGGAGAGAGAGAGAGTTCATACCACTGGTTGATAGTGTGATGAAAACGACGATGAAGAAGAAAGGTGTTCGGAGAGGGAGTGGAAGACACTGAGCAAAAACTATTACACAATAGATCTCGAGTGTAAAGACCTCGCCAGATCAAGCAACGTCGGAAAGGTGTTTGATCTGTGAATATGTGCTCTAACCGTTTAACTTTTTACTGTTGCTTAATCTACAATGGAGAGGTTGAAAGCGCGGCTCTTGGAGCTTTGATTTCCAGCAAACGTCGTCTCTTTGGGCGAAAATCAGAGGATGCCTGCTGCTTGTTCCAGTGCCATGGTTGACTTTTTAGTTTTGTATTCATCTATGTAACCCATCGACCAATTATTGAAACCAATTAAAAGTCAACCATCCCACGAAGATCTATACTAGGAATTCTTATGATAGGAATCCATGATGATTTACTGGGAAAGTGATGTTCTAGTACTTCCCTGTCCCAATTTTTTTGTCCATTTGCATTATTAATAGTATTTTAAAAAATTATTTATATTTTCAAATGTATAATGTTATATATATTCAATAAGAATCTCGCTTGATAGTTTTCAATGACTTTTATTGAACAAAATTTTTAAAATTATAAAAAATATTATAAATTAAAAAATATAAATAATTGAAAATTGAAACACATGCTCGTAAATGAATAAGAAATTCAAGAAGGAGGGAATATCTTTACTCAAAAAACCAATACTAAAAGGTAAGTCTGCCGCCAAAGAGTACTGCAAAACTTCAGTAGAGTAGACTATGATTCTTTTCCACAACTAGCTAATGAAGACAATTATTGCCGACCCATAAGGCCATAATATCAATTACTCCTAAGTGGATTTGGCATCCACAGAGTTTAGACAAGAGAAGTGGTATTTGTTGGAACATTACTAGAATATTTAATGGATATTAAATGGTACTCCCTCCGTTCCTTTTTAAATGATCCATATAAGAATACGTACGCGTAATTTGAAACCCCTAAAAAACATATTTCTATATATAATTTTTTAATTTGTTTTATACAAAATTAAAGTGCTCATTGAGTACTTTAATTTGGTGTAAAAAAAAATTTAAAATGTTATACAAAAGTACATTTTTAAACATCCACAAAATACGCGTTTCCCAAGTGTATCACTTAAAAAATGACGGAGGGAGTATTATTGGTGAAAAGTTGTAATCCAAAAGGTTGTCTATTAAGATTACATGGATAGACATGTTTATTAGATTTTAGTGCGAACGGTGTGTTCATTCTGGTGAAATGAATAGACATGACCAATAAACTTCACATCCAAACTACCTTAACTTATTAAGTTACGGACCTAGGGGTATTTTCGACTTTCCGGACCAAATTTCAACGATCCGAACCGTTAGATGTGTTTAAAACGTGATTTTAAGGTCCAACGCGAAGATTTGGCAAAAAAAAATACCCGGAAGGGCTTGATCGGGGCAGTTTTTACAAAAACGCTATATATAGTGTTTTTGTGAAAAACTGCCCCGATCAAGCCCTTCCGGGTATTTTTTTTTGCCAAATCTTCGCGTTGGACCTTAAAATCACGTTTTAAACACATCTAACGGTTCGGATCGTCGAAATTTGGTCCGGAAAGTGAAGTCCGGACGGTAGTCCGTAACTTAAGGTTTGGACCGGAAGTTTACTAAAAGGTGTGGACTATACTAAAAGGTGTGACTATTTGGGACAAGTGAATAGACACGACCAATGGATTTAAATGGATTAAATCAAACGGTGTGTATATTCGGGATAAATGAATAGATATGACTATTGAATTTAATTAGTGTGAACGTTGGGTTTAAATGAATAGATATAACTATTCGTGAAAGGTCACAATGGTTTGAATGTAAAGATGTGACCACTGGTAAATGGTCACAAGTCTATGCCTATATAAAGTCTAGTGGTTCCACTAATTTCCAAGATAGAAAAACGATTATAATTTCAGTTGATGTTTCTCTATATAATTATCTCCTACTTACATTTTTGGCGGGGTCGTAAAATCCAAAAGTGTTCTGATTCTTCTTCGTCTGTGCATGACGCAGTTGGACAAGTAGTCAATTGGGATTGGGCTTCATTGTATCTTGGAGTTGAACTCGCCAGCAACCCGGTGCACACCAAATTCACTCTAATTAGTGGGGGTGAATATTGTCTTAAAGACAGAGACAATGTAACGCACCTTGAAACTATCATTTATCTCTCCATTTTTAGCCACTTCAATCGGCAATACGGTTTTTTGCACCAACAGTATTCTAATAACTTGATTCAAAACAACAATATTGACAGGTACTAGGTTGTGGTTTGAGTGTCATGTCATCTGAACATGGTTGAGATTTTTTAATGCTTTGGACTTCTTATCAAGTAATTTGCTTATTTGTAGGCATCTTGCTCATACTCTCTTTGTAGAAAGTTCTTTCTTATTCCCTTCGTCATTTTTATAGTGTTTAACTTTCTATTTTGAGTTGTCCCTTAATAAGTATGTATTTTGAAAAGTTAGTGGATAAATTTCCTATTTTGCCCCTAAAAGTAGATTCCTTTATTGAAAACTTAGTGGGTATTATAGGGTGGTGTTAATGCCAAAACCGTTTTTGTTTATGCAAAAAATGTAATGCTTAAAAACCTTGTACCATGTGCAAGGTACAAGCTTTTTGTGAGAGAAAATAAGTTACAATTACGAGAGTACACAATTAAAAAGGAACAGAGGATCATTTTCGAAGTACCAAAAAAAAAAAAAAAAGAACAGAGGAAGCATCAATTAACTTTTTGTTGATAAAAGAAAACAAAACTATATAAAGTGGCACGTCCGGTCGTACCAAGTGTACTAAAAATTTTGCCACATTAGGGCATTCTTACCTGACACACCAAAATAAACACCAAATTTAACCTCAAAAACACCTTTTATAATTTAGCAAGTCACTTTTCAAAAAATTCACAAAACAGACTCTCTATGCAAACTTTAGCAAGTCACTTTATCAAAAAACTCACAGAATCAGACTCTTTATTTAAACTTTTACTCTTCCATTTCTCCTCTTTTGGTGAGTGAAGAGTAGGTCACCAAATTTGTTAAGTTACTGTAGCAAAGTTAAGAAATCTTCAAATTGGTGAGTTGGTTTGGTGAGACTGATTTTTGAGGTTTTGGAGGAGTTTGCTCTCTACTTTAACTTTAAAGTTAAATTGTTAAGCCACATATTGATGCTCTTATATGATTCATTTATCCATCAAAGACACTTACATATTTTATTTAATTACTTATTTTGTGTCTGAGTTGAAGCACAAACCAAGTGGGCCACTCAATGGCAACTGGTAGTTTTGGTATTATTTAAAAGATCGAAGTTTGAATTAGAGTCCAAATATGAAATAATTGCAGAAGGCAACTGTTTTTCGTCGCCCCATATAACAGAGGAACCTGATATTGTGTGTTAAGCATAACTAATTCTGCCATCTCCCATGGCCATGTAGGTATACAACTGTGGCATCAGATCAATAAGGTCAAGTTATCGACGAGAAGTTTATCAGTGTCAAGTGGGTACCACGTTGAGCAAAAACGTGGTACCCTTCAGCCAATCAAAACAAGCCATTTTGCGTGGGGGCCTCCAATCAGTACTGCGTGACACGTTTTTAATGGCCGCAGGGTACCATGTCCGCGTGACATGTGATACCCGCTCGGCACTTAATTTTTTTCCCAAGTTATCACATTGTTTTAACTTTAAGTGTATGCAAAGTTTTGATTGGTGAAGCGATGGTATAATCAAATCATACAAAAGCATATCAAAAATAGTATTTCAAATAAGCACAACCCAATCTGAAAAAGAAACAACAAACTTCATTAACAAAAGCAACTTTTGATATTGATGGGCAGGGCAACCAAGAACATTGAGCTGAAAATAGAACAATCGAGATTGGATTACACAGACAAAGTTCAAAAGATAATTTACAAACTAAATGACATCTCACTGTGTTATTTTACAGAAGTCTATCACACCTAACTGTGATACTTTTCAATGCGATTTAATCACTCTTGACAAGACATCGGATCAGTCCTCCACTGTACTGATGTTTTATTTTCGATATGTAGGCACACAATTTATAACAACAAACCCTGTTTACCTTTTATTTTACACTGGAGCTTATAAGCCTCAAGTGTCGAAGGACCTTTAGGATCACGAAGATTGGCCGCGAAAATTTCAAGGTACTCCTTGAATCGAAAGACTTGAACATCTGGGGGTTGGATGCACTAACAAGCGTTTTTTTCAGGTTCTATGATGGATTCTAGAGATGGAGTAATGAAAGTGAGTAAGGATGTCCGAGCAACGCTGGTATTCGTCACTACTCGGTGTCGAGGACTTTTTAGCTTCCCATTGCTGATAATCTACATCCAAGCAAAATGGTAAATCACATCAATTCCAGTGCAGCAAACTTATCACTGAG
Source organism: Vaccinium darrowii (assembly GCA_020921065.1). Classification (NCBI taxonomy): domain Eukaryota; kingdom Viridiplantae; phylum Streptophyta; class Magnoliopsida; order Ericales; family Ericaceae; genus Vaccinium; species Vaccinium darrowii. The sequence goes on from CM037162.1 coordinate 37,113,345, forward strand.
GAGAACAAATAGACAATGAAATTTAAACACACGCCTAACAGGACTATGGTTTTTACCATTCGGACCATTGCATCAATAGCATTTTAGTACCAAAATCAAAATCGTCAATTTTATAGAGCACTGATATCCCATCAAAGGTAATTTGAGATATGATTAAACTTCTTGTAAAACTCTATAAATGGAACGATCCATTATTGAAGAGGGCAAGGTGGATCCGAAATGTCAAAACTAGATTAGTTCACTTCAAAAAGTAATTGTTCAACAAATAATCGTATCCAATCAACATGATTTTGTGGTAGTTTTTTTGCTTCAAACTGGATAGGATCATGCCCCCTAAAATAAACAATTCAAAGTCCTGAAGAAACAAGTTCAAATTAAAAACCCCATCCATGGCTATGGCTATGTTTTAAAATATCAAAAATATTAACTGACCCTACTAAAAAGAGCTTTTTGCATTCCCAAGGTGCCGTTGCAGATGCTCATTCTCCTGTCGCAAATGCTATTTGCGACCCTAATAATTAAGATGCAATTAATGGGTTGTCAGAAAGTCATTTGTGTAACTGTGTTGGCATGGTGATGTCGCAAAGTATTGGTGACTGCAAAGGTACCTTTTAGGAATAATGATACATACACTCCCTCCCAACCACTCCCCCTCTCACATGTGGTGGGACCCACAGTGGAACCCATCACATGTGAGAGGGGGAGTGGTGGGGAGTGGTTGGGGAGGGAGTGTATCTATCATTTTTTACCTTTTAGAGTTGGTAGTTTTGCGGATGTAATAAAGGTGAAAAAGATGTAACTTTTTGCGATTGCACATTGCAGTAAGCATAGTAAACTAAATTTCTTGAACACCACCACCATCAATAGATTACAATCACCTTAACAACACCATAAAAAAGGGGGACTAGTTTGAATGATAAAAACTGAACAAAATTTACAACATGGTTTTTTTGAAGGAAAAAAAGTGTGGCAGAACAAAATTTTAGGGCCTTTCTATGAAACTTTCAATAGATTGAGATCATATACCTCTAGTTGGTCAGATATGTTGACAACAAAAGCATGAGGGAGTGGTTCAACCCCAAGCCACTGCTCATCCTTAAGAATCTGAAGCCCATAAATATCCTGCTGAAGTAAGGTTATGAGGGTTGTATCAGTGTGACCACCAACTCCCAAAACCAAACTTGGGTCTGGACATGGTGGGTAATGGTGGGCCACCAGTAGTTGATATTTGCTCAGCTCATCCCCAAAATATCCCAATGGAACCCCTAGTCCTTCACAAATCAGATCCAAAATCCTGTAACTTAACTTCCTCACTTCCACTGTATAGGCCCCTACCACCTCCCTATAAGCATAACTCAGCAACTAATTAAGAAATCGCGCTTTCTATTAACAACTTAAACGAACATGTCGTAATTAACTATTTACAATTAGGAAAAAAAAAAACCAAAATGTGTTACCGATATCTGGCTGGTTTTTCAGGCCATGATTGGATATTATCCTCTAACGGTTCACACGTGTGTTTCACTGAATCTTTCCACGTGTTAACCCCATCCTTTATGTAATTCAAACTGCTTGTGTAGAGTCTAAAACCCTTGGTTCCATCCTCGGAATAATACATAGCCTTGTCTTCTGCAGGCATGTTGAAGAACTACTTGAACAGATCCATTGTTGCATGCATTAGTTCTTCAGATACTCCATGGTTGATCACCTTTTTTTGTGGTAATATAATACATTAATATCAGATATTCAAGATATTAATAACAAGGAAGTTAGAAAATAGACATGGGGAGAGGAAAAAATAGGTAAAGAGAGAGGGTGAACCTGAAACATTCCCGAATCTTGGTTAGCTTTCATGATTTGCTGAATTACATTAAGGCGACCGAGACCATCCTGTTGTGATAGATCAATGACTGGAATATCCTTGCACACGGGCGCGGCAAAGTCACTTCCAGGCCTTTTGTCCTCTGGGAACACATAATTTGCTGGCACGGATTGAACGTTCTTAGACCAACTTGAAACAAGACTAGACATCTTCTACTATGTTTACAACATTCCCAACGAAAACAATGGTCTAGTCGCGGTTTTATAGTGGGCTAGCTATATATCTTGTTTGTAACGATCATCTACCAAAAGGTTTAAGGGGAATCTTATTTGCGACGAAACTGCAAACTATCACCATTCTTAGGGTATTTTTTTCCGAACGGCAAATTTATTTATTTTTTTTCTAATTTCTTATTGTGTTTGATTTATGCTCTTAACAACCAGATTCGTTTGTTAGTTTATTGTTTAATTTACGTAAACACTTGCACTTGCTTTTCCGTAGTATACCACCCCATTGATAATTGAAATGAATTAAATGTCAACTCATCATAGGAATTCTATATTATCATTGAAAAACCCTATTTTGCTAGCAACCGAATAATCAAGCAATTATAAGAATGAAAAGTAAATAATGAACACTTGATATACGTGGAAAACCCCGAATAGGCCACGTAAAAACCACGGGAAGGAATAATTTTGTGCAGTTGACCTTAATAAAAACACTCGTGATCCTCACCGACTGACCAAAGGACAATTGCCGAATAAACGTTCGCTGCACCAAGTGTTTGATTTTTGTATGCCTTGAATCACTCAAGCCCTCCGAGATGCTTCCAAAAATCTATTGGAAGAGTGTTCAAAAGAGTGAATCAAGATTGCAAAAAACTTCTTGGAGTTGATTGCGTTGATCAACGATGCATTAATTAGTTGTCAAAGCAGGGCTGGCTCTGATTTTTCAAGGGCTTAAAGTGATAAAAAAAAATATGCATTAACAAAAATATTCCTAATTAAAATCTTATTCTAAAATAAATTCAAATAAAATAAAGAAACTTCCTAATCTTGTCCTACATCAGACAAGGTGTCACATTTGTTCTGAATTTCCACAGAGGATTTCTACAGATGTGTTATCTGTGATGGTATAATGAAATTATACAACACCCTACTAGGGAAGAGAATATTATTTCACGCAAGCACAACTGTATCAGAAAAAGAAAACATAAACTTCTATTCACAAAAGAAACTTTTGATATTGATTTGCAAGGCCACCAAGAACAAGTGCTGAAAATTGAAAAATCGAGATTGGATTACACCAGACAAAGTTCAGAAGACATTTCACAAACTAAATGAAATATCACTGTGGTATTTTACAGAAGTCACCTCATTGTGAAATACTTTTTCGAAAGTCGATATCATCTTCAACGTGATTATTGAATCACTCTTGAGTCTTGACAAGACATCGGATCAGTTTTTCCACCGAACTGACGTTTTATTTTCGATATGTAGCCATACAGTTTATAACAACAAACCTGTTTACCGTTTGTTTTAATTTACATTAGTAGAGCTTATAAGCCTTCAGTGTCGAAGGACCTTCAGGATTGCAAAGATTGGCCGCGTCAATTTCAAGGTACTCCTTGAATCGGTAGGACTTGAACATTTGTGATTCAGATGCACTAATAATCATTTTTTCAGGTTCTATGATGGATTCTAGAGATGGAGTAATATGAGTGAGCAAGGATGTCCGGCCCGAGCTGGTATTCGCCACTACCCGGTGACGAGGACTTTTTAGCTTCCCATTGCTGATAATCTACATCCAAGCCCAATAGGAAATCACATTAACTCCAATCCAGAAAATTTATAATGGACGAGAAAAAATAGACAGTGAAATGTAAGAACACGTCTCATAGGACTATGGTTTACCATGCAGAGCAATGCATCAGTAGTGTTCTAGTACCAAACTCCATCCATCTCGGGCCCACTCCAATAATCAGAATCATTAATTTGGGTAGAGCACAGACATACCATCAAGCTTAGTTGTGGTACAATTAACTTCTTGTCAAACTCTATAAATTTAACGATTCCATCATTGAAGTGGGCCAAGATGGATCCGAAAATGTAAAAACTAGACTGTGTCCACTTTAATGAGTAACCCAATTTAAGAGCCTTCATTAGAAACTTCAAACAGGTGGAGATCATTTACCTCTAGCTGGTCAGATATGTTGATAACAAAAGCATGAGGGAGTGGTTCAACCCCAAGCCACTGCCCATCCTTAAAAATCTGAAGCCCATAAACATCCTGCTGGAGTAAGGTTAAGACGGTTGCATCCGTGTGACCACCAGCTGCCAAAACCAAACTTTGGACCGAACATGGTGGATAATGGTGGGGCGACCAGGACGTTGATCTTCACTCAGCTCATCCCCAAAATATCCCAATGCAAGGCCTAGTCCTTCACAAATCAGATCCAAAATCCTATAAACTTAGCTTCCTCACTTCCACTGTATAGGCCCCAAACACCTCCCTACAAGCACAATTCAGCAGCAAAGAAATCACACTGTGTATATTAACAACTTAAACTGAACTTGTGTCAATTAATTACTTAGAAACCAAAATATGTTACCGATATCTAGCTGGCTTTTCGGGCCATGACTGGATGTTATCCTCTAAAGGCTCACAAATGTGTTCACTGAATCTTTCCACGTGTTAACCCTATCCTTCATGGGAATTCAAACTGCTTGTGTAGAGCCTAAAACCTTTAGTTGCATCCTCAGAATAATACATAGCCTTGTCTTCTGCAGGCATGTTGAAGAACTCCTTGAGCACATTCATTGTGTCATGCATTAGTTCTTCAGATACTCCATGGTTGATCACCTTTTTTACGCGTAATATTCATGCTTTAGTTTCAATTGAAAATTTCATAACAAGGGGACTTAGAATAGTACATACTAACTTATGGTATCAGATTATTTTGATAAAAAAAAAAAAAAAAGACAAAAGGAGAGAAAAAAGATATATCACAAAGAGAGAGGGCGAACCTGAAAAAACTCCCGAATCCTGATTCGCTTTCATGATTTGCTGAACTACTTCCACGCGATCAAGACCATACCAATTGTGAGAGATCAATGACTGGAATATCCTTGCATACAGGCGCTGCAAGGTCACCTCCAATCCTTTTGTCCTCTGCGAACACATAATTTGCTGGCACGGAGTGAACGTTCCTAGAGCAACTTGAAAGAAGAGTCGACATCCTTTATTATGTTTGAAACCTTTACAACGAAAACAAGTTGTTGATGGGAAGAGGTGATGGTCTAATCAGGGTTTCATAGTACGCTAGAAAAGACCGAAGATCAAGAAAAACAAACCAAAACCCGCCAAACGCCTGAAATAAAATTCTACAGAGAGAGAGAGAGAGAGAGAGAGAGAGAGAGAGGGGCACCTTCCTCGAAATCATCATCGTCCTCTAAGAAATCACCGGCCTCCAAGTCTAGCACGGATACGGATATGATATGATACGGATAAGCGGATACGCGATCCAAAAAGTAGGATACGATACGTTGAATATAAAAATATAAAAAATAAATATATTATATATATAATTTTTAATTCCTAAAATTCCGTTAAACAAGTTCTCCATTACTTAATTACATCATCATAAGTCAAAAGATTGGCCTTCTCCTTCCAAAATATTGCCAAGTGCCAACAATTAGTTAATTACAATCATCATTTCATTTCACTAGACTAACAGCATTAAAATTAGACTAAACACCACTTTCAGCCTCTATCAGCCATCGGATAATGCATTTGCCATGATATTCTAACCACTGAAATAAAAAAATAAAAAAATAAAAGAAAAATTATTTGAAAAAAACAGATTATTTAGGGCCTTTAGGCCTCAAGAAGAGCAAAATGGGTCTATTTTTTTAAAGCATAGTAAAAAAAACACTGAAAAAACCTAAAATTAGAAGATTCCACGTGTATATCTATGTATTATATGCATACAGTTTACATATGTATGCAGTATAGCCAGAAGATGACTAAGAGAGAGAGAGAGAGAGAGAAACCTTATAAACAGCAGACAACTAACGACGACCGGTGGAGGCTGGTCGCTAGTTGACTTCGACGGTGATGGGTGAGGAGCAGCACAAGCAAAATACGATCAGTTTGTGAATACAGTAGTATACTGTTCTCAATTTGGGGAATTTATTATAAAGCCCTAATTATAGTTTTCACCCGCATATTTTAAGTAATAGTATCAAATTTAACCCCGCGCGTATCCCAAACGTATCGGAGCGTATCCAAAACGTATCCGAATAATAAAAATTAAATTTAAATTACGATACTCTAAAAAATGTATCGGATACATATCCGGAGCCTATCCGAGTGTATCCGTATCTGATACGCGTATGGTACGTGATACGGAGGTCAAAATACTGAAAATAGAGTATCCGTGCTTCATAGCTCCAAGTTTTTTTTTTTTTTTTCCAGGAAAGAAAAAGCTCCAAGTTATCAAGAACCTTGATCCTTTCCGCTGTGTCGGCCTCCTCCATTTCAATGAATTTCTTTAAACTAAAACTTCTCCCCCCTCTAAATTTAATTCCCAACAAGGCCCCCGTATCCATCGCCTTAGCGCATTCTTGAAAAGAGAATTCCTGTTCCGAATCTTTGCTCCCGGAATCCTTGGTCGTCTTGGTCTTCAATGAGCCCATCCCGGCCTGGCTTGTCTCTGCGGCGCTGGCTGTAGTTACTGAAGTTATGTCAGCCTTGCTGTTAACATTTTGCTTTTCAGCGGACTGTCCTTTTTCTTGGGTCCTAGAGCCACCGGTACCAGATGTCTCTTACCCTTCAAGATTCTCTTCCGAAGGCCTCTGCTTGTTACCGGGAATGCTTGAAATACAAGATTCTCCCAGTTGTGGTATGGAGCTCTGGCTTGTGATGATGGTTTAATTTCTCCGTGCTCTCCTTAATGGAATGTAAGTCGCATGGTAATTTTTCAGTTGTGTTACCTTTTTGGTAGCTTGTAAAATGGGAGGAAAAAGACTAAACTGTTTTGTTGGTTTCTTGTGTTCTCATCCCTTTGTAATATTACACTTGAAAAATGTTTAAAAAAGAAGTATAAGTAAAGGCATTAAGTTGTCACGTGTTAGGCATGTGCTATGCTTAAGTCGGTGTCTCTCTGTTTTGTTAGAATATAAATAGATGTTTAGTCAGTTGTAATGGCAGTGAAGAAAAGAAGAAATGAAAAGCATTAGTCTCTCCTCTTGTTTCTTCTCTGTTCTTGTTTTACTTCTGTTCCTTGATTTACTAGTTAGGGTTTCGTAAATCATTGAATTGAAGAATTCTTCATGGTATCAGAGCTAAGCAAGACAAACGTCTGATCAATTTTGCTGCGCAATATTCTTGATTCACAAGATTGTTTGTCAATCGAGATTCAGAAATGGTAACATCGTTAAATTCATCGTCAACAACAGCGGTAACCCTACCTCCTGCACTCGTATTTCTAGTTTCCAACTTTCACTCTCTTGTTACTGTTAAGTTAGATGGATCTAACTACCTTCTCTGGCGAGTACAAGTAGAAAATGTTATGACCGCAAATGGATTTTTGAATACTTAGACGGTACGATTGAAAGTCCTTTACCGTCTATAACTAATAATGATGGAGTTACGAGTCCTAATCCTGAGTTCTTGATCTGGAAATTGATCAACAATCAGTTACTTGCTTGTCTTACTGCATCGTTATCTCCATCTACTTTGCCGTACGTGTTAGGGCTAAAACATGCTCGACAAGTTTGGGATTCACTGTCAAATCGTTATAATTCTTTGTCAAAGAATCATGTACAAGATCTGAGATGTAAACTGTACAATCTAAGCAAGACATCAACAATGGAATCATATATTGACACTGTAAAGGAGTATGCACAAAAGTTAGAAGCTGCAGGAAACCCTATGAATGAGGAAGATTTGATATTTCATCTGTTGAGAGGGTTACCCAAAGCCTTTAATGGTTTTAGGACTGCAATACGAACAAGAGGTGGCTCAATCTCCTTTGATGAAGTTGTTACCATGTTAAACAGTGAAGATCTGCAATTACTTCAAGAAAATGCACCTGATTCTGATGTCTCAACTGTGTTGGTTGCAACACATGGAAATGTATCTAGTTCTGGTACTTCAAATGTACAAAATGGTTTGCCTATGTCTGTTCCTTCAGGAATTCCTATGTCTGCATATCAGTATGGGGTGTCACAACCACCATTACAGATGAATGTGACTGCACCAAGTCAATCTCAGTATGGTTCTTCTTCTTCTTTTGGACAACCTTCTCAACAACAGTATGCTCAATCCACATTTGTTCCTCATCAACAGTCCAATCAACAACAGTTTTATCCTCAACAAAATAGGAATAATAACAGAGGAAGGGGGTCAAGAGGTAACAGATTTTCAAGGGATCCATGTGCTATCTGTGGACGAACTAATCACAATACCGATTTTTGCTATTACAAGAATCAAACGTCCTATCAAACACCTGCACCTCTTCCTTCTTATCAAGCACCTGCACCACCTACTTCTTTTCCAGTACCGTATCCACCTGGTTTTCTACCTTGGGGGCCCACACCTTGGGGGTCCACACCTTGGATGTATCCTCAAGCCATTCCTATGTATCAACAAAGTGGTAATACTGGATTTAGAGGATCATCTACTCAGGGTCAATCTCATTCATTACTCGGGACTAACGGGCAATTTGGTCACTCTACTTCTGTTGGTGCTAGTTCTTCTACTCCTTTTGCTCAGGCACATTTTACTGGAGTTTGTGATATGTCTGGATTATCTTCTAGTCAGAATATGGCTTGCATGGGTTCAGGACAACAGTATTATCCTTCAAATCACACTGCTGCAGTCACAAATCCTATCAATGCCCCACAATGGTACTTTGACTCTGGTGCTACACATCACATTACAAATAGTCTGCAAAATCTTGGTATATCTCAACCTGCTACTCATGCTGAAGGAATTATGGTTGGTAATGGCTCAAATGTTCAGGTTACACACACTGGGCAAGGTCTTCTACCTACTCCTTCTAAACAATTTCTTTTGTCTCATGTTTTACATTCTCCTCATATCACTCATAATTTGATCTCTGTTCATCAATTTGCAAAGGATAATCATTGTTTGCTAACATTTGATTCTGATGGCCTTCTCATACAGGACAAGGCAACCCTTCAAATACTGTTCCAGGGACCTTGTCACAAGGGTCTTTACCCAATTCTGAACTCCTCTAAAGAGCAATGTTCTGTTTCCTCACCTAAGGCCTTTGTCAGTTCATCTTCTGCAGCCACTTTATGGCACAATAAGCTAGGGCATCCCAGTTCTTCTATGTTTTCTGCTTTAATCAAACAGCAACATCTTCCTGTGAGTAATTTTCTGAATGTCTCTTGCAACTGCTGTAAAAATGGCCAAGAGCCAAAAGCTTTCCTTTCCTTTGTCTACTACTTCTAGTTCTTTTGCTTTTGAACTAGTTCATATGGATGTATGGGGTCCTTCCCCCATTCCTTCCAATAAAGGGTTTCGATATTACTTGTTGATCATTGATGATTTTACAAGATACTCATGGTTGTTTCCTCTTCACTATAAGTCAGAAGTGAAATATGCCATTAACAACTTCAAATCTTATGTTTTGACTCAGTTTCATACTCATATTCAGCATGTAAGAAGTGATAATGGGGGTGAGTTTGTGAATCACTTTTCTTCAATTGTTTCTTTCTAATGGGGTAATTCATCAAACTTTCTTGTCCTCACTCCAGAGCAAAATGGAGTGGTGGAAAGGAAACATAGACATCTAATAGAGACCACTATCACTCTTCTTCTTCAGGTAACTTGCCAACAAAATTTTGGCTTGAAGCTTTAACCACTGCAGTATATTTAGCCAATAGATTACCCCATTCAGCTTTGAATTCCAGGTGCCTTATAACTTGTTGTTTCATACATCTCCTGATTATCATTTTCTCAAACCTTTTGGATGTCTCTGTTATCCTTGGTTAAAGCCATATAGGAGTAACAAACTTGAACCTAAATCTAGACCATGTGTGTTTTGGGTACTGTCCAGCAACTAAAGGCTACAGATGCTATGATCCACTCTCTACTAAAGTTTTTGTTTCTAGACATGTTCAATTTGTTAAGACTGAGTTTCCATATATCAATCTGACCTGTTCTGTTTCTACTACTCCTGATACAGTTCATTTTAATGTTCCTGTGACCAATTTTGATGATATTCAAATCTCTGCTTGCTTCTCCTCTCAATTCTACTGTTAATGTTGTGCCTCTATCTAGTTCTGGTGATGCTCACTTGTCTACTTCACCTTCTTCATCTTCTATACTTTGTAATCAATCTCTTGAATCTCATGTTGATGGTTCCAATGAGATTACAGCTCCTGTTGTTTCATATAAATCATTCAGCTTCTGTTGTTCCATGTCATGTCATCTAATTCTCATCCTATGTTGAGTAGATCAAAAATGGTATTGTAAAACCTAAGCACTCTTTTGCTTTCTCTTCTATTACTTCTCTCATTCCCTTGCCTGAATGTGAACCAAAACATTTTTTCAGAAGCCATTAAGCACTCTGTATGGCAAAAGGCATGGCAGAGGAGTATGCAGCCTTGATGAAACAGGGTACTTGGACACTTGTTTCCCCTCCTGTTCAGGCTAATGTAATAGGGTGCCAATGGATTTTTAAAATCAAACGACATTCTGATGGTACTGTGGCAAGATACAAGGCTAGATTGGTTGCTAATGGCAACCAACAGGCTGAAGGAATTGATTTTTCTGAAACGTTTAGCCCGGTCATTAAACAACCAACTATTCGCATTGTTCTTAGTATGGCTGTTCACTATCAATGGTCTATTCGCCAACTTGATGTTACAAATGCTTTCTTACATGGTCATATTGAAGAAACAGTGTATATGAAGCAACCACTGGGTTACAAGAACACACAATATCCTCATTATGTGTGTAAGCTCAATAAAGCCTTATATGGATTACGGCAAGCTCTCAGAGCCTGGTTTTCAACTTTCTCTGGATTTCTTATTCAACTTGGGTTCAGTAATAGCAAAGCTGAATAGTTCTTTGTTTATCCTTAAAACTGATGCTTTTATGATTCTAGTTTTAGTCTACGTGGATGACATTCTTATCACTGGAAGTAGTGAAGTTTACATTACTGATCTGATTCAGAAACTTAGTTCCCAGTTTGTCATGAAAGATCTAGGCCTTTTGAGTATTTTCTGGGGATTGAGGTTTTATATCCTGCTTCTGGGATTCTACTTACACAAGCAAAGTATGCAAGTGATTTGTTGCAAAGAGCTGGTATGGCAGATTGCAAGCCTAGTGATTCTCCTCTCTCTGTTAAACCTGCAGTTTTGGATCCAGATCCTGAGTTTCTTGATCAAACATGGTATAGAACTATAGTTG
>CM037162.1:37124736-37144736 GCA_020921065.1 Vaccinium darrowii
ATGTTTAAAAAAGAAGAGCATCAGCAAAGGAAAATTACTGAACAACGTTACGTTCCAGTATGTTAACGCCACGCAGGAAATTCTGCCTTTCAGGATGCAGTGTTCTAGTATGTTGTACTGGTTGCTGGAAAAAGTATGATCACCGGATCTGTATCTGACAATCTGAGTTACTCTAAACTGCGTTTGCATAACCATATGTTTCCGTTGTCTTCTATGATTGCAGGTGCTCACCAGAGGAAATGCCCAAGTTTGGAAAAACAAATTATGTCTCGTTTTGCGTTTTTCTTGTATTTATAATCGATCTTTGTTTCTCCTAATATTACGGTTTAGCATGCTCTTCCGAAAATGTCGGACCACTTTTCCACCATCTGGTATTGTGTAACCAAATCCATGAGGCATTCAGGCCCAAAGAAAACATGGTTGTGAAAGCTTGGAGCTTTGTTATTCCACAACAGTAATCCTTAGGGATTGGTGTAGGTGCCATCTCAAATTGGTTTGTTTTCTTTTTCTACCCTTTCTTTGATCGTTTAATGAATTGTTGGTTTTCGGGGTTAACTGAGTGGAAACAAAAATGTGATAAAGAAAATACCTCGGTTATTGTACCTTCAGGATATCACTATGGTTCTATGTAAAAACTGATGGGAACTCAAAATTGCTCACACAAGAACCACTAGAGGAGATTTCGAAACTCAAATTGAGAGAAAAAATCGGATTTTGATTGAATCAAACTCCCAAGTACGTACAAGAATTGAAAAACTCTCAAATTCACTCTCTATCACTCTTTGTTACAGTCTTTGTTTCCCATGCTTTGACATATACAAACATAGATACATCTATTTATAGGATTATCAGACAATCTATCAATTGCCCAACTACAACTTATATCGCTGAAATTAGCTCCTATGAATCTGTAGTTTTTCTTGGCCAAGTACACACAGTCACTTTGCAGGCCTTTGATTTCTGGACCTCTCTTGTCCAATATCAGGTTCACAATTTCTGCATCCACTTTGTAGCCTGCAGGCCGTTTAGTTTGGGTTAAAATCAGTTTTACTTTCATAAAGTGGTCTTTTTACTTGTTAATAACCACAGTTGCATCTATCAATGTGATTATAGCATCCAAAACAATCACAACTTTCGGAGAAAGTGAGATCTTAATCCTCAAACAAGCATTGAATCACAGTTTTAGGCTTTTTATCTAGGGTAAAAAACATGGTCAAAAGTAAAGAACAAAGAGTCACACCTTCATAGACCATGATTCTATAACCAAGATGAATTTTCTAAGATCATGGTTTTTAGCCGTGATCTCTCTTGTTTATGGTTTCAAACATCTTCATTTTTTCTAATTTTTTTTTATCATGTTTGTTTGAGCTCTTAAAAAAGTGAGATTCTATTGTTAACCTATTGTTTTCATTATGTGTATTATTCCTGCTAACCTATTGTTTTCCTTATATGTAATATTCCTCTATTAACATCTCATTGAAATTGGACTTGGCAAGACTATGTTTTCATTATGTGTAATAATATTCCTCTGTTAACATCTCATTGGGATTGAATCAGACATGGCAATACCATTAGATGTGCCTATCCACCATATTGATGTACTATTTTGGATGTGTAGCCATATGGTTATTACAACAGTTCACCTTTTATTGTACACTAGAGATTATAAACTTCTTGTGCACTAGTACGTATACCATTAGGCTCGAGAAATTGACCATGTAAGTAACAATATACTCCTTGAATTGAAAGGACTTGAAGAGTTGGGGTTCGGATGCCCTAACAAGCGCTTTTTCAAGTTTTATGATTGATTTTAGAGATCGATGGACTCTAAAAAGTGACTATGACCCTGTTCGTTTCCCAGTTTAGTTTTAGTTTTAGTTTTGATGACATCATCATTTCTCTCATTTCTCTCTCTATCTCTCTCCACTCATTACACCTTATGACATCATCAAAACTAAACTAAATTATTTAACCAAACACAGCCTATACAATTCCATCAAGTTGTTGTCATGTGTATTGGGTTTGAGAGTGCGATAGTAATTAGTCAAATGGTTTTAGGTAATATCTAAGTCATTCTGAACTAGGGGTGAGCATGGACCGGATTAGTTCGGATTTGTAGTAAACCAAGAACCAAACCACTACCTACGGATTATGAATTTGGCGAACCAAACCAACTCACAAAAGGCATCGAACCAAACCAATCCAAACCATTAAAATACGGATCGGATTCGGTTTCGAACCACGGTTTGCTTAAAATTGAGATATTATTTCCATAAAATATTTAGAGTACTTACAATTTAGGTTTACTATGTTAGGTTTATATATAGAATACGAATAGGTCCTCATATATAGAAATTTAGGGTAATTAATCATGGTAACGAAGGAAATCATGGAATAGGAATAGGCTATGACCGAATCATGTATAGAAATTTGAAAAAATTGAAATGTGCCGTGGAATCAAAATTAGAATGGAGAATTTCATCATCAAATTTGTTTGCTATGACTAAACCACTATTGGTGTATTGGAATTAGGGGAATAAGTTGTGAATTTTAGGCAAAATAAAATCTTGTTAGAGAATGAATAATGAATAAATTAAATTAGGAAGTTAGTGGACTGTAGCTTATATAATAATAATAATAATAATAATAATAATAATAATAATAATAATAATAATAATAATAATAATAATAATAATAATAAATGGTTCGGATCGGATTGGAATCAGAACCATGAACGTAAATCCACAAACCAAACCATTGACTACGGATTCTAATTTTTTTAAACTAGGACCAAACCACGCTACTAAAAATCCGAACCAAACCAATCGGTTTGGATTGGCTTGGACTGGATTCACGGTGTGACGGGTTTTCTGCTCACCCCTATTCTGAACCTGCCATTTTCACTCAAGAAAAGTTCCAAGGGTGTCTCGAGCGGGTCTCCCTTGATAAAGTCATTCGAGCGAGATTGAGTCCACTCGAGCAAAACCTTCACATATTATTAACTGCTCTATATTAACTAGTAAGGGCTTTGGAAGTACTGAACGCAACAGTCATATTTTAGGGCTCTCTTTTACGTCTCAAAACATTTGTGAGTGCTAGGATTCATATATCTTGAAGTTTGTGAAGGTTTGCGAATGCCTTGTGCTAAAAGATCATCTTCAAGAGGTTTGCTACATTTGGAAGGCTTAAGGATTCTAGATTCGGCGATCACTCAGAGGTGTGATGAACGTGGATTCAACAACTAGTTTTAGGAGTCGTGCTGAGGATATATGGTCATTGAGTAAGAATACTTGTAATCAAACAATGTTTTTGTTGCACGGTTCTTTTCCGTGATTTTTACCCATTTAAGAGTTTTTCCCCTTGTATCGTTCTGCTAATTGTCTATTTGATTTTCATTGTGTAATTGATATAATTATCGGTTGGTGGGTTGATAATTAAGGAGTTCAAACATCGCAAATTTATAAACCTAAGCGAACAAGGGTTTTTCAGATGGATGATGATGAACACTACAATATAGCGCAAGATGGGAGCATATATTCATTTTGTTAGTAATCGACATTTAATCAACGGGTATCTGTAATCTTAACGTGGGGAGATTAATAAGTATTTAATAACGTGGAGCTCGAAATATAATCGAGATAAAGATGGGAGTGCAATTATAATTCTTTAGTGGTGTGAATTATAATTTGTGAAATAAGAATAGAATCTAGGTGGGATTAGGTTTTCTTATTTACACAAGGAGCCCAGATTTATTTCTCCTCAGGTCCCTGCTCTAGCCCTATAAATATATCGTTATGTTCTCTAGGTCACACGACAGTCATTCAGAAAATTAGAATAGAGGCTGTGAGAGAGAGAACAAAGAGATCATGTAGAAGTCCACACTTGGCTACATGATCGAGATATAAGGGAATATGGCAGAAGATCATGAGGTACTGTCGAGCAAAGCTTGTTGCATACAGTAATTAGGTCTGTCAAGTTCTAAAATAAACAAGTCAACCAGCGTTCGTGTCTACGGATGAGAGGTAAACCCTAATTCCGCCTCGTAGGATTTGTGTTTATTTTTATTATTTAATCTGTACGCATAATTAATGGGTTCTGAGATTCGTTTCCCAACAGTGGTATCAAAGCGGGCTGTAATCATGCGTATGGATTAAACAAGCCATGTTGTCCGTAGAACAAAGATATAGAACTGTGCTAACCGTTGTTTTGTAGAGTTCTAGTTTGTTCTGACGTCTGTTTTGCATAATCAATTATCCCACTATTATGGTCACGCATGTTTTTGATTGTGTGATTGGATCCCACGCTTTGTAATTGTTTTATGCGTGGTTACTATTACTGGTTTTTTATTACAAGTTTAGTTTTGTAATCTGTAATAGTAATATGTGGGAGGCATAAGTTTTTGATGTAATCTTTGTTTCTTCAGTTGTATCGTTTTAGATATATAGATCTGTTGTAAGATTACAGATTCTGTAATGGGGCATACGATATGGAGAAAATAATCTTTTTTGACAATAAGATAAGTTTTGTCAAGAAAAAAGAATGTTTGGCTCGCAGCAGAATTTTTCCAGATTTTTAGGGTCTGATTGCAAGGCTGTTTTGACCCAGTAAACATCGGAATTGGAAATTCTGTTCTTCACAGAAGTTGTAGATAATTGAATTTTAAATCCAACCCAATTGGAATTAGTTCAATCGGAGTTCGGATGAGGGAGAAAAGTCCAAAATACTGAAGGCTGTGCAGTTTACTCGGAAAAAATTTCAGATCCGATTTTTCTTGCCTAAGTATGGTTGGATTTTGGTTTCCTTGATTAATTCAAAGTATCTAAGTCTTCAACATACGTATTGCTCAAGGATTTCAAGTTTGGAAAGGATTCCTTACTGCTTAAGGATTTCAAGACTCGAAGGATTCCTGACTACTCAAGGATTTCAAGTTTGGAAAGGATTCCTTACTGCTTAAGGATTTCAAGACTCGAAGGATTCCTGACTGCTAAAGGATTTCAAGACTGGAAGGATTCCTTATTGCTCAAGGATTGCATCTTTGACCATAATAGATGGGATACATATTATTTATGTTTCCTTATTTATGAATATTTGTATATTCATCTTGTTTGCATGTGTGATAGTTTACCATATTTGGACAACATGGTAATATTTGGCTTTTGACCTAGATCACGGGTTTTGCAAACATGTTAATTTTGATAACCCTCACAAATTTTTTAAATAACTAAGTGGGAGAGGGAGTTTATTTTGTATAAATCCCATGGTCTACATTACTAGTATGTAGATGATATAATTAAGTTTTGTGTGTTGGTTTTAGTGCCTTCCTCCCCATCGGACGAAATTAATTATGGCATCATCAGTACTTACTTCCTTAGAGGATAGCTCCAAGATAATTGTTGTGTGGATTACTCCTCCATCTGGGGTAGTTCATTACGGAACAATGGATCTTGAAGTTTAGGTAATGGTATACACTTAGCTATAAATAACAAGTATCCTCTCCATCTGAGTCACTGCTTTTATTTATAGGACCGAAGCAAATTAGCTATTTGATTTTATTGGGCACAGTTTAGTGTCTTGATAGTAAAATTAAAAGGTTGTGCCTATCTACACGAATGATGAAGAGTAGTGGACCTACCCATCGAGGCATACTCTTCACGGTGTGTAGGGTTGCTAATGTTTTTCTTTTAATAGACTGGTAGAGGGAACCAATTTAATAGAAATACAAAAAGTTTTGCCTTTCATAATTGTTGTTATGTGATTCTCAGATTCAAAAAATGGTCTCTTTCAATCCACTTGATGACATTGTCAAACAAATTCATTGGTCTTAATTATATTGACTAGAAAAGGATCTGGATATTGTGTCGACTGCTTAGGGGACCAAATTTGTGTTCTCTGAGGTGTGCTCTATCAAACCCACTGAAATTGCAACAGAACCTGAAATCCGGTATATAAGGATTGGGTTACAACTAATGAGATGGTGCGGTGTTACATTTTAGCTTCTATGTCGAATGTATTGCAACATCAGCATCAGTTTTTTAGAAACTGCCTATGACATGATGCATAACCTAAAATAAAGGTTTGGGGTGCGGCTAGACAAGTTGCAATGTGGGATTTGGGGAATTAACCATTGGTGAAGGAACCCTACTAAGGGGATTATGTTCTGAAGATAATAGGTCTTCTGAATGAACTAGAAATCCCAGGAGCTAAAATCAACGGGGAAACCCAGGTTGATATTGTGCTCCAATTGCTTACCAAGTTTTTTCAGCAATTCCGCCTGAATTACAATATGAACAAAATGCTTTATTATTTGACGAAACTGCTGAAAGAGAGTTAAACAAGCCAAGGGTCTTTTGGTTAATAAATAGACAACTGTGAGTGTAGTTGAAGAGGTTTCTACTTCTTAGCCGAAGGCAACAAGAAGTAGGAAAAGGTTCAACAACAAGCCACGGTTCCTCAGACAATTTATGAGTTTAGAGGTAGAGTGGAAAAGCCTAACGGCAAGTGTTTCCACTATAAGCAGAAATGATACTAGAAGAAGGTTATCCGAATTATCTCAATAAATTGAATAATCAAGAAATTTTTTTGTTCACTAGTAGTTGAATCATGTTTAGCGGTGTTATCTACCAGTACCTAGTGTGTTGATACGGGTGCCACTAATCATGTTTGCAATTTATTGCAAAGGTTCCAGGAAACCTGGAGACTTAGTGATGAAGAGATTTATCTACATATGGGAAGTGCTACAAAAGTAGCAGCAGTTGCAGTAGGCGTTTAATTTCGAGAGATTGTCTTTATGATCATTGAATTAGAAGAAACTTAGTTTCGATTTCTAATTTGGTTGAAAATGGATATTTGGTTTATTTTTAATAACTCTGTGGTTATTAAGTTAAATAAACATTTTATCTGCTCTGGTTCATTAGATGACAATCTCTACGTAATTAATCATATCGTTCCTACGATGCAACTACATGAATTGAATAACACTAATAGATTACCATATAAGAGAAAGGAACCTTAGAAGTTGAACCAAACGTATCTTTGGCACTTACGCCTAGGTCATATTAATCTAAATAGAATTTCTAGACTGGTTAGAAATGGATCTTTGGGTTCATTAGAAGTGGATGCACTTCCAGTCTGTGAATTCTGTCTGGAAGGTAAAATGACCAAGATGCCCTTTTCCAGGAAAAGGAAGAGCCAATGAAACGTTGTAAATGGTTCACTTTGATCTGTGTGTACCTATGAACATCTGGGATAGAGGTGGTTTTAAGTATTTCAATATTTTTATTGATGATTACTCAAGACATGGTTACATTTATTTGATACACCGTAAGTCCGAATGCTTTGAGAAAGTCAAGAAGCATAGACCGGAAACGGAAAACCGTCTGGATAAATGTATCAAGACACTGCGATCCCATCGTGGTGGCGAATACCTCTTGGAGGAATTTAGGAACTAGTGGCAGCAGAAGGGATTACATTCCAGTTGTCTGCGCTAGGTATGCCACAACATAATGGTATAGCAGAAAGAAGGAAAGGTCTCTTATGAATATGGTGAGATCAGTGATGAGTTATTCAAATTTACTAATTCGTTTTGGGGACATGCACTAGAAACAATAGCGTACATTCTTAACTTGGTACCATTTAAGCTAGTACCAACTGCACCCAAAGAAATATGGACTGGGAGGAAAATTAGTCTATGGCATGTTCAGAATTGGGGTAGTCCAGTACATGTGCTGACAGAGAAAGCAGATAAATTGGAATCAAGAACGAATGTTTGTTTGTTTTGGTGGGGTACCCTAGAGGAACGAAAGTTGCTCTATTTTATAGTCCTAAGGATCATAAAGTCATTGTTAGCACCAATGTTTGATACTTAGAAGAAAACTATGTCATAGATCACAAGCCCAATAGTTAGATTGTTCTAGAAGTATTGAGAGAATATAGACCGGCACAGACTTCTTCAACACCAATAGTACAAGAGGCTACATCACATGAAATTGTTGTTAACACACCAGTACCTTGTCGTAGTAGGAGGGTTATTGTTTCACCCAATCGGTATACGTTGTTGGGAGAATCTTGTGATTTGATCCCTGATGAACAACATGCTGATCCCTTTAACTACAATGAGGCATTACAAGATAAATGCATCTACATGATGCAACCAGATGGATCCATAGCAAAAGGTCAAGAGCACATGTTGTGCAAGCTTAAGAAGTCTATTTATGGACTTAAGCAAGCATCTAGGTCTTGGAACATCCGTTTTGATCAAGCAATCATGTCTTTTGGTTTTGATCAGTGTCCGGATGAGTCGTGTGTGTACAAGAAGCGCAATGGAAATGTGGTGGTGTTTGTATTACTATATGTGGATGATATCTTGCTCATCGGATATGATGTCGGAGTGTTATCTTTGGTATAGTTGTGGTTATCCAGCCAGTTCGATATGAAGGATTTAAGAGTAGCCGGTCACATCCTTGGGATTAAATTTTTGTGAGATCAAGCAAAGGATGTTGGGCTTCTCAAGCTTCCTATATTGATGCGATCCTTACCCGTTTTAGCATGCAGGATTCCGAGAAAGGATTGCTTCCTTTCAGACACGGAGTCAATCTATCCAAGGATCAGTGTCTTAAGACATCTGAGGAGATGGAGAAAATGAAGGGAGTTCCTAATGCTTCAGCAATAGGAAGCCTCATGTATGCTATACTGTGAACTAGACTTGATATTTGTTTTGTTGTCAGCATGGTTAGCAGATTTCAGTCTAACCTTGGACAAGAAGATTAGACTGGTATAAAATGTATACTCAAGTATCTGAAAAGAACTAAGGATTATACGTTGGTGTACCAGTCAGACAGTCTAGTGCCTTGTGGGTACACAAAGTCAGATTTTATATCAAATAAGAGTTCCAGAAAGTCAACATCGAGATATGTGTTTGCCCTAGGAGGTGAAGCCATGAGTTGGAGGAGTAGCAATCATGTATTGCTGATTCCACCATGGAGGCCGAGTATGTGGCAGCTTCTGAAACAGCCAAGAAGCCGTTTGGCTCAAGAACTTCTTGATAGATCTAGAAGTGGTACTTTCGATACAGTCAACAATTTCAATCTATTGTGACAATAGAAGTGCAGTTGCTAACTCGAAGGAGCCAAAGATTCATAAGAAGGGAAAACACATCGAGTGTAAGTATCACCTGATTCGAGCGATCGTATAGAAAGGTGATGTAGCTGTGACCAAGATTGCATCAGCAAACAACCTAGCAGATCCTTTTACAAATGGCTTACATGCCTAGACTTTTGATAGTCACGTAAAGGGCATGGAAGTGAGATGCGTGGCAGCATGGTTTTGAGTCTAAGTGGGAGATTGTTTGAAACTTATACTAAAAGCCATGCTTTTATGTGATGGATTAATATTTAATTAGTTAATTATTAATCAGTTTTATCCCTTTTTTGATGAGAATCTATTATGGGCAATGTTTGCATGATATAATTGTATGTTGTGCATATGTCTTTTATTCTACATAGTAGATGATCCAGTGTGTAGAGTACGGCTTACACACAGAAGATTGGATCATCGGTTCTTGTGGAATATAAGTTTTGGTTCACAATCTTAGATGGAATTTGGCACACCATCAGTAGGGTTGTAGTACAATATTTTAGTAGGTTTGTCTTGACTACAAGGAACGGTTCTAGTTCCGACTCATTGTGCTAGTACATTTTGTGTGTATTGAACAGGACCGCTTTAAGGTAATTGTCTTAGTACTGACATTTTAAAACAATTAGAACCTTATAGTTATTAAGAATACTTATGCTCTTAATCCGGATATAATTAATACATATATACATTTAATGTTGTTGACTTTGATTTATTATAAAGTGAGATCTTTTTTTACGGTCAATAGTCTTGGTGAGTTGGGTCACGACATTATATGCATGAAATATATGAATATTAATTACTGATAGAATCCACGTCTCGTTAGAGATTGATGATACCCCCTTGAGTAAACTTATAAGTTTCGGTTATGTCAAACCCTGCAGGTGGATATTTGTATCCGACATATCGAATAAGTTAAGTGGTTAGTCTCAAGGAGTTTTATAAGATGTTGATTAGTGGGAGATTGTTAGTAATCGACATTTAATCAACGGGTATCTGTAATCTTAACGTGGGGAGATTAATAAGTATTTAATAACGTGGAGCTCGAAATATAATCGAGATAAAGATGGGAGTGCAATTATAATTCTTTAGTGGTGTGAATTATAATTTGTGAAATAAGAATAGAATCTAGGTGGGATTAGGTTTTCTTATTTACACAAGGAGCCCAGATTTATTTCTCCTCAGGTCCCTGTTCTAGCCCTATAAATATATCGTTATGTTCTCTAGGTCACACGACAGTCATTCAGAAAATTAGAATAGAGGCTGTGAGAGAGAGAACAAAGAGATCATGTAGAAGTCCACACTTGGCTACATGATCGAGATATAAGGGAATATGGCAGAAGATCATGAGGTACTGTCGAGCAAAGTTTGTTGCATACAGTAATTAGGTCTGTCAAGTTCTAAAATAAACAAGTCAACCAGCGTTCGTGTCTACGGATGAGAGGTAAACCCTAATTCCGCCTCGTAGGGTTTGTGTTTATTTTTATTATTTAATTTGTACGCATAATTACTGGGTTCTGTGATTCGTTTCCCAACACATTTGACCTCCTGCCGAATTACAAATGTAAAAATACTTATTGATATCAAATCGCTGTAAGCCGTCCCTGCTAACAATTTGAAAATCTTCAAAAGAAGATTTCTCAATTTTCAAATACAGCTGAGAATGACGCAAAGCGTATTTTACTCGTAAACTTTAGATCGATATCATACATCACACAAATCTGTGACTATCTCGTTTTTATTGAAGCGCTCTTCAAATGGCTTTGGAACAGTAATTTTGCACGCAGCAAATCATATCGGCGATAGTTACATTTTCTTCCAAACTTAATCACAGAGTTTAGGCAACTCCGGGTCTTCTCTTCCTTTACGATTATCCACCATGGCTATATAACTACTAATGTACTTCATACATGGGGATGGTTTGAACAGTTGGGGATCCGATTCGCTTACGAGCACTTTTGCAGGTTCTATGATACTTTCAAAAGATGGAGTGATAAAAGTGACTAAGGATGTCCGAGCAATGTTTGCATTTGTCACAGCCCGGTGTTGAGGACTTTTCAACTTCCCATTACTGATAGTCTGCAGCAAGCCAAACAGGTTCCTCATTGAGTTAGTTCCATCCCGAGAAAATTTATTGACAAGGGAAGAACATATAGCACAGTATGAAACAAGACTGAGTCAGAGATGCACATCGGCTTTTGGAAACTAGTAGCAACTTATTACAGCGAAAAACGGACACAGAATTGAAAGGGGCATCTAACAAAACCACAATGAGTTCAATTCACCGTCTCATTGCATCGTTAGTATTCTACACAACCAATCTCGACCACTGAACAAAATTAAAGCCAGTCCAAAGAAATGGTACAATAGCATATTTCAGGGATTTTGCTGAAAACAAAGAAATCAAGCGGGTTATAAGAAATCAAGCGTCTATGAATGAAACTCCGAAAGAGAGAAATTTTGAAAGATAAAAATCTAAACTAATGGAAAAATTGTACTTTTATAAACTTCAGAAGGGGCACTCGTAGATATGGATTTAAGAACACCGGGGGGAGGTACGGTATACCTGTAGCTGATCGGAAATGTTGATAACAAAAGCATGAGGAATAGGTTCAACACCAACCCATTTTCCTTCGTGGAAAATCTGAAGCCCGTACACCTCCTGTTGAAGTAAGGTCAAGAGGTTGGGGTCAGTGTGTCTTCTGACTCCTTGAACCAAACTTGGGTCAGGACATGGTGGCAAATGATTCACCACCAGCGCATGTTTTTCGCTCAGTTCGTCTCCAAAATACCCCAATTCAATTCCCAGTCCTTCGCAAATCATATCCAAAATCCTCGCGGTTAACTTCTTTACTTCCACTGAATATGCCCCAACCACCTCTCTGCAAAAAGAATCCGACAAAAAGCATCATGATGTTAGAAAAAAACGACTTGACAAGCCTTAACAATCCCAACTGCAGATAATCGAGGGTTTTCTTCTACCGATATCTTCTTGGCTTTTCGGGCCAAGATTGGATATTATCGTCCAAAGGATGACAAGATTGGTGTATAACTGAATCCTTCCAGCTGTTAACCTGGTCCTTAAGGTAATTCATTCCGCTAGTGTAGAGTCGAAAGCTTTTACTCATGTCTTCAGAATAATACGCAGCCTTGTCTTCTGCAGGCATGTCGAAAAACTCCTTGAACAGACTCATTGTGTCATCCATTAGCTCTTCTGGTACTCCATGGTTTATCACCTGTTTTAGAACAGTTTTAATACATATATATACATCTTCAATGTGTTACAAGTATGGTATTTCAAGAGAATGGACGAACCTGAAACAAACCGAAATCCTTGGAACCTCTCATGATCTGGTGAATCATTTCATCATGGTCAAGACCACCTTCTTGTGCAAGATCAATTACAGGAATATTGTTGCATACAGGAGCTGTAATGTCCCCGGGCCTTCTTCCCTCAGGAAAAACATAATTTTCTGGCACGGATTGAACGTTCTTAGACCAACTTGAAACAAGAATCGACATTTATAGTAGTGAATCGTTTCAAAGGAAAACAAGTTTTGATCGGAAATTAAGAGGCTATGGTTTATACAAAGTGTTCTAGTAATTCATCTAGTCCTGTTCTTTTTTTTCACTTCCTAACAATGTTCGATTGATTGAGATCTATCAATAGGCTTATTAATAAATATATTCCATATCTCCTAATGCCCAAAGGTCAACACATTGGTAAGCCCTGCAAACCTTCGGCTTAGGTAACCTCTAGGCTAGGGCAACCCAAGAAACAAAAAAAGAAAAAATGCACATTGTGTATAAATTTAAAAAAGTTTCTGTACCCAATGTATAGTGTTTTCTTGGTTTTGCGTTCACCGGTCACGGTCAATAAACGGCATGAGCTGGGTTCGATTCCCAACTACCAATATGTTGACCTTTGTTTTTGGTAGTAGAAATTTTGCATTTAACTTACACAATAGTAATATACGAGTGATAAGTTCTTACATTTCATTTTTTAAAAAAATTCTCAGTGGTGGAAATTTGAAAAAAAAAAAATCAAGCGAGCTATCTTTCACACAAATCCCTGTTGAAATATGAAGCAAACTTTCTTATTTTCTTCGAAACAAACTCTTATAATCATATCTTTTTATGTTTATCTATTATAGTACGATGTGTTCTTTGATAAATTAATGTATGATGAATCAATTGAAGAATTTGTCTAAAAAATTACAATGAGAAGTTTCCTTTGAATAAAATCGTGCTAATCTCAAAGTACTATAATCGGGATTATATTTTAATTGTGATTCTTTTGATGTAAACTAAAAGCATAATGTGACCTTACTTTTTTCTTTTTGAATTGTATGTTTTTTTAATTTTTTTTTTATATCTTTTATGACTTAACGGTAAGTGAGCAACCAAACTTGAGATTCGGTTAAGTAACCCACACATCGAGCCGGCCCTGTTCATATATAGCCCTCTCCTTTTTTTCCCACTTTCTAATAATGTTTGAATGAACTCTACCAACAATCAAGGGTTCAAAGTCTGAGCTGTGCACTAAGTGCATAGCAGTGCGGTGCGGCTCATTTGAGGCCCACCTCGGGTCCCGTTTTTTATCCGAATCGTTCATTTTGTTCGTCTCGTCGAGTATATGGTCAGTGGTCCACGTAAAAATTCATGTTGATAAGAGATCTTTAATTATGTTTTCAACTTGTATTTTTATTGAAAACAGATGCAGGTGATTTTTTCCTGCAAAATAATTAGCTAAGTGGTCACCGATCTAATAGTTACCAATATCCGATCAAAATGAATTTTTACGTGGACCACATACTCGACGAGACGAACAAAATGAACGATTCGGATATAAAAAAAAAAAAAGGGGGACCTGAGGTGGGCCGAAAATGAGCCGCCCAACACTCGTGTCGTGCACTAGTGCACAACACAGACCCTTTAACCCACGATAATCAATCCTTTAACGAATCCATTGTCTTCTTTATGTGTACACGCAAATCATTCCTACGCTTATTTAATATTCCATATCTCATAATGCCCGAAGGTCAACATATTGGTAGCTGAAA
Source organism: Vaccinium darrowii (assembly GCA_020921065.1). Taxonomy (NCBI): domain Eukaryota; kingdom Viridiplantae; phylum Streptophyta; class Magnoliopsida; order Ericales; family Ericaceae; genus Vaccinium; species Vaccinium darrowii. The sequence goes on from CM037162.1 coordinate 37,138,929, forward strand.
TTAATTAATTCCAACCCATCAAATGAATTCTATATGAATTTTAATGAACTGACATCCACGACTTTTTACAAAAACAAAAAATAATTAAATAAACAAAGTGTGATCAACATTTTATGACATTATTATTGGTTCGCCTATACAGGTCAGAGAATTACTCCCACCATTACTGTCAAGGTCCCTTGCTCTTGATAGATCGATTACTTCACCTTTCCTTCTTTGGAAAATGTAATTTTCTGGCACGACTTGAAATAAGACTCAACATTTTGAGAAGATTACTCCGTTGACGGACGATGCCGTGGACGAGGAAGGCATGGACAAGAATCAGTTCTTCGTCATATCGATGACCCAGTTGTTTGTTAACGGGGGTAGGCTTCCGGGTCAAGCCCTTTCAGTTCTCCCCTAATTTTGGTAGCTGGAGTTGAACGGCTCGCCACCTCACCTTGTGAGATAGTTCAACAAGGTTAAGTATTTGGGTTACGGACCATGGTTTGCAGACTTTCAACCACTTTATCCCTCCAAAAAAACCCAAATCCACCTCAGCAAATCTCATTAGTAATTTGACGGATTCAGATGGTAAGAGTCTCTTTGAATAACGGAAGAAAGTTTACGGCTCAGATCACAGTCGTCCCTGAGTTGGTCATGGACGGCTTAGATCACATTTTGTCCAAACAAATCTAAACCTTCCACTGCCGAAAAAATCTGAGCCGTTCATGCACGATCACAGGCGGCCATGATAAGCCTAGCATCCATGCTGCTTCCGAAGGGACAGCACCATCCCCGTTCCAACCCTTGGAGATAAATAAATCGAATTCCAACACTTCAAAAAAAAAAAAAAAAAATCGAATTCCAAGATTGAAGAGGTCCGCAGGCAATAGCGTAAGCTGTCCCTACATGACGATTTGAAATCTTTAAGCGTATTTCACTCAGAAAAATTGACATGTACCTTTGGAAAAATCGAGATCCATTGATTGGTGGGTTGATTATTAAAAGAAATTAAATCAAAGCAAATCTTTATACCTAGGTGATATAAGCTTATTTTGCTCAAGAAATTGTAATATCCTACATCACACAGATTTCTTATCCCAAGAAAATTAAAAATACGTGTCACACTGATTTTTATCTCATTTTTTATTTCTTAAATGCGGTTGACAATTGGGGGTACAGTGATAGATTTTGCCTAGATTGTAGATTATTAATTTTGCTTCAGATTTTAGATTCTAGATTTTAGAAAAGTTATGAAAAGTGTTTACTGTAGCTTTGGATAGTGGATAAAATGTTATTGAAGCTAAAGAGTAATGTTTGCTATTTATGTCGCAAATTATATTTTTATTTTGTCAATTGTAGGATTATTTGTGATAATTACGGATACAGATTTTGGATTTTAGCTTCAGATTCTTCTAGAAATTCTAGATTTTAGATGTTAGCACAACCAAATAAACATGTTTATCATAGTTGTAAAATTATGATTTACTGTAGTAAAAGCAAGTGTTGTTTAATGGAAAAAGCTAAAAATCAGCTTTTAAAACCTAAAATCTGGTCAAAAACGTCGAAAAACTGCCCAAATCAAGCTTTCCAAATTTTACAATTTGATTTCTTTTTTAACATTTCAAAATCTGCAAAATCAGAGAATCTATTATCTGGAATTTTCGGTAAACACTTCAAACTAATCCTGAAAAGTTAGAATCTGAAAATCTGCAGAAATAATTTTTATAAACATGCACTAACTATATTGTCCTTGATGAACGGATAAGTGTTAGAATGGATAATACTACCATTTTTTATTTTTTCTCTGATCAAAGCATCTTAGAATATTTGTGAAAACATCCACATCGTATCTTCTAAAAATTTATTTTTAGGCTTCAAAACAGGGACCTGAAGACTCTGTCGTCCCATAGGGATAGCAAAGGCTACCAACCACTTAAACTGTATCATTTCAGTATAATTTACCGACATGTTTTCAGGAACTCATTTGTAAAGGTGGTATTCGGTGATAGCTTTTACCTTGGTCTTTTTTGTTGTAGATTATTAATTCTGCTTCAAATTTTAGAGAAGTTATGAAGTGTAATTGTCACGCCCTCAAAATTTGAAAGATAAAACATTTTATAAATTCTACGTGGATGGTCAACAAGTCCACGGTCCACATCAAGTCCATATAAAACATAGAGAGTCGAAGTCAACGAATTACAATAGTCTAAGGGTACCCATAAACCCAAAGATATAAATACATAGATTTTATGTGTATTTACAACCCAATGTCAAAAGAGGAAACTTAATCAAGTTACAAAATCATCTTAACAAAAATACAAGTTCTAAGATGATAAAATAACTCCTCCATTTAGCTTTTAAAACCAATGCATGTATGCACTCCAAACACTCCATGTCATGTTCCGTGATAGGTACTTGAAAATTGATAGGTTGAGCTGTACTAGCCCAGTAGGAAACCATTCTACAAACGCTAGGTGTATAAAGTATGATATGCGCACAAGAGGTTTAATATCATGAGTGAAATAAGTAATATATGACCACGATGATTAAAACAAGTGATCAATGCCCTCAAAGTACCCAAATGTTCGTTAAATTATCCAATGATGTCTGTGAACTAACCGATTGTGTCTCCAAGTATCCACATGTCTCACAAGTGTCAACGTCCAACCATTTTCCCACTTTATCAATCTCATGTGTACATCAATTTAAACTTGAGTTTTAAAATCGTAGAAGATAAATAAATTGAAATTCAAAATCGCACAAATCTCTCCCGCCTTTATTTTTAGTTCCTACGTTTGACAATGATACAAAGCATATTTCACTTAAAAAAAAAAATACTGGCATCACACATATCTGTCATTCACATCTCATGTTAATTGAATCACTCTTTGCGAGGGCATGGGATAAGTTATTTCACACATCTAAGTATTGTTCTTATGTTAAAACGTCACCTACCATATCGATCGTTTATTGTTTCAACCTTTTCTTTCACATTTAATGTAATTCATATAAATATAGGGTTTGAAGATTTGGGAACTGAATTTGCAAACAATCACTTTTGCAAGTTCTATGATACTTTCAAGAGTTTGAATACTGATAAAAGTGACCAAGGATGTCAGAGCCACGGCTTGTATTTGTTGGCATCTGCAATGTTTTGGCTGCTGTAATCGATATCCTAATCAATTTATTCACAACCTCGTTGGAAATAAGAAAGTAAAAAAATTTATCCACAAAAACAACTTTTAATATTGATAGGCAGGGCCGAAAATACATCGTGAGTCCTTCCACCATACTGATGTTTTATTTTTGGATATATAGCTGACATACAGTGTCTGACAACAAACCAGTTTACCTTGCATTTTTATAGTCCTAGAGCTTATAAGCCTCTAGTGCCGTAGGACCTTTGGGCTCACGAAGATAGGCAGTGTAAATACCAAAGTACTCCTTGAATCGAAAGGACTTGAACAGTTGGGGTTCGGATGCAGTTACAAGATCTTTTATAGGTTCCATGATGGATTCTAGAGATGGACTTATAAAAGTGACCACGGATGTCCGAGCAACGCTGGTGTTCGTCACTACTCTCTGTAGGGCACTTTTCAGCTTTCCGTTGCTGATAATCTACATCCAAACCAAATGAATACAACATTAAATTCCATCCCTAGAAAGCTTATCAAGGAGATAAACGAACAGACAATGAAGTTTAAACACACACCTAACCAGAGCATAGCGACTAGAGCATTCTAGTACCCACTTAAATGATGGAAATCATTCATTTTTTTCAAAGCTCGGATATCCAATCAGCGTGAATTTCCGTATTGTTAAACTTGAATGCAATTTTTCATACAGTTAAACTTCTCATCGACTTCTATAAAATGAAGGATTAATATCATCAAAGTGGGCCCAAGATTGATCCGAAAATGTCAAAACTAGACCTATCCATTCCTATCGGAAATCTTTTCAACGTGATTTTTGGTAGTTTTTTGATATTCCACTAATATAAACAATTCAGAGTCCATAAAAAAAAAACATTTCAAATTCAAACCAGTGCCCTAAGCATGTAAAATTCTATACCATACTACATATGCTTCCAAAATACCAAAACTATTAAAAGATGCTTATTATACTCCATCAATAAGCTTGGTTAACTAAGTTTCTTGAACAATAACATTTCAAAGAGCTAATTAGAGGGTTTTTTTTTTTTTGAGTAAGAAAAGTGTGGTTGAACAAAATTTAAGGGCCTAAATATGAAACTTCAAGGGGTGGAGTTAGATACCTCAAGTTGGTCACATATGATGATAACAAAAGCATGAGGAATTGGCTCAACCCCAAGCCACTGCCCGTTCTTGAAAATCTGAAGTCCATAAATATCCTGCTGCAACAAGGTTAAAAGGTTCGAGTCCGTGTGTCCATCAACTCCAAAAACCAAACTTGGGTCTGGACATGGCGGGTAACGGTGAACCAATGGTCCCTGTTGTTTGCTCAGCTCATCCGCGAAATACCCCAATTCAACCCCAAGTCCTTCACAAAACAGATCCAAAATTCTTAAGCTTAACTTCCTCATTTCTAGTGAATATGCCCCAACCACCTCTCTACAAAATATCCAAATTTTTTTAAACCGTCAACTCGTCAAGCCTTGATTCATTAGGTTCAAGTACAAAAAAAAAAAAAAAATGAAGAAGAAGAAGAAACAGTAATAGTTTACCGATATCTAGCTGGCTTTTGAGGCCAAGATTGGATGTTATCCTCTAAAGGGTGGCAAGTGTGTTTCACCGAATCCTTCCACTTGTTAATCCTATCCTTTACATAATTCAGAGTGCCTGTATAGAGCCTAAAACCCTTGTTTTCATCCTCAGAATAATACATAGCCTTGTCTTCTGCAGGCATGTTGAAGAACTCCTTGAACAGATTCATCATGTCATCCATTAGTTCTTCTGATACTCCGTGGTTGATCACCTGCTTTGTGACAATTTAATGCAGATTCCATACTAAGGAGGTCATTATCAGAACTATCAGATTCTAAATTATGGTATCAAAAAGTTTGATGTAAAAAAGAGACAGAGAAGGGAGGACGAACCTGAAACATTCCCAAATCCTGGTTAACTTTCATGATTTGCTTAACTATTTTGTCGCGATCAAGACCCTCTAGCTGTGATAGATCAATGACCGGAATATCCTTGCACACAGGAGCTGTGATATCACCTGTGGCGGGCCTTTTGTCCTGTGGGAACACATAATTTGCTGGCACGGATTGTGCATTTGTAGACCAGTTTGAAAGAAGTGTCGACATTCTTGACTACTAAATCGAGTACCAGAAAACAAAATTTGATGACAAGAAGCGATGATAAACTCGGGGTTTTATAATGGCTTGCAATCTTCTCATTCACAATCAATAAGCAAAAGGTTCCAAAATGGATTTTATCTGATATTTTGGTTTCTCTCTGAAAGAATCACATTTATTCTAATAAAAATGTCTTCCTCAACGCTGTCCCCATTAGGCCTAATGCCATTACCTCTACCGAACTCGTAAAACACAATCCCAAGAGCAGCCATGTAACGAAAATAAGACTTTGTAGGCCTTTTTACGTTCAATAACATAACTCAGAAAACCCCTTGGAATGGCCTGTGGTAGTTATACCTAGCAACCAGGGAATCAAGAGGCGTTTCGTTTGAGGTTCGACTTCTGTGTTCAGTCAGTCTATGCGGAGTTTTACTTAGGCTTTAATCAAGTGGACGGTGGAAATACTCCCCTCTTTAGTTGGTCTTTGGACCAGATATCTTTCTTCTCTTTACATGGCAAATTTCATTCCAATCCGAATGCATAAT
>CM037162.1:37149736-37165959 GCA_020921065.1 Vaccinium darrowii
TCCACAATCATTTTCACCATCACACCCAGTAATTGTGTTCAATTTTCAGCTCAGTCTTTCAATGGCAATGCTAATGCAGTTTGGCTTGTTGGATTGGAGTCTTGTTATGTAATTTGCTTTACCGTATAATCCTTTATATTTTTATCAGTAAAAGCATACAGTAAATCCCAGTAATATAACAGTTAGTAGGTTCTGGTAATCAGCTAGCATGGTTTTGCTGTTTTATCGTTAGCAACGGTGTTATTGTTCATTTTTTATCGGCAACACTGGTAATATCTGTGGTATACTTGTCAGCAGTGGTCTTGTTGGCTAGTTTTTTCCGTGCAATATAATCCAAATCAAAATAACATTTATGTTGAAATCAACTGGGCTGCTGCATGAAGACCACAATCTGTCAAAGCATATGCCTCAAAAAAAATTGAAGATGATGATGTACTAATTTTACAATCACAGAGCCTACACAACATAGAAAACCAAAAAGCTCTAAATTGTACAATAAACAAAACCGAAAAGCCCTAATTTTTTCTTCAAAGGAGAAAAGAAAAAAAAAAAAAAGAAAGGGAAAAGCTGTTGCTGGGTTGGAGAGAGAGAGATCGGGACTTACAGAGTTACAGGTGGTCTGGTCTTCGACGAGAGGCGAAGGAATTTGCAGGAGTTGATTCGGTTTCCGCATCTGTGTGTTTGCGAGGGGAAGAAAAGGGATGGTGGAACGGAGATGGAGGGAGGCCGGAGATGGGATCACCGGAGAGGACTCTCGCCGGAGAGGTAGATGCCTGAGCAGCAGTTCTCTGTTAACAATCGACTACAGAGAGGAAGGGAGGGAGATAATGATGAACAGACGGAGGGAGAGAGAGAGAAAACGTCGTGTGAATATTGGGTGGGAGGAGAGAGGGTATTCTAATCTCAGCCCTTGATTTGAAGGGCTGAGATGGAGTGTCTAAAATTGTGTCCCCGGATCCGGTCCCAAATAAAATAAAATAATATATATACATACATATATATATACAACAATGATCACATAAGGACTCCCTTACCAAAATTCCGTGCGGACCTCACCTTTCCGGATCAAATTTTGACGATCCAAACCGCTCAATGTTTTTAAAATGCATTTTCCAAGGTCCACGCGAAAAATCTTCAAAAAAAAATACCCAGAAGGGCTTGATCTAGCGTTTTTAACAAAAACTGTGTGGATCAAGCCCTTCCGGGTATTTTTTTTGAAGATTTTCCGCGTGGACCTTGGAAAATGCATTTTAAAAACATTGAGCGGTTCGGATCATCAAAATTTGATCCGGAAAGTTGAAAAATGCCTTGGTCCGCAAGGAATTTTGTTTAAGGGATCCCTTATTAGATCGGGATCCTATATATATATATATATATATTTAAAAAAAACACCACTAAAAGGACAAGAAAAAAAAAGAGAAAAAACTATAGCTAGTTTTGGATATTGGGCTACATGCTGGTGAGGTGACTCAGCAAATTGCTCTCTTGATTTAACTTTCTCCCCCTCCTATTAACAATTGAGATCGGTCAATGTCATCTATATCATGCCATTTTCACTCAAGAAAAGTTCCAAGGTTGTCTCGAGCGGTTCTCCCTGGATGAAGTCACTCAAGCGAGATTTGAGTTCACTCGAGCGAGATTGAGTCCACTCTAGCAAAACCGTCTCATATTAACTGCTCTATAAATATTACTCCTTCTGTCCCAAAAATATAGTCCCTCATTCTATTCTAACAGGATAAAAAATTGATTATATCTTTCAATCGGTAATACATTTCATATGCAACATGGATCTTGTTTGATAGATCTAAATTAAATTTCAAATATAAAGTTTTTAAAATTACCTAAAATATTATAGATTATAAGATATATTACATTAAAAAGTGGCATGAATTCCAAAAAGGGACAATATTTTTGGGACGGAGGGAGTAAATAGTTACAGCTCCTTTGGCAAGAGGGATGAGAAAAGAAAGGAAAGGAGAGAGGTTTCCATTAATGGTGAGAAAAGAAAGGAAAGGAGAGAGATTTCTCACATACACATCCAAACAGCACTGAGAAATCAGTTTCTCTCCCTCCCATTCCGGCGACCTCTGTCATCTCCAGCGACTCTCCGGCGATCTCAAAACTATGTTTTGATCACAGATCTGGCTTCCCCTCGACGAGACGAAGACAACGGTGTACGCACGACGACGATCCGGCGAAGGGGTGGACCTCACAGCCGCCGTAAGCCGCCGTCCTCTTTCCTTTCTCACGCAATCGCACCAATATTGGCGAGAAACGAAACAGGGGTTTGAGGGGAGTCCGGATTCTCACCCTTTCCTTTCCTCTCTCACTTCTGGTGCCATCCAAACGGGGGAGAGGAAGCAGTTTCCGTCGAAATCGTTTCTTTTCTCACGAAACCCCTCAATCCAAAGGGGCTGTTAGGGTTTTGGAGGTACTGAACGTAGCAGTCATATTTTAGGGCTCTCTTTCACATCTCAAAACATTTGTGAGAGCTAGGATTCATATATCTTGAAGTTCGTGAAGGTTTGTGAATGCCTTGTGTTAAAAGATCATCTTAAGAGGTTTGCTACATCTTCAAAAGGTGATTCCTTTAGAAGCCTTAAGGATTCTAGATTCAGCGATTACTCAGAGGTGTGAATGTGATGAATGTAGATTCGGGAAATAGTTTTAGAATTTTTGCTGAGAATACACGGTCAATGAGTAAGAATACTTGTAATCAAACAATGTTTTAGTGCATGATTCATTCCTGTGGTTTTACCCATTTGGGGATTTTCAACGTATATTGTTGCGTTCATTGTTGGGTTGATGATTAAGGAGTTTAAACATTACAAATCTATAAATCTAAGTGAGCAAGGGTGTTTCAGTGGCAGATGGGTATGATGAATATAATATATTGCAAGATGGGAGCATATATTCATTTGATCTCCCGCCTTATTACAAATGTAAAAATACTTATTGATATTAAATCGCTCTAAGATCCTTGGACTTGCCGCTTGATGTCAATAAACCACGTTCATAATATTTTGTTAAATTTATGGGATTGCGCAGCTGCTACAACTGAAGATGTAGGTTGTCCACGTGCAACAACTGTGACCTGTCCTTGCTAACAGTTTGAAAATCTTCGAATACAGTTGGGAATGATACAAAGCATATTTTACTCTGAAAAGATATCATACATAACACAAATCTGTGACTATCTCGTTTTACTGCAGCAAATCATATCGATTGGTGATTGTCTTCGTACATTTTCTTCTAAACTTAATCACAGAGTTTAGGCGACTCTGGGTCTTCCGTTCCTTTACGATTATCCACCATGGCTATATAACTACTAATGTACTTCATACATGAGGATGGTTTGAACAGTTGGGGATCCGATTCGCTTACAAGCACTTTTGCAGGTTCTATGATACTTTCAAAAGATGGAGTGATAAAAGTGACTAAGGATGTCCGAGCAATGTTTGCATTTGTCACAGCCCGGTGTTGAGGACTTTTAAAACAAATATGATGCACTAACGAGTCCTAGAGGGGGGTGAATAGGACGACAATTTAAAAATTAATTCTAATTAAGAGATATATAATCATTCAAACTCCATTCAAATTGCCACAATTAAATTTGCAAGAGATAAAGGCAATTAAAGTAAAGAGACAAGACGCAAGATATACGTGGAAACTACTTAGGGTCTAAACACCCTAAGCATAAAACCATGGCCTAGTCCTACTTATGCATTTCATAAATCAACAGGTTTACAAGAATTAACAAGACTAGAAATTACCCAACAAGCCCTTTGTGACACCTAGCTCCAATTCTTGATAGTACCCCGTACCCCTCTTTGATTCCATGAACTCCACAAGCACACCCCGTCTTGATCTCCGAGTCAACTTGGCACCGGTCCAACCGGCTCACGTAGGAACCAAGGCAATCAACCATGATACGAATGACATGATGATAAATGAAGATTTTTGATAAAGAAAATCAATCTAGAGCAAATACATGGTGAACAAAAGTATTGCACTAGATTGACAAGGAAAATAATCAAACACAAGGTTTAAATCATATAATGCATCAAGAACCCATAAAAGATAAAAAAAAAAAAAAAAAAAAAGACTTGATTTTTAATTAAGGGTTTTGAATGAAGAAAATCACTCTAGAGCAAATACACGGTGAACAAAACTATTGCACTAGATTGACACAAAAGATGATCAAACACTAAGTTTAAATCATACTTAAAGCATCTAAACACATGAATCTAAGAAAAGATTGTTTCTTGAAGATGCAATGAAGATTTTGAGAATCAAACTAGAGCATATACATAGATATTAGAATATAGCACTAGAATGAATAAAAGATGATCAAATCAAAATAGAAATTACCTCAAAAGCATAGAACCCCATGAGCAAGTGAAGGAGATGTGTTTCTCTCTCTAAGGTGGGCTAATGCTCTCAAAATCTGACCTAGAAGAGTGGAAAATAAGTTTATATAGTGCCAAGGTCGAAGCCCTAAAGAGGGCCAATGAGAAAACGCCACATACACCAGTAAAAAGGCACTGCACTTGAAGTTGTGCACGGAGACAAGCAACAAGCGCTCAACAGGCACAACGGAGATGTGCAGATAGGAAAAGCGCTAGTAAGTTCAACGAGCGCAGCGGGTAACACTAATTGAGCACTATCTACAAAATCTCCTATGAACAAAACAGGAGGAAAGTGCTTGATGACAGACGAGCGCAACGGGTAGCGCTCAACAAGCACAGATCTCTAAAACTAGAATGAAAGAGCTATATGCCTTAGAAAAAATAATTGATGCTCAAACTATGAAGCTAGAATGCAAGAACATGATTCTTGAAAAGGTATGAACTACCAAACTAAATGATGATATGATAATGCAACCGTTATACCTTTCAAGAACCGAATCCAAGGAACGTGCAACTCCATTTCTCCAATCTTTCAACCACCGAGTGGAGCATCTAGACTCAATCAAGTAAGCTACCTCCCAAACTCAAATGGAAAATGATAAAAGTACATACTCCAATGGTTTGTCGGAATCCGGAAAATGCCAATAATACTAACAATCTCCCCCTTTGGCATTTCCGGGACGAAACCATTAAAATAACAAAAACAATACAAGGAAACAAAACTAACTAGCTAGAGAACCTTCAAAACTCTAACTAACTAGATACCGAAGCCTCCATGTACGAATACGAATCCTGCAAAACTTGGTCAACCAACACCAACAAAGATATGCGATATATGAAAGCAACAACTTGTTAGCACAGCGGAAATATGAATATGACAAGCTAACATATATGCATTAAGATATCCAAGCATAAGAAACATAACAAGCTCTACCAAAGAAACGTGCAAACTCTCCCCACAAACTTATCTCTCCCTACTATTTAATCTCTCCCCCTTTTTGTCACGGGAAGGCAAAGGGCATGCAAAAACGGAGAAGAGCTAAAAGCTAAGGGCACAAATCAACATGAGTAAGAACCAATGTAGGAGCACAAACCATAAGAAAAAGATATCACATAAAAGCAATAGGATGTATCCAAGCCTCAAAAGAAGACCAAATCAAGAAAACAACCCATGCACAATACTCCTCTTTTTCAAGAGCCAAAACTCAAATGAAGACTACTCATGCAAAATGCTCCCCCTAACTCTACTCAAACCCCATAACACAAGGCTCCACAATACGACTCCCCCTTACTCAATGCAAATTAAAATGAATGCACACACTTAAATGCACAACGACAAGTATGCACTAAACAAGCATGCAAAATAACAATATTTGTCAAAAGACATGTCCAAGCACACATTATAGTGAATTTTTGCATATATCGAGGAATCTCATGATAAGGCACAAATCATGAAGTATGTGAGCACACATGAAAGAATACTTGAACACACAACGAGAGGGCACTTCTAATGCATGAGATATAAAAGCATGAAAACCATAAAAATGCACCACAAAAATTTTATGCTCTTGAATATCAAAGAAAGAAAATAAACTTCTACAAGAAACTCATCCTCTCAAAAAACAATGCTCCCCCTTACTAAATGCATTACTACATGGACAATCAAGCATGCATTGAAATGAGATGTATTTATGCACTTACACAAGAACAAATGCACGCTACCACACAACCTAAGACATGAACAAGAACTCCCCCTTACTATATGCATATCATGAAAGAAAGATCAAGCATTCAAACAAAAATAAAACATTGAAGCCCTCAAAATAGCAAGCTAAAGTATAAGAGAGATAATATGTAAATTATGGTCATTGAAACTAGGAGAACACAAAAGGCAACCATAGAGCAATGCAAAAGCATGTTTATATCACTAAGCAATATATGAATCAAGTGAATATCATGCTCTAAGCCACCAAAGGTGTAAAAAGTGAACTCCGTGAGTTTGATTCAAGACTCTTTTAGATGCCAAGAGATTCCCTAACCAATCCCAAGGAGAATACTCACAAGATCGATGAATGAAGTCAAACCATAAGTCGTTTGGACCTAAAGACTTAACGCACAAACCCCATTACCGATTCTTATGAACTCCAAGAATAACGCACAAACCTAGGATGGTGCAATGATAAGATAGCCATTCGCCCATCGTGCGAGATCAAAACAAAGGGGGTGCACTAGAGCAACAAACCCCAAAACTAGAAATGAAAATTTTCATTTTTTTTTTTCATTTTGTATTTTATTTTTTTATTTTTTTTTTACGAATTAATCCAAAAATGATCTCACTCTTAATTTTGTGCAACAAGGGAAGCTTTCACTCTAATCCCTAAGCGGTTAGCTTGAAAAGAATCAATGGGGGAAAGCAAAAGTAAGCCTCAAACATTTGGTCAATCAAATATCAACCAAGTAAAATTCAACCAAGAAAGAATTAAGGACCCCTTAGATACCGAAAGAGTCAAGCCCCAAAAGAGTGTGTACGAGTAATAAAGAGCATGATATTCATAATAATATCCAAACAATCACTTCATGATGTAAACAAAAATGCATTACTACATGATCACATAAAGTGCCTATAATGCTCAATGCTCAAAATTCATACTCTCAAACTTATCCTTAAGCTAAAGAGGAGAGAGTTTTAAATCATGCACGCACACAAATAAGCACACAAATCCTTATGCATGATATGAGAGGATAATCTAATGCAAACAAACAAGCATACGGACAAGCAAACATACTCAAGAGAAACATGAACCAAATATGTCCCTAATCACATGCAACAAAAGAAAAGGAAAGACAAAATGAAAAAGAAGCACAAGCAAGAAAACATGCTCACTCTAGACTCAATAATGAAATATAGCATACAAGAGTGACATGCAATAAGGAGGACACTCAATCAATACAAGTTAACCCAATAGATCTCCCAAGGTACTTGGACCTAGTGAAATCTAAGGGTTTACCAAAGATATCGGCAATTACCTCCTTTAAGGGCTCTAAAATGGATGAGTAACAAACAAGGTTAACTTCATTCCTATGCCTCATTCTAGTTTTTATCCCATCATTGGGATCGCCTATGACTTGACTAATGGAATGGTGAAGCTTAACCCTAGCGGAAGGTTCTTTTGAAATCAATGGGACACGGTCATGTTGACCAACTCCCTCATCTTCTATGGGCTCATTAAACTTCGCTTCATTCTCATTTTCAACTCCATCCAAACAGCCATCACCTCCTTCATTACAAGTTCCTCCCTCTTTCTCAACACTAGGGGTGATCTCCTCATCAAAAACATCCCACCAAATAAGACCTGCGTCATCGCCATATCTAGGAGAAGAGTCTCTTAATCATCGATTATTACATTGGCCGACACGACAAGGGTAGAGGTTCTAAAATTGAAAACCCTATAGGCTCGACTAGTATTGGAATAACCTAGAAGTATACCCTCATCACTCCTAAAGTCAAACTTTTCTAATGAATCACTTTCTCTTAATATAGAACACTTGCTACCAAAAACTCTAAAATACTTAACCAAAGGCTTTCTTCCATTCCAAATCTCGTAAGGAGTTTGAGATATCCCAGGCCTCACATACACTCGGTTAATAGTATAGCAAGCGGTGTTAATCGCTTCGGCCCAAAAACTTTGAAGGACGCGTTTGACATGTAACATGACACATGCCATATTTTGGAGTGTTTGGTATAACCTTTTAACAATACTATTGTGTTGGGGAGTGCGAGAACTGGAGGAATCATACTTGATCCCTATTTTATCACAATAAATATCAATTTTAAGTTTTTCAAACTCTCTCCAATGATCACTCGTAACTCGAACAATGGAGTACCCTTTATCATTTTGAATTCTTTTACAAAGAACTTTAAAACATGAGTAAGCATCGAATTTCTCTCATATTTTTTAATAAATAAAGCAAGCTCCTCATCGTCTAAACTCTCATCATCATCACATGAGTCAAAATGTTCTTCATCAATAGAATTAAAAACAAAACCCGTAGTAGACTCGAAAATAGGCTTAGAGGGTTCAAAGTCCGAAAAACGATTTTTCATTTTGCCTTTTTGAAAGATATAGTCACTAACGTCAAAGTAAGGAAGACGAGATATCGAGACACCCTCCATAGGACAAACACAATCAAAAGTGCAAATAAGGATCAACTCAGGCAATTAAACCAATAATGAGCACACAGGCTCTGATACCAATTGAAAACAAATATGATGCACTAACGAGTCCTAGAGGGGGGGTGAATAGGACGACAATTTAAAAATTAATTCTAATTAAGAGATATATAATCATTCAAACTCCATTCAAATTGCCACAATTAAATTTGCAAGAGATAAAGGCAATTAATGTAAAGAGACAAGACGCAAGATATACGTGGAAACTACTTAGGGTCTAAACACCCTAAGCATAAAACCACGGCCTAGTCCTACTTATGCATTCCATAAATCAAAAGGTTTACAAGAATTAACAAGACTAGGAATTACCCAACAAGCCCTTTGTGACACCTAGCTCCAATTCTTGATAGTACCCCGTACCCCTCTTTGATTCCATGAACTCCACAAGCACACCCCGTCTTGATCTCCGAGTCAACTCGGCACCGGTCCAACCGGCTCACGTAGGAACCAAGGCAATCAACCATGATACAAATGACATGATGATAAATGAAGATTTTTGATAAAGAAAATCAATCTAGAGCAAATACATGGTGAACAAAAGTATTGCACTAGATTGACAAGGAAAATAATCAAACACAAGGTTTAAATCATATAATGCATCAAGAACCCATAAAAGATAAAAAAAAAAAAAGACTTGATTTTTAATTAAGGGTTTTGAATGAAGAAAATCACTCTAGAGCAAATACACGGTGAACAAAACTATTGCACTAGATTGACACAAAAGATGATCAAACACTAAGTTTAAATCATACTTAAAGCATCTAAACACATGAATCTAAGAAAAGATTGTTTCTTGAAGATGCAATGAAGATTTTGAGAAGAATCAAACTAGAGTATATACATAGATATTAGAATATAGCACTAGAATGAATAAAAGATGATCAAATCAAAATAGAAATCACCTCAAAAGCATAGAACCTCATGAGCAAGTGAAGGAGATGTGTTTCTCTCTCTAAGGTGGGCTAATGCTCTCAAAATCTGACCTAGAAGAGTGGAAAATAAGTTTATGAAGTGCCAAGGTCGAAGCCCTAAAGAGGGCCAATGAGAAAACGCCACATACACCAGTAAAAAGGCACTGCGCTTGAAGTTGTGCACGGAGACAAGCAACAAGCAATCAACAGGCACAACGGAGATGTGCAGATAGGAAAAGCGCTAGTAAGTTCAACGAGCGCAGCGGGTAGCACTAATTGAGCACTATCTACAGAATCTCCTATGAACAAAACAGGAGGAAAGTGCTTGATGACAGACGAGCGCAACGGGTAGCGCTCAACAAGCACAGATATCTGAAACTAGAATGAAAGAGCTATATGCCTTAGAAAAAATAATTGATGCTCAAACTATGAAGCTAGAATGCAAGAACATGATTCATGAAAAGGTATGAACTACCAAACTAAATGATGATATGATAATGCAACCGTTATACCTTTTAAGAACCGAATCCAAGGAACGCGCAACTCCATTTCTCCAATCTTTCAACCACTGAGTGGAGCATCTAGACTCAATCAAGTAAGCTACCTCCCAAACACAAATGGAAAAAGATAAAAGTACATACTTCAATGGTTTGTCGGAATCCGGAAAATGCCAATAATACTAACAAATCAAAGGTTCAAAGTCTGAGTTGTGCACTAGGTGCACAGCATGAGTGTTGTGCGGCCCATTTGAGGCCCACGTCGGGTCTCATTTTATGATCTGAATCGTTCGTTTTGTTCGTCTCATCGAGTATGTGGTCCACGTAAAAATTCATTTTGATCTGATGTTGGTAACTATTAGATCAATGACCATTTAGCTTATTATTTTGTAGGAAAAACTCACCTGCAATAGTTTCTTTGAGTGTTCTGTTTTTAAGAAAAATACAGTTTGAAAACATAATTGAAGATCTCTTATCAACATGAATTTTTACGTGGACCACATACTCGACGAGATAAACAAAATAAATGATTCGAATAAAAAAGAGACCCGAAGTGGGCCCAAAATGAGCCGCCCAACACGCGTGCACGACAATCAATTCTTTAACGAATCTATTGTCTTCTTTATGTGTGCATGCAAATCATTCCTACGCTTATTTAATATTCCATATCTCATAATGCCCAAAGGTCAACATACAGGTAGCTGAAATTAATTAACATTCCAGCTACCTACGCTTATTTTCTTTGAGTGTTCTGTTTTTAAGAAAAATACAGTTTGAAAACATAATTGAAGATCTCTTATCAACATGAATTTTTACGTGGACCACATACTCGACGAGATAAACAAAATAAATGATTCGAATAAAAAAGAGATCCGAAGTGGGCCCAAAATGAGCCGCCCAACACGCGTGCACGACAATCAATTCTTTAACGAATCTATTGTCTTCTTTATGTGTGCATGCAAATCATTCCTACGCTTATTTAATATTCCATATCTCATAATGCCCAAAGGTCAACATATAGGTAGCTGAAATTAATTAATTCCAACCCATCAAATGAATTCTATATGAATTTTAATGAACTGACATCCACGACTTTTTACAAAAACAAAAAATAATTAAATAAACAAAGTGTGATCAACATTTTATGACATTATTATTGGTTCGCCTATACAGGTCAGAGAATTACTCCCACCATTACTGTCAATATCCCTTGCTCTTGATAGATCGATTACTTCACCTTTCCTTCTTTGGAAAATGTAATTTTCTGGCACGACTTGAAATAAGACTCAACATTTTGTAAGTGAATCTACATGACAAATTGTTTAGCTATCTTTG
The DNA here is from genome assembly GCA_020921065.1 of Vaccinium darrowii. Taxonomy (NCBI): domain Eukaryota; kingdom Viridiplantae; phylum Streptophyta; class Magnoliopsida; order Ericales; family Ericaceae; genus Vaccinium; species Vaccinium darrowii. The sequence goes on from CM037162.1 coordinate 37,161,120, forward strand.
GACTCGGGTGCTGGTGAGCGCCCCTCGAGAGCACTCTCCGGGAACACTCACCAGCACCCCCGCTTCTGGATTTTAGATGAACCTGGCCATACAGTTTCATCACCATAACTAATTCTACCATCTCCAAGATATTTCATTTACTAGTTTGGATTCGTAGTAACCTTGTTACATGCCAAATTCATCATCTCCAGCCTATGCTCCTTATTAGGAATTGACTAATATAGTTCTGTAATTAAAAAACTTCAAACAAAACAAATTGATCGCGACAACTTATCACTTCGGTTATAAATTTCCACAGGCGTGGCATTTCCTCAGTTTTGATTGGTGAAGTGATGTTCGAATTAATTTTAACACAATCTTATCGGAAAAAGAAAAAGGAACTTTAATTCACTAAAGCATGTTTTAATACTATAGGCACAGCTGCCGGAGCATGTGCCGAAAAATTTCATTCAATCAAGATTGGATTATATAGACAAACTTCAAGCCGACATCCAATTCACAAAACTATATGATCTCATTGCAATACGTTATAAGTCTAATCACAACTCATTGTGATATTTTATGGAAGTATAACATCTCAATGCAAATACAATTTCTTACAGCTAGCTTATTACAACAAACCAGTTTATCTTTTATTTCACACTAGAGCTTATAAGCCTCAAGTGTCGGAGTACCTTTACCCTCACGAAGATTGGCCATGTAAATCGCACGGTACTCCTTGTATCGAAAGGACTTGAAAAGTCGGAGTTCAGATGCACTAACAAGAGCTTTTTCAGGTTCTATGATGGATTCGAGAGATGGACTAATAAAAGTGACTAAGGATATCCGAGAAACACTGTCATTGGTCACTACCCGGTGTCGAGCACTTTTTAACTTCCCATTGCTGATAACCTACATCCATGCCAAATGGGAAATCACATCAATGCCAGGTCGATAGAACTTATAAACGAGAAGCACAAATAGACAACAAAATTTAAACACTCATCTAACAAGACTACAGTTTGCACAATGCACCCGAGCATTGCATCTATAGCAGTCTAGTACCAAACTCGATCAGTAAAACAAGGAGAAGACTCCCGTGACCAATCAAGTTTTGACATTTTTAGACGCATCTCGGGCCGTCTAAAATGGTAGAAATCATTCATTTCATAGAGCTTGGATATCTTATCAATTCTAAAGTGGGCCCGAGATGGATCTGAAAATATCAAAACTTGACCATTCCACTTTAATGAGTATTCATTAAACAAATGATCGAGTATCCAATCAAAATGATTTGTGATAGCTTTTTTTTTTTTTTTTTTTGCCTCATCCCCCCTAAAATGAACAATTCAAAGCTTGAGTAAAAGAAAGGCAAGTTCAAAGTCAAAATTCAACCCATCCATGAAGGCAAGGCAAGGCAAGTTATACACTATCAGCAAGCATAGCAAACTAAATTTCTTAATGCACCTTAATAACACCACCAAAAAATGGGAGTAGTTTGAATGGACAGAGACTATACAAACGTTTCAAAGGGATGATTACAAAGATTTTTATAAGGGGAAAAATGTTTGGTTGAACAAAATTTAGGGTCCCTTTATATGAAACTTCAAAGGTTTGAGATTGATATGATGTACCTCTAGTTGGTCTGATATGTTGATAACAAAAGCATAAGGAATTGGTTCAACTCCAAGCCACTGCCCATCCTTAAAAATCTGAAGCCCATAAATATTCTGCCGAAGTAAGGTTAAGAGGCTTGCATCTGTGTGGCTACCAACCCCCAAAACCAAACCTGGTTCTGGACATGGTGGGTAATGGTGGACCACGAAGTCTTGAAGTTTGCTTAGCTCATCCCCAAAATACCCCAATTCAATCCCTAGGCCTTCACAGATTAGATCCAAAATCCTTAAGCTTAACTTCCTCACTTCCACGGAGTAGGCCCCAACCACCTCCCTACAAGCATAATTAAGCGACAAAAAATTCAAGTTTTCTTTTAAAAACTCAACTGAACATGCCTTATTCAATAGTCCCAATTGAAAGAGGAAATCGAAAGAAGTTACCGATATCTAGCTGGCCTTTCAGGCCAAGATTGGATGTTATCCTCTAAAGGACGACAATCGTGTTTCACTGAATCTTTCCAGGTGTTAATCCCATCCTTCCTGTAATTCAGAGAGCTTGTGCAAAGCCTAAAAGCCTTGGATCCATCCTCCGAATAATAGATTGCCTTGTCTTCAGTAGGCATGTTGAAGAACTCCTTAAACAAATTCATTGTTTCATCCACTAGTTCTTCAGATACACCATGGTTGATCACCTGTTTTATGGCAATTTAGTGCATTAATCTTTAACCAAGATTCGTGACAAGGACTTGGTGCGGAAACTAGTAGATTCTAAATTATGATATCAGAATATTTCAATCTGAAAATAGAAGAAGGGAGAGGATGAACCTGAAACATTCCAGAATCCTGGTTCGCTACCATGATTTTCTGGATTATTTCATGGCGATCAATACCATCCACTCGTGATAGATCAATGACCGGAATATCCTTGCATACAGGCGCTGCAATGTCACCTCCAGGCCTTTTGTCCTCCGAGAACACGTAATTTGCTGGCACGGTTTCAACACTCCTATACCAACTTGAAAGAAGTGTTGACATTCTCTACCACTGAATCGTTGGCCCCTCGATGACCTGAGTTATCTCAAAAAAGGAAAACAAGTCTTGATGGGAAGAGGCAATGGTATATTTTGGTTCTCTTGAGCATTGGTTAATAGGAAGTAGCAAATCTAGTTTATGACTGGATAAAGCAGAAGAAGTCAACGGTAAAATGCAAAAGAAATGGGAAAACCAGCCTTAAATTCCTCTCTTCTCTACAAATGCAAATTGTACCAATTAGTTTTAAAAACCCAACTTGACAAGCCCAGCTCTTTCCCCACGTGTTTCTTTCCAGGCAAAACTGTCCCAATTAATTCAATAGTACCCTTTTCTTTTCAATTTCCAATTAATTATCATTACATCATCTGAAGCATTGTTTTCTTTATTTGTGCAATTCATTCAAAGGTTAGTTTAATACTTCATATATTACAATGCCCAAAGGTCAACACATCAATAATCAAAATGAATTCTTTATACACTATTAAATGAATTCTACATAAGTTCTAATGAACTGGTATGCACAAAGTTTGGAGGAACAAAATACTTCTGTTGATTACTTTGTGGCCCCTGAATTTTTTTTATTCATTTTTGTAATACGATAGCATGGTGTGGCAGTAACATTCTAGTACCAAAATTTGTCACTAAGATACACAAAATCAAAGTTCGACTGAACAATTTGCAATTCAGGACCAAATCAATCACTGGAGACTGTAGAGGTGCTTATGATATTTCATTTCTAGCAAAGGTGAGAGTGCCCACAAACAAGTTTCAGTGTTGTATGTAGACATAAAACCTCACATGGAACAAAAAATGGGAGTACCGTGGTTGGATTATAGGCACGGCTGCCAGAACATGTGCTGAAAATATCATTCAATGAAGATTGGGTTATACTTGGTCACTTTTATTAGTCCATCTCTCGAATCCATCGTAGAACCTGAAAAAGCTCTTGTTAGTGCATTTGAACCCCAACTTTTCAAGTCCTTTCGATACAAGGAGCACCGCAATATTCACATGGCCAATCTTCGTGAGGCTAAAGGTACTACGGCACTTGAGGCTTATAAGCTCTAGTGTGAAATAAAAGGTCAACTGGTTTGTTGTAATAAGCTGTAAGAAATTGTATTTGCATTGAGATGTTATACTTCCATAAAATATCACAATGAGATGTTATTAGAGATTTCTATAGCATATTGCAATGACATGTCATATACTTTAGTGAATTGAATGTCGGCTTGAAGTTTGTCTGTATAATCCAATCTTTATTGTTTCGTCAATTGAATGTCGGCTTGAAGTTCATCTGTATAATCCAATCTATTTCTTTTTTTTATATGCACAAATTTCAAGCCGAATTCAATTCACAAAAGTATATGGCATCTCCTTGCGATACGTTATAGAAGTCTAGTCACACCTCATTGTGATATTTTATATGTAAGTATGACATCTCAATGCAAATACAATTTTTCACAAGTTTATTACAACAAACTAGTTAACCTTTTATTTCACACTAGAGCTTATAAGCCTCAAGTGCCGTAGTTCCTTTAGCCTCACGAAGATTGGCCATGTAAATATCACGGTACTCCTTGTATCGAAAGGACTTGAAAAGTTGGGGTTCAAATGCACCTTTTTTAGGCTCTATGATGGATTCGAGAGGTGGACTAATAAAAGTAACTAAGATATCCAAGAAACACTGTCATTGGTCACTACTCGGTGTCGAGGACTTTTTACCTTCCCATTGCTGATAACCTACATCCATGCCAAATGGGAAACAGTATCATTGGATTCGAACCTTAGTTTAATACTTCATATATCACAAGGCCCAAAGGTCAACACATTCACAATCAAAATGAATTCTTTATGCAGTATTAAATGAAGGGCTTTGGCATGCTCTATGAAGCATTTTAACAAATTAAGGGCTGATTAAAGTTACTATGGACGTTTTTTAGGGAAAATTTCAAAATTACCCCGAACTTTTACCCAAATTCATCATAAGCACCCATACGTTACTAAACTTCAATTAAGCACTTAAACTTTACTAAAGTTGTTCAATTAGACACCTACACGTTATGCCACCGAGCAAATCTCGGCCCGCCGTTCTCGGTGGGATTAGGGTTTTCCCCCACGTGGGAAATCTCTCCCAAGCCGAAATCTGAACTAATCGGAAAGGGGGCCAAACAGCAAGTGAAGAAATACCATTATCTACACATTCATTCCCCCTT
>CM037162.1:37166059-37186059 GCA_020921065.1 Vaccinium darrowii
TTTAGGATATATATTCAAATGTCTGTAAATGCTGCAAAGAACGGATATAGTGTGTGCGATTTTAGCACCAAGAGGTAAGAGTAAAGCAATTGGAAAAATTACTTCGTTTATGGTATCAAATGCAGGTGACGGGGAAACCCAAACCTCGATCACCAGAGGGAAAAAAGAAACGCTTCGTGCTTGATTTCGCCTCCGCTTTCCATGCTTCCACTCTCCGTGAATTCTCTCATCCAAACAGATTGGAACCCCTTAGGGGTGGTCCACTAACAAAAAATTGTTTTATTCCAAACACCGAGACAAGTCATTCTCTCACAACACATCACATAAAAAACTGTGAAAAATTAATTTTTTCAAAAAACTGGGTTAGTGGAACACCCTCTTACTCCTTGTTACACCTTATCGTGATTGAACTAATTTTTCTTTGATTTTCTGCAAATCATTGGTGCTACGGGCTGAAACTGATTGACCCAAATGGCGTTTATGCTGGGAGTGTAAACTAGTTGCTCGGCCAGCACGTGAATGTTGGAAGACAAGATAGGAAATATGAAGGAGGGGCATACGGCATACCAACCATTTGTGAAGGTGGTTGTTACCTCGATTAAAGAGTCAGGTAGATGGTAGACTGGTAGGTATTGTGTAGTTGGAAAAGTTATGTTGGAGAAATTTTTCAGTGCCGGATTTGGAGAGAGGAAAAGGAGAGAGAAAGAGGAGAGTGAGTGAGGAAAAAGAGTGTTTTACTCTCGGCCGTCCAATACACTTTTGGACGGCTCGGATGCAATATTTGGATACCACATATGCTCGGCCACGTGGTACCCGGTAGGTATCCAAAAATTTTCGTTATATTGACATGTTATGGCATCCTTATTTGACACACCAAAAAAAATACCAAATTTAACTTCAGAAACATCTTTTATAATTTAGCAAATCACTTTTCAAAAAATTCACAAAATCAGACTTTCTATTCAAACTTTAGCAAGTCACTTTATCAAAAACTCATAGAATCAGACTCTCTATTCAAACTTTTACTCTTCCCTCACTTCTCCTCTTTTGGTGAGTGAATAGGAGGTCACCAAATTTGTTAAGTTACTGTAGTAAAGTTGAGAAATCTTCAAATTAGTGAGTTCGTTTGGGGATGCTGATTTTTGAGGTTTTGAAGGAGTTTGCTCTCTACTTTAACTTTAAAGTTAAAATAGAGATGCTAATATGGATGTTCTTGCATATTGTCTTTGCTTATTAGTCTGTATAAAAGCAGGGACAAAGCTAGGGTGTCAATACTTGCAGTCGCTCCTATAAAGGGAAAAAAATAAGAACTTCTTGTATTATATAGAAAAAAAATTCAAAAATTTATCAATGAATTATACAGGCTCGCCTTGCATAATGAAATTTCTAACTCCGTTCCTACGTACAAGTGTGAGTCTTGTACTGCAATGGTGTGGTAAGTAAGAAGAAAAAAGAGAGAGCAGAGAGGGGATAAGGTAGGAGTTTGGGGGGGCCCCCACCAGATTACTATGTGCATGTGTGAGATTGAGTGTTGTGCAATGTGTAAAAGAATTGTACATGTCTTTGTGTTGAATCGATAGAAAGTCAGTGGGGTTGTGTGTGTGAATTCTCTTGTTTCCCACCATGTGGTATCAAAGCCCAAGGGCGGCAAATGAGCCGAGTTTTAATATATTCAGGTTTGGTTCGTTCAGTTTTTTAACGAACTTGAACCGAGATCGAACTCTATAAAAATCTGGCGACCCGAGCTCAATCCGTGCTTCCCTTGGTTTGTGTCGAACTCGAACTTGTTCACGAGCCTTTACAAATAAAAAATATTATATATTTATGCTCTCATATAAGTCTCAAACAGTGAGACTTTGGTTCGAGCACTTTTAACGGTCCGATTGAGCTGAAAATTTGTGGGGCCCCTCGGAAAAATGTTTTAAGAATAATGAACAGTTCGGATCACTAGTGTGGAATCTAAAAGTGGATCCCCGAACACGATCGGTACATTTTTTTGACATTCCCGTATGTATCCATATGTTTGAATGAGTCCTTCCACCTGTTGCTAAAAAAATAAAATAAAATTCCTTCCACCGTGCTCATGTTTTATTCCGGATATGTAGCCTGACCCTTTTTTTTTTATTTTTTATAATTGGGTGATCCAGGCCAGTTTATATGCATCTTGACTAATCTTAGGGTCTATGTACGCACTGCTACACACAAAGATCGGGCAAAACCAATACCCCATGAAAACCATGAGATCTTGTACAAGCGGCCCCAAAAAGTTAAGAAGAGTAGAACTTAAGACCTCCTCCTCCTTAGGAGGAGTCTTTACCAACTCATTTACCCTTGGGATTTAGCCTGACAGTTTATTATTGTTGTGAGTTCTAGAAATTATGGAACACACACAGAGAAGATATACACACAAGACTCACACTGATTTTATTGAAAACTCAAACAAGCTTAATTACAAATGCTCTCAAACTCACAAACACTGCATACACGGCTCACTCTCACACAAACACTGCATTCTCTCTTTCACTTTCTTTTTGTATCTCTCTGAAACAAATGGAACTCCCACACTTATACAAACAAAGCAAACATACAGATTCATATAGGAAATATACAACGCAACACAATTACTCCAAACATTCATAAATCTCAGACAAGCACCACCCCCTCATTACTCTCTCATCCTCTCCTCTGTCTGATTGCCACCGGATCTCACACGCACAGATCATCTCACATGCACAATTAAATCACAACAATTATAACAAACCGGCTTAGTACGGATGATTGGCCATTTGAATATCAAGGTACTCCTTGAATCGACAAGGCTTGAACTGTGTGGGTTCAGATGCCCTAACGAGTGCTTTTTCAGGTTCTATGACGGATTCAAGAGATGGACTAATAAAAGTGACTAAGGATGTCCGAGCAGCACTGGTGTTCGTCACTACTCGGTGTTGAACACTTTTTAGCTTCCCATTGCTGATAATCTACATCCAAACAAAATGCGAAATCACATTAATTCCAACCCTACAAAATTAATCAAAGAAAAAAACTATAGTCTATGAAATTTGGATACATCTATCGGGACTACAGTTGTACCGGCGCATTCCAACCATGGGATTCTAGTACCAAGCTTTACAACTAAAATAAACAATGGGCTACAAATGCAATTTTCAATTTTCAGATTCATCTTGGGCCCACTTTAATGATGAAAATCATTCATTTAATAATGTTATGATATTCAATCAACATAATTTTTGGTATGATTAATTCTCATCAAACTATAGAAAATGATCGATTTCCATTATCAAAGTTGGCCCAAGAAGGTCTATCCATAATTGGCAAAGTTGGACCGGTCCACTTTAATGAGTCGTACCCGTTCAACAAACAATCTACTATCCAATCCAACAGGATTTTTTTTGAAATGTCAGTAGTTTGAATGGACAAAGACTAGACAAACATTTCAAAGGGCTAACTACAGTAGTTTTTTGTAAGAGTAAAACAAGTGTGGTTTAACAAATTTTAAGGGCCTTCATATGAAAATCAAAGGGCCTGGAGATCATATATATACCTCAAGTTGGTCACATATCATGATGACAAAAGCATGAGGGATTGGTTCAACCCCAAGCCACTGCCCATCTTTGAATATCTGAAGCCCATCAATATCCTGTTGAAGTAAGGTTAAGAGGTGTGGATCAGTGTGCCCGCTAACCAAACTTGGGTCTGGACATGCCGGATATTGGTGAACCACCAGTTGTTGAAGTTGGCTCAGCTCATCCTCAAAATACCCTAATTCAACCCCTAGTCCTTCACAAATCATATCCAAAATCTTTAAGCTTAACTTCCTCACTTCCGCTGAGTAAGCCCCAACCACATCCCTGTAAGCATAATTCAGGAACAAAGAAATCAAGCGTTATTTAAAAACTCAACTCAACATGTTGGTTACAATTAAAAGAAGAAACGAAATACGTAACTGATATCTAGCTGGTTTTTTAGGCGAAGATTCGATGTTATCCTCTGAGGACTGACAAGTGTGTTTCACTGAATCTTTCCATGTTTTAACTCCATCCTCTATGGAAGACAAACTGCCTGTGTAGAGCCTAAAACCCTTAGTTCCATCCTCAGGATAATACATAGCCTTGTCTTCTGCAGGCATGTTGAAGAACTCCTTGAACAGATTCATTGTTTCATCCACTAGTTCTTCCGATACTCCATGGTTGATCACCTGTTTTAGGAAAACTTAATGCATTAATGTTTGGCCATAATTTCATAACAAGGTAGTGAAAAAACTATAAGACTATAATGGGTACAAAATCTTTTGACAATCTAAAAAATAGACAATGAGAGAAGATGAACCTGAAACATTCCAAAATCCTTGTTAGCTTTCATTATTTGCTTAATTATTTCAGCGTGATCAAGACCATCCAATTGTGATAGATCAATGACTGGGATATCCTTGCATAGAGGTGCTGTAATGTCACCTTCAGGCCTCTTGTCTTTGGGAAACACATAATTTGTTGGCACGGATTGAACGTTCGTAGACCAATGTGAAAGATAAGTCGGCATTTCGTACTACTATATCGTTTCAATCGAAAACAATTTTGATGGGAAGAGGCAATGGTTAGACGGGGTTTTATAGTGGGTTCGCATTCGTGCCCGTGCTAGATAGGTACCATGCCGTCCCTTTTTCTTTTCTTTTTCTACTGTGGCTAGTGCTTATCAGTTCATAGGAAATCTATTTTGTGATTCGGTCATATGGAATCTATTTCATGACTGATCCGTTCATAGGAAATCTATTTTGTGATTCGGTCAAGAGTCTATTTTATGATCCAACCTAGCTCTTCACTCGATCGGGCCAATAGAGAAAAGAAATGGATGGGTTCCACGAGTAATTTCTATATTTGCACAAAGAATATAAACAAAGTGCTCCATATAATAACAAGTCAGTTCGGAAACCTGAAGAGGTTGGCCCAGTGATGAACATCTATGAGAGCTAGGGGTATGTTATTTCTGGTTTTACGTTTAATTCCCTTTTCCATTACCTCACGCTAAGCGAGGAAAATAGCTGTGGAAAGAGCTATAAAGATCAGTCCAAGGAAGAGCGTGCACGCAAGTTTGTGCAGGTTGCATTGCACTCTCTCCGTCTCTTTTTAAATTTGTTACTTCTTAAATTTAACTTATTAAAGAAACATCATCATTATACCTTTTACATAAACTTTATCCTCCACTTTACATTTTTTACATCAATTTTTACCTCTACTTTCCAAAATTATCCTCCACTTTTACCCATTAACTCTTTACCCACTAACTTTTCAAAAGGGCAATGTACAAACTTTTACTCATTAACTTTTCAACCAACACACTTATTTAGGGACAGCCCAAAATGAAAATTTAAACACTTAAAAATGGACTGAGAGAGTATGATTAAAATAAAATAAAAATGGCAATTTGGGTGCTTTATTTTGTGGCTAGTGGGGAGTGTTTGGGAGCCCCTTTTCAACTTCTCATTTTCACATTTTTGAGTATTGGTTGTTTGGGAGCCTTGGGCCAAAATGATTTCTAAGAAAATGAATTTTCCATTTTTTACTTTAGAGAGGAGAAGTGAAAAAGAGATGGGGAGGAGCTTTTTAATTTCTCATTTTCCACTTTTCTCATTTTCATTAACAAAAAGCCCAACAAAATGGATTCTGTACATATCTCCCAAACACTACTCCTGTTGTAAAATGCATTTTGCACATTTCTCCCAAACACTCTTACCAAATTCAAAATACATTCTGACCATAATCCAAAAAGTTGAAAAGCCAAAAACTTAAAAACGAAAAACTGAAAATGAGGTTCCCAAACACCCCCCAGATATAGTGTAGCGTAAGATGGTATCACACTCGCTTAGAGTCTATAGATATGAAATTAATTAATGTAAAATCTTTGGAATTTTCAAAATGGATAAATCAAAGTGTGGGGCTAGTTAATTGATATGGACAGGCTTTATCCTTATTTCAATTGAATTATTCACAATGGACTGCGTGATTCATCCACAAAGATTAGTTGAGATGGCCTAGACACTATAAAATATGAAACAAAAACAAGATGTGAATCATTAATTTTGTTTAGGAAAAATTTCAAACTACCCATCAAACTTTGAAAAACTTCAATTTTACACCTACTATCTCAATCCGTCAAATTAGTCATGGGATTTGCTCAAGTGGACGTTTAGCTCCATTAAATATGCTTGTGTGGTATCCAATACAACTTAAAATGTGACAAATGTACCTCAACTCTCTCTCTCTCTCTCTCTCTCTCTCTGGGTGACATAGGCATGAACACAAACCAAAGAGAAGACTTCACATCAATAAAAACCTTTCATCTCCCATTCTCTTTGTTCTTCCGAGAGCTGAAACATTTAATTTCAAGTGCCTCTCCATCGACGGACGAGGAAGGCATGGACAAGAATCAGTTCTTCCTCATATCGATGACTCAGTTGTTTGTTAACATGGGTAGACTTCTGGGTCCGGTCCTTTCAGTTCGCCCCTAATTTTGGTAACTGGAGTTGAACGGCTCGCCACCTCACCTTGTGAGATAGTTCAACAAGGTTAAGTATTTGGGTTACGGACCATGGTTTGCAGACTTTCAGCCACTTTATCCCTCCTCCAAAAAAACCCAAATCCACCTTAGCAAATCTCATTAGTAATTTGACAGATTGAGACGGTAAGAGTCTCTTTGAATAACGGAAGAAAAGTTTACGGCTTAGATCACAGTCGTCCCTGAGTTGGCCATGGACGGCTCAGATCACATCTTCTCTAAACAAATCTAAACCTTCCACTGCCGAAAAAATCTGAGCCGTTCATGCGCGATCACAGACGGCCATGATAAGCCTAGCATCCATACTGCTTCCGAAGGGACAACACCATCCCCATTCCAACCCATGGAGATAAATAAATCGAATTCCAAGATTGAAGAGTTTAAGTGGTCCACAGGCAATAGCGTAAGTTGTCCCTACCTGACGATTTGAAATCTTTAAGCGTATTTCACTCAGAAAAATTGACATGTTCCTTTGGAAAAATCGAGCTCCATTGATTGGTGGGTTGATTATTAAAAGAAATTAAATCAAAAGCATATCTATATACCTAGGTGATATAAGCTTATTTTGGTCAAGAAATTGTAATATCCTACATCACACAGATTTCTTATCCCAAGAAAATTAAAAATACGTGTCACACTGATTTTTATCTCATTTTTTATTTCTTAAATGCGGTTGACAATTGGGGGTACAGTGATAGATTTTGCCTAGATTGTAGATTATTAATTTTGCTTCAGATTTTAGAGAAATTATGAAAAGTGTTTACTATAGCTTTGGATAGTGGATAAAATGTTATTGAAGCTAAAGAGTAATGTTTGCTATTTATGTCGCAAATTATATTTTCATTTTGTCAATTGTAGGGATTATTTGTGATAATTACGGATACAGATTTTAGATTTTAGCTTCAGATTCTTCTAGAAATTCTAGATTTTAGATGTTAGCAAAACCAAATAAACATGTTTATCATAGTTGCAAAATTATGATTTACTGTAGTAAAAGCAAGTGTTGTTTAATGGTAAAAGCTAAAATTCAGCTTTTATAAAACCTAAAACCTAAAATCTGGTCTAAAAACTCCGAAAAGCTGCCCAAATCAAGCTTTGCAAATTTTACAATTTCATTTCTTTTTTAACATTTCAAAATCTGCAAAATCAGAGAATCTATTATCTGGGATTTTCGGTAAACACTTCAAACTATTACTGAAAAGTTAGAATCTGAAAATCTGCAAAAATAATTTTTATAAACATGCACTAACTATATTGTCCTTGACGAACGGATAAGTGTTAGAATGGATAATACTACCATTTTTTATTTTTTCGCTGATCAAAGCATCTTAGAATATTTGTGAAAACATCCACATCGTATCTTCTAGAAATTTATTTTTAGGCTTCAAAACAGGGACTTGAAGACTCTGTCGTCCCATAGGGATAGCAAAGGCTACCGACCACTTAAACTGTATCATTTCAGTATAATTTGCCGACATGTTTTCAAGAACCCATTTGTAAAGGTGGTATTTGGTGATAGCTTTTACCTTGGTCTTTTCTGTTGTAGATTATTAATTCTGCTTCAAATTTTAGAGAAGTTATGAAGTGTGATTGTCACGCCCTCAAAATTTGAAAGATAAAACATTTTATAAATTCCACGTGAATGGTCAACAAGTCGACGGTCCACATCAAGTCCATATAAAACATAGAAAGTCGTAGTCAACGAATTACAATAGTCTAAGGGTACCCATAAACCCAACGATATAAATACATAGATTTTATGTGTATTTACAACCCAATGTCAAAAGAGGAAACTTAATCAAGTTACAAAATCATCTTAACAAAAATACAAGTTCTAAGATGATAAAATAACTCCTCTATTTAGCTTTTAAAACCAATGCATGTATGCACTCCAAACACTCCATGTCATGCTCCATGATGGGTACCTGAAAATTGATAGGTTGAGCTATACTAGCCTAGTAGGAAACCATTCTACAAACGCTAGGTGTATAAAGTATGATATGCGCACAAGAGGTTTAATACCATGAGTGAAATAAGTAATACATGACCAGGATGATTAAAACAAGTGATCAATGCCCTCAAAGTACCCAAATGTTCAATGAATTACATTAGTGTCTAAAAATACCCCAAGTGTCCAAATAGTACTCACAAGTGTCCACCAAGTATCCAATGATGTCCATGAACTCTAGATTGTGTCTCCAAGTATCCACATGTCTTACAAGTGTCCACGTCCAACCATTTTCCCACTTTATCAATCTCATGTGTACATCAATTTAAACTTGAGTTTCAAAATCGTTGAAGACAAATAAATTGAATTTCAAAATCACACAAATCTCTCCCATCTTATTTTTTAGTTCCTATGTTTGACAATGACACAAAGCATATTTCACTAAAAAAAATATTGGCATCACACATATCTGTCATTCACATCTCATGTTAATTGAAGCACTCTTCGCGAGGGCATGGGATAAGTTATTTCACACATCTAAGTATTGTTCTTATGTTAAAACGTCACCTACCATATCGATCGTTCATTGTTTCAACCTTTTCTTTCACATTTAATGTAATTCATATAAATATAGGGTTTGAAGATTTGGGGACTGAATTTGCAAACAATCACTTTTGCATGTTCTATGATACTTTCAAGAGTTTGAGTACTGATAAAAGTGACCAAGGATGTCAGAGCCACGGCTTGTATTTGTTGGCATCTGCAATGTTTTGGCTGGTGTAATCGATATCCTAATCAATTTATTCACAACCTCGTCAGAAAAAAAGAAAGTAAAAAAATTTATCCACAAAAACAACTTTTAATACTAATAGGCAGGGCCGAAAATACATCGTGAGTCCTTCCACCATACTGATGTTTTATTTTGGATATATAGTCGGCATACAGTTTCTGACAACAAACCAGTTTACCTTTTATTTTTATAAGACTAGAGCTTATAAGCCTCTAGTGTCGTAGGACCTTTGGGCTCACGAAGATAGGCAGTGTAAATATCAAAGTACTCCTTGAATCGAAAGGACTTGAACAGTTTGGGTTCGGATGCAGTAACAAGATCTTTTATAGGTTCCATGATGGATTCTAGAGATGGACTTACAAAAGTGACCATGGATGTCCGAGCAACGTTGGTGTTCGTCACTACTCTGTGTAGGGCACTCTTTAGCTTTCCATTGCTGATAATCTACATCCAAACCAAATGAATATAACATTAAGTTCCATCCCCAGAAAGCTTATCAAGGACATAAACAAACAGACAATGAAGTTTAAACACACACCTAACCAGAGCATAGCGCCTAGAGCATTCTAGTACCCACTTTAATGATGGAAATCATTCATTTTTTTCAAAGCTCGGATATCCAATCAGCGTGAATTTCCGTATTGTTAAACTTGAATGCAATTTTTCATACGGTTAAACTTCTCATCGACTTCTATAAAATGAAGGATTAATATCATCAAAGTGGGCCCAAGATTGATCCGAAAATGTCAAAACTAGACCTATCCATTCCTATCGGAAATCTTTTCAACGTGATTTTTGGTAGTTTTTTGATAGTCCGCTAATATAAACAATTCAAAGTCCAGAAAAAAAAAAAAAAAAAAAACATTTCAAATTCAAACCAGTGCCCTAAGCATGTAAAATTCTATACTATACTACATATCCTTCAAAATATCAAACTATTAAAAGATGCTTATTATACTCCATCAATAAGCTTGGTTAACTAAGTTTCTTGAACAATAACATTTCAAAGAGCTAATTAGAGGGTATTTTTTGAGTAAGAAAAGTGTGGTTGAACAAAATTTAAGGGCCTAAATATGAAACTTCAAGGGGTGGAGTTAGATATCAAGTTGGTCACATATGATGATAACAAAAGCATGAGGAATTGGCTCAACCCCAAGCCAGTGCCCGTTCTTGAAAATCTGAAGTCCATAAATATCCTGCTGCAACAAGGTTAAAAGGTTCGAGTCCGTGTGTCCATCAACTCCAAAAACCAAACTTGGGTCTGGACATGGCAGGTAACGGTGAACCAATAGTCCCTGTTGTTTGCTCAGCTCATCCGCGAAATACCCCAATTCAACCCCAAGTCCTTCACAAAACAGATCCAAAATCCTTAAGCTTAACTTCCTCATTTCTAGTGAATATGCCCCAACCACCTCCCTACAAACATAATTTCAAGAAACAAAATATCCAAATTTTTTTAAACCGTCAACTCGTCAAGCCTTGATTCATTAGGTTCAAGTACAAAAAAAAAAAAAAATGAAGAAGAAGAAGAAACAGTAATAGTTTACCAATATCTAGCTGGCTTTTGAGGCCAAGATTGGATGTTATCCTTTAAAGGGTGGCAAGTGTGTTTCACCGAATCCTTCCACTTGTTAATCCTATCCTTTACATAATTCAGAGTACCTGTATAGAGCCTAAAACCCTTGTTTTCATCCTCAGAATAATATGTTAGGTTTATTGGCATGTTCCGGGTATGTCAAGCCTTTCGGAGTCTGTAATTCGGTTATTGGGGTTTGGGAGTTAGAGTGCTTAAGAGTTGAGTCTAGATGCTCCATTCGTGAATTTCAAGCTTCATGATCAAACCATCGCCAAGACAAGTGCTTCGAAGCTCAATCCAATGAGGTATATTCTTGCATATCATTTGTGCATATTAGGCCATTCAAAATAACATGTTTAAATGTGCATTAAGTTGGCTTAATAATGCTTTATTCGGATCTTACATTTAAAATGAGCTAGGCATTGAGATTTAGCTTTGAGCTTATTGCGTCTACACGCGTCTACATGCGTCTGGCTTTGTCTGTTGAGATTGTGCCAAGTGTCTAAATCCTGACGCTGCGTCTGCACGCGTCTACACGCGTCTGGCAGACTCTTTAAGTTGCCACATGTCTTGTTTTAAATGGCTATCTTCTTGAGCACGAAAATGTGAGCTATAAAAGACATTTTTCACTCATTTTCACACACCCACTTGAGAGAAAATCAGCCCTTTTTAGAGAGAGAAAGTCTCATCTCTTCTCCATCCCTTCTCTCTTTTGTGAACTTGATGTTCTTGATGATTTGAGCTTGCTCTTCTCATCTTTCTTTAATCTAGAGTCTTCCTCTTCATGGATCTACTCTAGGTTGATTTTAGTTTTCAAAAACTTTCATAAAAATCCAATCTTTTTAGTCTCATCTCTTCTCCATCCCTTTTCTCTTTTGTGAACTTGATGTTCTTGATGATTTGAGCTTGCTCTTCTCATCTTTCTTCAATCTAGAGTCTTCCTCTTCATGGATCTACTCTAGATTGATTTTATTTTTCAAAAACTTTTATAAAAATCAAATCTTTTTTCATACATCATGTTGTCTTGCCTTGTTTCTACGTGAGCCGGTTGAACCGGTGCCGAGTTGACTCGGAGATCAAGACGGGTGTGCTTGTGGAGTCCATGGAATCAAAGAGGAGTACGGGGTACTACATCAAGAATTGGAGCTAGGTGTCACAAGGGGCTTGTTGGGTAATTCCTAGTCTTGTTAATTCTTGTAAACCTTTTGATTTATGGAATGCATGAGTAGGACTAGGCCGTGGTTTTATGCTTAGGGTGTTTAGACCCTAAGTAGTTTCCACGTATATCGTGTGTTTTGTCTCATTAGTTTAATTACTCTATATTGAACTTGTTGAGTTGTTTGATTTGCCATGGTGAATGATTAAATTGTTTAAAATCGAAGTGGTTTATTTTTAAAATTGGTTGTCCTATTCACCCCCCCCCCCCCCCCCTCTAGGACTTGTAGTGCTTTGCATAATTTCAATTGGTATCAGAGCCCGTGTGCTCTTTGTTGGTTTTACTACCTGAGTTGATCCTGTTTGCACTATGGATAGGGGTGTTCCTATAGAGGGTGGTTCGTATGCTCGACCCCCTTACTTTGATGGTAGTGACTATTCGCTTTGGAAATCCAAAATGAAAAATCACTTAATTGCCCTAGGTGTTAGGGTTTGGAGGTCCGTGCTTTATGGCTATGAAGAACCCACGGTTGAGGATCCTAGCACTAAAGAGATTAGGAAGAAAAATGAATCGGAGTGGAGTCCCGCGGATATTGAGAGATGTGAGATGAACTCTCGTGCTTTGAGTGCTATTTTTAATGCCTTGTCTAGATCCGAAGTCAATCGTATCTCTTCTTGTGTCACGGCAAAAGAGGCTTGGGAAATTCTTCGTACCTCTCATGAGGGTATTGAAACGGTGAGGGTCTCTAAACTTCAAATGTGCACCACTAAATTTGAGGAACTTAAAATGCTTGATGAAGAGACTTTGGATAGCTTCATAACTAGGCTCACCGAGATCATTAACACATTTCATAGCCTAGGTGAACCCCTTTGAAATCTCAAAGTGTGTCGTAAGATCCTTAGGTCCCTCCCCTCTAGGTTCTTGACCAAAGTGACTTCCATAGAAGAACGGTCGGATGTTGATAACATAACTTTTGTTGAGTTGGTTGGTAAACTTCAAATCTTTGAACTTAACCACTTGTCGGACTTCAAACCTTCGAAGTCTGTATCTAAGACCGGTAGGGATATTGCTTTTAGGATCAATAATGAGGAAAACACCGAGGCTAGCGACACCGATGAGAGTCTTGATGATGAGGAATTGACCTTGCTCATTAAAAATTATGAGAGATTTGCGACTCTTCGGAAACCTAGAGACCTAGGTGAGAGTCCCAAGCTTTTGAGTGGCTTTGGAACTAGTGGTAAGAAACTTTTGTTTTATAAGGGTAAAACTTCACAAGGTATCCAATGTCGTGAGTGCCATGGTTTCGGGCACATTCAATCCGAGTGTGCTAATACTCTTAAAAAGAAATTTAAGAAGGGTTTTAAAGTGTCATGTGAAGATGATAGCGACAATGAGGGTAGTGAGTATGGGGCATATGAGCTTAGTGAGGGAAATCCTAACGTCAATGTGTTGGTTTCTACCGTAGATCATCCTACCTCTCCTAGGTCTCCATCCGAATCTTCCTCTTCTAGTGTTGGGAGTGTTGTGAGCAAGATGTCTAGTGCCAAAGTTGAGTTAGCTCTTGAGGTTGAAAAAGAAGAAGAAGTTTGTGAGTTTGAGAATATTCAAGAGGCCTATAATCAATTGTTCCTTGATCTTGAGAAGCTAGCCAAGAGTAAGTTGAGCTTAGAGTCAACCTTTAAAATTGTGCAGAAAGAGAAAATTTCTCTTAGGGAGGATCTTGTTGCTACCTCTCGTGAGTTAGAAGAGCTTAAGGCTTATAATAGCAAATTTACCGATAAGCTTGCCACCATTGAAAAAGAGAGGATTGAGGGTTTGAAAGAGATTGAGAAAGCTAAGTCTAGGATTAGTGAGCTTGAGAGAGATCTTGGTGAGGCTAGTGAAGCCATTAAGAGGAATGAGTGTGGGGCTACACGTTTAGCCGAAATGACTAGGTCTTTTAGAGACAAGAGTGGTCTAGGCTTTATAGATCCTCCTTCACTTCATTCGAAGTCTAGTGATGAGCCTAATAAGAAGATCTCTTTTGTGAGTGCCGGGACTAGTTCTAGTCCTTCTTTCTCTAGAATCCCCATTCCCGTGGTGTTGGAGTCCTCTAAGAAGAAAACTCCTACGTGTCATCTTTGTGGTGTGGAGGGTCATATTCAACCTCATTGCAATCGGATGTTTGTGAGTGCTAAGTCTAAGGTTGATGATTCTTTCTCTAGCAAGACCAATCCAATAGGGGGTGAGTCTCCTAAGAAGAAAGTCTTGACTTGTCACCATTGTGGGGTTGAAGGACATATTCGTCCTTTTTGCTATCGCTTGAAAAGAGAGAGGGTCAAGAGGGGTCAAACTCAAAGACCCTTGAACCATTTTGTTCCACGTAGCGTGGTTCTTGGTCAACCTAATGTTGGAAGACCTCGTGGTGCTACTCCTTCGCCACCTAAGTCTCAAAATGATGAATTTTTCACCAAGTTGTCTCTTCTTGCTACTCAATCGTCATACATTGTTGAAGAGATAAACAAGTTGTCTTTGCATGCTAAGAATTGGAATAATGCTTCTTGTGTTCAAAACAAATCGAATCATGCTTGGAAGAAAGTTGATCATGTTTCACATGTCTCACAACCTCTAAATACTTTTAAGGAGTTTGGGGGTTCTTCTTCTCTTCGTTGAACTTGGTTGGGTTGCATGTCACTCATGTGTGCTTAATGTCATCTTTGTGTCTAGAGTGTTCATGTGTTTTTTCATTTGGTTTTTGCATTGTTCTTCATTTTGTCTTTTGTTTTCATTAGTTGAATGCATTTAGGGTCATGTTTTGGTCTTTTTGTTTGTGTGCTTGCTTGTCGAATGCTTGTGTGCTTGTCGTGTGGATGCTTCTTTCATCATGCATAAGAATAAGTTTGATGCACTTGTTGGTTGGGCATTGAGTTTTGAGCATAACCATTGGGATCATTGAAGTATGCATTCGTGTTGATATCATGTTGTGTTCATTGTCCCGGGTGAATCTCATGCTCTCCTCTATTTGCATACACTCTTTTGGGGCTTGATCCTTTTGGTGTTTAAGGGTACTCATTCCTATCTTGGTTAGAGTCTACTTGATTGGACTTTTGATTGACCAAATGCTTGAGTTCACCTTTAGATGCTTTCCCCCATTGATTTTTCTCAAGCGCTACCGTCTAAGGATTAGTGTGAAAGCTTCCTTGGTGCATAAAAGAGTGAGATCCTTGTCCAAAAGAAATCATACTTGTTGAAAAGAATCTCAAACAAAGTCAAAAAAAAAAAAAAAAAAAAAGGAGAATACTCATTGTGTAGCTTTTTAATTCTAGATTTGGGGTTATTGATCTAGTGCACCCCCTCCTTGTTGATCTCGCACCTAGGCGAATGGCTACCTAATCATTGCACCATCCTAGATTTGTGTGTACATCTTGGGTCATGGAAATCAAAATGGGGTTTGTGCGTGAAGTCTTTAGGTCCAAGTGCCTTATGGTTTGACCTCACTTGTCTATCTTGTGTGAGTCTCTCTCGAGATTGGGTGGATATTCCTTGGCATTTTTGAGGTTCTTGCACCATCTTATAAGAGGTCACCCACTCACTTTGATAGTAGAGAGCATGAAATTCTCTTGTTGATCACTTGAACTCATGATATTGTCATGTCATGCATTGCTCTTGCTATCTTGGTTGTATTTGAAAATCGTGTTTCATAGCAAGCTTGTTCATTTTCTTCTTGTTCATGATGGATAGATGTGCATTTTGAGTGCTTGAATTTGTGGTGCCTTCGTGTGCTTGAGAATGTACATTCATGGGGAGATGCATTTGCTTAGGGGGAGTGTTGTTTTTGAGTTCATGAGTATAGTGCATTGGTGAGGGGGAGTTTTTGTTTGGTTCCATTGTTCGTCTGGATTTTTCTCATATCATAATGCATGAGGCTTTGAATTAGGAGGAGTTTTATTTTTTCTTGGTGGTTCATGGTGTACATCTCGTTTGTAAAATTGGGCTTAGTTGGTTGTGTCTCATTGCATGGGTATTTCAATGGTGCATCTCTAGTTTCCACAAGGAATTGAACGTGTGCATACATTTTTAAATGCATTGAGTGAGGGAGAGTCTTTTTAGTGCCTTAATGAATTTTGGTTGGGAGAATGCCGTTGTGAGGAATTTATAGTGGTTTGGTGCCTAGGCTTTTTGTTATTTATGGGGAAGAATGGTTGGCTTGCGTATCTCCCCTTGTAGTGAGTTTGTCTTGTTATATCTCTTATCCTGCATGATTGATACTCTATTTCCTTGCATGCTTGTTAGTTTCTCTTGCTACTACTTGGTTTGCATGCCCGTGGTTAGGGCTTGTTGCTCTGGTACTTGGTGCTTTGCTTTTATGCATGTGGTTACGGGATGTTGAGTTATAGCCCATATGCTTCAGCTTCCCCTTGTTGTTTCCGTGACAAAAAGGGGGAGAAGGTTTTTGCATTTGTAGCCTGCTTGCTTTACCTATGCCTTGGTCTCGATGCGTCGTTTAGTCTTGCATGCTTTGCTTCATGGATGATAGCTATCTTATTGCTTTGTCTTCCGTTGTGCCATATTGTTGTTGCTATCATATTCCATATATATGCATGCTTGTGTTGGATGAGCTTCTTTTGCAGGTTTGCAGCAAGTGCCCATGTTTGGGGCAAACATGGAACTTACACATGTGATACTTTGTGCCCATGTTTGGGGCAAGCATGGTTGTGATTTGTGTAGCTTATTGCTCTTTCATTGAATATGTTGCTATCATGTGGGTATCTTGGCATATGTCTTGTGTTGAAGTTCCTTGGCAGGTACTTGGAAGCTTTTATCTCTAGTTGACTCAAGTTTTTGGAAAGTTCTTGGGTTAGTTAGGATTTGTTTCCTTGTAATGTTTATTGGTTTGAAAGGTTTTGTCCCGGAAAAGCCAAAGGGGGAGATTGTTAGGTTTATTGGCATTTTTCGGGTATGTCAAGCCTTTCGGAGTCTGTAATTCGGTTATTGGGGTTTGGGAATTAGAGTGCTTAAGAGTTGAGTCTAGATGCTCCATTCGTGAATTTCAAGCTTCATGATCAAACCATCGCCAAGACAAGTGCTTCGAAGCTCAATCCAATCAGGTATATTCTTGCATATCATTTGTGCATATTAGGCCATTCAAAATAACATGTTTAAATGTGCATTAAGTTGGCTTAATAATGCTTTATTCGGATCTTACATTTAAAATGAGCTAGGCATTGAGATTTAGCTTTGAGCTTATTGCGTCTACACGCGTCTACATGCGTCTGGCTTTGTCTGTTGAGATTGTGCCAAGTGTCTAAATCCTGACGCTGCGTCTGCACGCGTCTACACGCGTCTGGCAGACTCTTTAAGTTGCCACATGTCTTGTTTTAAGTGGCTATCTTCTTGAGCACGAAAATGTGAGCTATAAAAGACATTTTTCACTCATTTTCACACACCCACTTGAGAGAAAATCAGCCCTTTTTAGAGAGAGAAAGTCTCATCTTTCTTTAATCTAGAGTCTTCCTCTTCATGGATCTACTCTAGGTTGATTTTAGTTTTCAAAAACTTTCATAAAAATCCAATCTTTTTAGTCTCATCTCTTCTCCATCCCTTTTCTCTTTTGTGAACTTGATGTTCTTGATGATTTGAGCTTGCTCTTCTCATCTTTCTTCAATCTAGAGTCTTCCTCTTCATGGATCTACTCTAGATTGATTTTATTTTTCAAAAACTTTTATAAAAATCAAATCTTTTTCATACATCATGTTGTCTTGCCTTGTTTCTACGTGAGCCGGTTGAACCGGTGCCGAGTTGACTCGGAGATCAAGACGGGTGTGCTTGTGGAGTCCATGGAATCAAAGAGGAGTACGGGGTACTACATCAAGAATTGGAGCTAGGTGTCACAAGGGGCTTGTTGGGTAATTCCTAGTCTTGTTAATTCTTGTAAACCTTTTGATTTATGGAATGCATGAGTAGGACTAGGCCGTGGTTTTATGCTTAGGGTGTTTAGACCCTAAGTAGTTTCCACGTATATCGTGTGTTTTGTCTCATTAGTTTAATTACTCTATATTGAACTTGTTGAGTTGTTTGATTTGCCATGGTGAATGATTAAATTGTTTAAAATCGAAGTGGTTTATTTTTAAAATTGGTTGTCCTATTCACCCCCCCCTCTAGGACTTGTAGTGCTTTGCATAATTTCAATTGGTATCAGAGCCCGTGTGCTCTTTGTTGGTTTTACTACCTGAGTTGATCCTGTTTGCACTATGGATAGGGGTGTTCCTATAGAGGGTGGTTCGTATGCTCGACCCCCTTACTTTGATGGTAGTGACTATTCGCTTTGGAAATCCAAAATGAAAAATCACTTAATTGCCCTAGGTGTTAGGGTTTGGAGGTCCGTGCTTTATGGCTATGAAGAACCCACGGTTGAGGATCCTAGCACTAAAGAGATTAGGAAGAAAAATGAATCGGAGTGGAGTCCCGCGGATATTGAGAGATGTGAGATGAACTCTCGTGCTTTGAGTGCTATTTTTAATGCCTTGTCTAGATCCGAAGTTGTGATAGATCAATGACCGGAATATCCTTGCACACAGGAGCTGTGATATCACCTGTGGCGGGCCTTTTGTCCTGTGGGAACACATAATTTGCTGGCACGGATTGTGCATTTGTAGACCAGTTTGAAAGAAGTGTCGACATTCTTGACCCCTAAATCGAGTACCAGAAAACAAAATTTGATGACAAGAAGCGATGATAAACTCGGGGTTTTATAATGGCTTGCAATCTTCTCATTCACAATCAATAAGCAAAAGGTTCCAAAATGGATTTTATCTGATATTTTGGTTTCTCTCTGAAAGAATCACATTTATTCTAATAAAAATGTCTTCCTCAACGCAGTCCCCATTAGGCCTAATGCCATTACCTCTACCGAACTCGTAAAACACAATCCCAAGAGCAGCCATGTAACGAAAATAAGACTTTGTAGGCCTTTTTACGTTCGATACCATAACTCAGAAAACCCTTTGGAATGGCCTGTGGTAGTTATACCAAGCAACCAGGGAATCAAGAGGCGTTTCGTTTGAGGTTCGACTTTTGTGTTCAGTCAGTCTATGCGGAGTTTTACTTAGGCTTTAATCAAGTGGACGGTGGAAATACTCCCCTCTTTAGTTGGTCTTTGGACCAGATATCTTTCTTCTCTTTACATGGCAAATTTCATTCCAATCCGAATGCATAATAGCAATTTCGTCATCCAATTCAGGAATGAACCAAAACCACCGACTTATCTGGGAACAACATAACTTAGGAAAAACACCACTAAAGGGAAATTCACGAGAACTATATCACAAATACACAATCAAGCTCCGAGTAGGATGCCCCAATACTCTAATCCACCAAATCTGTGTAATATCTTTTTGAGGGAGACTAGTAACACCACTAAAACTCTAAAAGGACCTGATAAAAATAAAGTGGGACCGGATCCGGGGACACAAGTTTTGACACAATTTTAGACACTCCATCTCAGCCCTTCAAATCAAGAGTTGAGATTAGAATACCCTCTCTCTCCTCCCACCGAATATTCACACGACGTTATCTCTCTCTCCCTCCGTCTGTTCATCGTTATCTCCCTCCCTTCCTCTCTGTAGTCGATTGTTAACAGAGAACTGCTGCTCAGGCATCTACCGCTCCGGTGAGAGTCCTCTTCGGCAATCCCAGACTCTCTCTAATACATACAGTTTGTTACTCATCCCTTTTTCTCCCCCTTCTCAGACTCAAAAACCCAAATCATTGTAAGTTCTATATGCGATGCTTAAACAGTCATGATCGGTTATTTAAACCACTATATTTTTCTTCATAATCATTGTTTTTTCTGCTTTCGTGTAATCATTCGCTGGAGTAATCGAGGCGGTCTTTTTTTTCTTTTTCTTTTTTGAGCTTTCGATTTGGAAGCTTTAGTTCCCACTATTTTGGGAGTTTGGCGCAAAGTTTCAGGATTACTAGC
>CM037162.1:37191059-37326059 GCA_020921065.1 Vaccinium darrowii
TGCCTGAGCAGCAGTTCTCTGTTAACAATCGACTACAGAGAGGAAGGGAGGGAGATAACGATGAACAGACGGAGGGAAAGAGAGAGAAAACGTCGTGTGAATATTGGGTGGGAGGAGAGAGGGTATTCTAATCTCAGCCCTTGATTTGAAGGGCTGAGATGGAGTGTCTAAAATTGTGTCAAAACTTGTGTCCCCGGATCCGGTCCCAAATAAAATAAAATAATATATATATATATATATATATATATATATATATATATATATATATATATATATTTAAAAAAAAACACCACTAAAAGGACAAGAAAAAAAAAGAGAAAAAACTATAGCTAGTTTTGGATTTTGGGCTACATGCTGGTGAGGTGACTCAGCAAATTGCTCTCTTGATTTAACTTTCTCCCCCTCCTATTAACAATTGAGATCGGTCAATGTCATCTATATCATGCCATTTTCACTCAAGAAAAGTTCCAAGGTTGTCTCGAGCGGTTCTCCCTGGATGAAGTCACTCAAGCGAGATTTGAGTTCACTCGAGCGAGATTGAGTCCACTCTAGCAAAACCGTCTCATATTAACTGCTCTATAAATATTACTCCTTCTGTCCCAAAAATATAGTCCCTCGTTCTATTCTAACAGGATAAAAAAATTGATTATATCTTTCAATCGGTAATACATTTCATATGCAACATGGATCTTGTTTGATAGATCTAAATTAAATTTCAAATATAAAGTTTTTAAAATTACCTAAAATATTATAGATTATAAGATATATTACATTAAAAAGTGGCATGAATTCCAAAAAGGGACAATATTTTTTGGACGGAGGGAGTAAATAGTTAGGGTTTTGGAGGTACTGAACGTAGCAGTCATATTTTAGGACTCTCTTTCACATCTCAAAACATTTGTGAGAGCTAGGATTCATATATCTTGAAGTTCGTGAAGGTTTGTGAATGCCTTGTGTTAAAAGATCATCTTAAGAGGTTTGCTACATCTTCGAAAGGTGATTCCTTTAGAAGCCTTAAGGATTCTAGATTCAGCGATTACTCAGAGGTGTGAATGTGATGAATGTAGATTCGGCAAATAGTTTTAGAATTTTTGCTGAGAATACACGGTCAATGAGTCAGAATACTTGTAATCAAACAATGTTTTAGTGCATGATTCATTCCTGTGGTTTTACCCATTTGGGGGATTTTCAACGTATATTGTTGCGTTCATTGTTGGGTTGATGATTAAGGAGTTTAAACATTACAAATCTATAAATCTAAGCGAGCAAGGGTGTTTCAGTGGCAGATGGGTATGATGAATA
Organism: Vaccinium darrowii; assembly: GCA_020921065.1. Taxonomy (NCBI): domain Eukaryota; kingdom Viridiplantae; phylum Streptophyta; class Magnoliopsida; order Ericales; family Ericaceae; genus Vaccinium; species Vaccinium darrowii. The sequence continues at coordinate 37,192,362 of CM037162.1, forward strand.
TAATATATTGCAAGATGGGAGCATATATTCATTTGATCTCCCGCCTTATTACAAATGTAAAAATACTTATTGATATTAAATCGCTCTAAGATCCTTGGACTTGCCGCTTGATGTCAATAAACCACGTTCATAATATTTTGTTAAATTTATGGGATTGCGCAGCTGCTACAACTGAAGATGTAGGTTGTCCACGTGCAACAACTGTGAGCTGTGCTTGCTAACAGTTTGAAAATCTTCGAATACAGTTGGGAATGATACAAAGCATATTTTACTCTGAAAAGATATCATACATAACACAAATCTGTGACTATCTCGTTTTACTGCAGCAAATCATATCGATCGGTGATTGTCTTCGTACATTTTCTTCCAAACTTAATCACAGAGTTTAGGCGACTCTGGGTCTTCCGTTCCTTTACGATTATCCACCATGGCTATATAACTACTAATGTACTTCATACATGAGGATGGTTTGAACAGTTGGGGATCCGATTCGCTTACGAGCACTTTTGCAGGTTCTATGATACTTTCAAAAGATGGAGTGATAAAAGTGACTAAGGATGTCCGAGCAATGTTTGCATTTGTCACAGCCCGGTGTTGAGGACTTTTAAAATAAATATGATGCACTAACGAGTCCTAGAGGGGCGTGAATAGGACGACAATTTAAAAATTAATTCTAATTAAGAGATATATAATCATTCAAACTCCATTCAAATTGCCACAATTAAATTTGCAAGAGATAAAGGCAATTAAAGTAAAGAGACAAGACGCAAGATATACGTGGAAACTACTTAGGGTCTAAACTCCCTAAGCATAAAACCACGGCCTAGTCCTACTTATGCATTTCATAAATCAAAAGGTTTACAAGAATTAACAAGACTAGAAATTACCCAACAAGCCCTTTGTGACACCTAGCTCCAATTCTTGATAGTACCCCGTACCCCTCTTTGATTCCATGAACTCCACAAGCACACCCCGTCTTGATCTCCGAGTCAACTCGGCACCGGTCCAACCGGCTCACGTAGGAACCAAGGCAATCAACCATGATACGAATGACATGATGATAAATGAAGATTTTTGATAAAGAAAATCAATCTAGAGCAAATACATGGTGAACAAAAGTATTGCACTAGATTGACAAGGAAAATAATCAAACACAAGGTTTAAATCATATAATGCATCAAGAACCCATAAAAGATAAAAAAAAAAAAAAAAAAAAAGACTTGATTTTTAATTAAGGGTTTTGAATGAAGAAAATCACTCTAGAGCAAATACACGGTGAACAAAACTATTGCACTAGATTGACACAAAAGATGATCAAACACTAAGTTTAAATCATACTTAAAGCATCTAAACACATGAATCTAAGAAAAGATTGTTTCTTGAAGATGCAATGAAGATTTTGAGAAGAATCAAACTAGAGCATATACATAGATATTAGAATATAGCACTAGAATGAATAAAAGATGATCAAATCAAAATAGAAATTACCTCAAAAGCATAGAACCCCATGAGCAAGTGAAGGAGATGTGTTTCTCTCTCTAAGGTGGGCTAATGCTCTCAAAATCTGACCTAGAAGAGTGGAAAATAAGTTTATATAGTGCCAAGGTCGAAGCCCTAAAGAGGGCCAATGAGAAAACGCCACATACACCAGTAAAAAGGCACTGCGCTTGAAGTTGTGCACGAAGACAAGCAACAAGCGCTCAACAGGCACAACGGAGATGTGCAGATAGGAAAAGCGCTAGTAAGTTCAACGAGCGCAGCGGGTAACACTAATTGAGCACTATCTACAAAATCTCCTATGAACAAAACAGGAGGAAAGTGCTTGATGACAGACGAGCGCAACGGGTAGCGCTCAACAAGCACAGATCTCTAAAACTAGAATGAAAGAGGTATATGCCTTAGAAAAAATAATTGATGCTCAAACTATGAAGCTAGAATGCAAGAACATGATTCATGAAAAGGTATGAACTACCAAACTAAATGATGATATGATAATGCAACTGTTATACCTTTCAAGAACCGAATCCAAGGAACGTGCAACTCCATTTCTCCAATCTTTCAACCACCGAGGGGAGCATCTAGACTCAATCAAGTAAGCTACCTCCCAAACTCAAATGGAAAAAGATAAATGTACATACTCCAATGGTTTGTCGGAATCCGGAAAATGCCAATAATACTAACAATCTCCCCCTTTGGCATTTCCGGGACGAAACCATTAAAATAACAAAAACAATACAAGGAAACAAAACTAACTAGCTAGAGAACCTTCAAAACTCTAACTAACTAGATACCGAAGCCTCCATGTACGAATACGAATCCTGCAAAACTTGGTCAACCAACACCAACAAAGATATGCGATATATGAAAGCAACAACTTGTTAGCACAACGGAAATATGGATATGACAAGCTAACATATATGCATTAAGATATCCAAGCATAAGAAACATAATAAGCTATACCAAAGAAACGTGCAAACTCTCCCCACAAACTTATCTCTCCCTACTATTTAATCTCTCCCCCTTTTTGTCACGGGAAGGCAAAGGGCATGCAAAAACGGAGAAGAGCTAAAAGCTAAGGGCACAAATCAACATGAGTAAGAACCAATGTAGGAGCACAAACCATAAGAAAAAGATATCACATAAAAGCAATAGGATGTATCCAAGCCTCAAAAGAAGACCAAATCAAGAAAACAACCCATGCACAATACTCCTCTTTTTCAAGAGCCAAAGCTCAAATGAAGACTACTCATGCAAAATGCTCCCCCTAACTCTACTCAAACCCCATAACACAAGGCTCCACAATACGACTCCCCCTTACTCAATGCAAATTAAAATGAATGCACATACTTAAATGCACAACGACAAGTATGCACTAAACAAGCATGCAAAATAACAGTATTTGTCAAAAGACATGTCCAAGCACACATTATAGTGAATTTTTGCATATATCGAGGAATCTCATGATAAGGCACAAATCATGAAGTATGTGAGCACACATGGAAGAATACTTGAACACACAACGAGAGGGCACTTCTAATGCATGAGATATAAAAAGCATGAAAACCATAAAAATGCACCACAAAAATTTTATGCTCTTGAATATCAAAGAAAGAAAATAAACTTCTACAAGAAACTCATCCTCTCAAAAAACAATGCTCCCCCTTACTAAATGCATTACTACATGGACAATCAAGCATGCATTGAAATGAGATGTATTTATGCACTTACACAAGAACAAATGCACGCTACCACACAACCTAAGACATGAACAAGAACTCCCCCTTACTATATGCATATCATGAAAGAAAGATCAAGCATTCAAAAAAAAATAAAACATTGAAGCCCTCAAAATAGCAAGCTAAAGTATAAGAGAGATAATATGTGAATTATGGTCATTGAAACTAGGAGAACACAAAAGGCAACCATAGAGCAATGCAAAAGCATGTTTATATCACTAAGCAATATATGAATCAAGTGAATATCATGCTCTAAGCCACCAAAGGTGTAAAAAGTGAACTCCGTGAGTTTGATTCAAGACTCTTTTAGATGCCAAGAGATTCCCTAACCAATCCCAAGGAGAATACTCACAAGATCGATGAATGAAGTCAAACCATAAGTCGTTTGGACCTAAAGACTTAACGCACAAACCCCATTACCGATTCTTATGAACTCCAAGAATAACGCACAAACCTAGGATGGTGCAATGATAAGGTAGCCATTCGCCCATTGTGCGAGATCAAAACAAAGGGGGTGCACTAGAGCAACAAACCCCAAAACTAGAAATGAAAATTTTCATTTTTTTTTTTTCATTTTGTATTTTATTTTTTTATTTTTTTTTTACGAATTAATCCAAAAATGATCTCACTCTTAATTTTGTGCAACAAGGGAAGCTTTCACTCTAATCCCTAAGCGGTTAGCTTGAAAAGAATCAATGGGGGAAAGCAAAGGTAAGCCTCAAACATTTGGTCAATCAAATATCAACCAAGTAAAATTCAACCAAGAAAGAATTAAGGACCCCTTAGATACCGAAAGAGTCAAGCCCCAAAAGAGGGTGTACGAGTAATAAAGAGCATGATATTCATAATAATATCCAAACAATCACTTCATGATGTAAACAAAAATGCATTACTACATGATCACATAAAGTGCCTATAATGCTCAATGCTCAAAATTCATACTCTCAAACTTATCCTTAAGCTAAAGAGGAGAGAGTTTTAAATCATGCATGCACACAAACAAGCACACAAATCCTTATGCATGATATGAGAGGATAATCTAATGCAAACAAACAAGCATACGGACAAGCAAACATACTCAAGAGAAACATGAACAAAATATGTCCCTAATCACATGCAACAAAAGGAAATGAAAGACAAAATGAAAAAGAAGCACAAGCAAGAAAACATGCTCACTCTAGACTCAATAATGAAATATAGCATACAAGAGTGACATGCAATAAGGAGGACACTCAATCAATACAAGTTAACCCAATAGATCTCCCAAGGTACTTGGACCTAGTGAAATCTAAGGGTTTACCAAAGATATCGGCAATTACCTCCTTTAAGGGCTCTAAAATGGATGAGTAACAAACAAGGTTAACTTCATTCCTATGCCTCATTCTAGTTTTTATCCCATCATTGGGATCGCCTATGACTTGACTAATGGGATGGTGAAGCTTAACCCTAGCGGAAGGTTCTTTTGAAATCAATGGGACACGGTCATGTTGACCAACTCCCTCATCTTCTATGGGCTCATTAAACTTCGCTTCATTCTCATTTTCAACTCCATCCAAACAACCATCACCTCCTTCATTACAAGTTCCTCCCTCTTTCTCAACACTAGGGGTGATCTCCTCATCAAAAACATCCCACCAAATAAGACCTGCGTCATCGCCATATCTAGGAGAAGAGTCTCTTAAAGCCAAATCATCGATTATTACATTGGCCGACATGACAAGGGTAGAGGTTCTAAAATTGAAAACCCTATAGGCTCGACTAGTATTGGAATAACCTAGAAGTATACCCTCATCATTCCTAGAGTCAAACTTTCCTAATGAATCACTTTCTCTTAATATAGAACACTTGCTACCAAAAACTCTAAAATACTTAACCAAAGGCTTTCTTCCATTCCAAATCTCGTAAGGAGTTTGAGATATCCCAGGCCTCACATACACTCGGTTAATAGTATAGCAAGCAGTGTTAATCGCTTCGGCCCAAAAACTTTGAAGGACGCGTTTGACATGTAACATGACACGTGCCATATTTTGGAGTGTTTGGTATAACCTTTTAACAATACTATTGTGTTGGGGAGTGCGAGAACTGGAGGAATCATACTTGATCCCTATTTTATCACAATAAATATCAATTTTAAGTTTTTCAAACTCTCTCCAATGATCACTCGTAACTCGAACAATGGAGTACCCTTTATCATTTTGAATTCTTTTACAAAGAACTTTAAAACATGAGTAAGCATCGAATTTCTCTCATATTTTTTAATAAATAAAGCAAGCTCCTCATCGTCTAAACTCTCATCATCATCACATGAGTCAAAATGTTCTTCATCAGTAGAATTAAAAACAAAACCCGTAGTAGACTCGAAAATAGGCTTAGAGGGTTCAAAGTCCGAAAAACGATTTTTCATTTTGCCTTTTTGAAAGATATAGTCACTAACGCCAAAGTAAGGAAGACGAGATATCGAGACACCCTCCATAGGACAAACACAATCAAAAGTGCAAATAAGGATCAACTCAGGCAATTAAACCAATAATGAGCACACGGGCTCTGATACCAATTGAAAACAAATATGATGCACTAACGAGTCCTAGAGGGGGGGTCAATAGGACGACAATTTAAAAATTAATTCTAATTAAGAGATATATAATCATTCAAACTCCATTCAAATTGCCACAATTAAATTTGCAAGAGATAAAGGCAATTAAAGTAAAGAGACAAGACGCAAGATATACGTGGAAACTACTTAGGGTCTAAACACCCTAAGCATAGAACCACGGCCTAGTCCTACTTATGCATTCCATAAATCAAAAGGTTTACAAGAATTAACAAGACTAGGAATTACCAACAAGCCTTTTGTGACACCTAGCTCCAATTCTTGATAGTACCCCGTACCCCTCTTTGATTCCATGAACTCCACAAGCACATCCCGTCTTGATCTCCCAGTCAACTCGGCACTGGTCCAACCGGCTCACGTAGGAACCAAGGCAATCAACCATGATACGAATGACATGATGATAAATGAAGATTTTTGATAAAGAAAATCAATCTAGAGCAAATACATGGTGAACAAAAGTATTGCACTAGATTGACAAGGAAAATAATCAAACACAAGGTTTAAATCATATAATACATCAAGAACCCATAAAAGATAAAAAAAAAAAAAAAAAAAAAAAAAGACTTGATTTTTAATTAAGGGTTTTGAATGAAGAAAATCACTCTAGAGCAAATACACGGTGAACAAAACTATTGCACTAGATTGACACAAAAGATGATCAAACACTAAGTTTAAATCATACTTAAAGCATCTAAACACATGAATCTAAGAAAAGATTGTTTCTTGAAGATGCAACGAAGATTTTGAGAAGAATCAAACTAGAGTATATACATAGATATTAGAATATAGCACTAGAATGAATAAAAGATGATCAAATCAAAATAGAAATCACCTCAAAAGCATAGAACCTCATGAGCAAGTGAAGGAGATGTGTTTCTCTCTCTAAGGTGGGCTAATGCTCTCAAAATCTGACCTAGAAGAGTGGAAAATAAGTTTATGAAGTGCCAAGGTCGAAGCCCTAAAGAGGGCCAATGAGAAAACGCCACATACACCAGTAAAAAGGCACTGCGCTTGAAGTTGTGCACGGAGACAAGCAACAAGCAATCAACAGGCACAACGGAGATGTGCAGATAGGAAAAGCGCTAGTAAGTTCAACGAGCGCAGCGGGTAGCACTAATTGAGCACTATCTACAGAATCTCCTATGAACAAAACAGGAGGAAAGTGCTTGATGACAGACGAGCGCAACGGGTAGCGCTCAACAAGCACAGATATCTGAAACTAGAATGAAAGAGGTATATGCCTTAGAAAAAATAATTGATGCTCAAACTATGAAGCTAGAATGCAAGAACATGATTCATGAAAAGGTATGAACCACCAAACTAAATGATGATATGATAATGCAACCGTTATACCTTTTAAGAACCGAATCCAAGGAACGCGCAACTCCATTTCTGCAATCTTTCAACCACCGAGTGGAGCATCTAGACTCAATCAAGTAAGCTACCTCCCAAACTCAAATGGAAAAAGATAAAAGTACATACTCCAATGGTTTGTCGGAATCCGGAAAATGCCAATAATACTAACAAATCAAAGGTTCAAAGTCTGAGTTGCGCACTAGGTGCACAGCATGAGTGTTGTGCGGCCCATTTGAGGCCCACGTCGGGTCTCATTTTATGATCTGAATCGTTCGTTTTGTTCGTCTCATCGAGTATGTGGTCCACGTAAAAATTCATTTTGATCTGATGTTGGTAACTATTAGATCAATGACCATTTAGCTTATTATTTTGTAGAAAAAACTCACCTGCAATAGTTTCTTTGAGTGTTCTGTTTTTAAGAAAAATACAGTTTGAAAACATAATTGAAGATCTCTTATCAACATGAATTTTTACGTGGACCACATACTTGACGAGATAAACAAAATAAATGATTCGAATAAAAAAGAGACCCGAAGTGGGCCCAAAATGAGCCGCCCAACACGCGTGCACGACAATCAATTCTTTAACGAATCTATTGTCTTCTTTATGTGTGCATGCAAATCATTCCTACGCTTATTTAATATTCCATATCTCATAATGCCCAAAGGTCAACATATAGGTAGCTGAAATTAATTAATTCCAACCCATCAAATGAATTCTATATGAATTTTAATGAACTGACATCCACGACTTTTTACAAAAACAAAAAATAATTAAATAAACAAAGTGTGATCAACATTTTATGACATTATTATTGGTTCGCCTATACAGGTCAGAGAATTACTCCCACCATTATTGTCAAGATCCCTTGCTCTTGATAGATCGATTACTTCACCTTTCCTTCTATGGAAAATGTAATTTTCTGGCACGACTTGAAATAAGACTCAACATTTTGTAAGTGAATCTACATGACAAATTGTTTAGCTATCTTTGGACTCGGGTGCTGGTGAGCGCCCCTCGAGAGCACTCTCCAGGAACACTCACCAGCACCCCCGCTTCTGGATTTTAGATGAACCTGGCCATACAGTTTCATCACCATAACTAATTCTACCATCTCCAAGATATTTCATTTACTAGTTTGGATTCGTAGTAACCTTGTTACATGCCAAATTCATCATCTCCAGCCAATGCTCCTTATTAGGAATTGATTAATATAGTTCTGTAATTAAAAAACTTCAAACAAAACAAATTGATCGCGACAACTTATCACTTCGGTTATAAATTTCCACAGGCGTGGCATTTCCTCAGTTTTGATTGGTGAAGTGATGTTCGAATTAATTTTAACACAATCTTATCGGAAAAAGAAAAAGGAACTTTAATTCACTAAAGCATGTTTGAATACTATAGGCACAGCTGCCGGAGCATGTGCCGAAAAATTTCATTCAATCAAGATTGGATTATATAGACAAACTTCAAGCCGACATCCAATTCACAAAACTATATGATCTCATTGCAATACGTTATAAGTCTAATCACAACTCATTGTGATATTTTATGGAAGTATAACATCTCAATGCAAATACAATTTCTTACAGCTAGCTTATTACAACAAACCAGTTTATCTTTTATTTCACACTAGAGCTTATAAGCCTCAAGTGTCGGAGTACCTTTACCCTCACGAAGATTGGCCATGTAAATCGCACGGTACTCCTTGTATCGAAAGGACTTGAAAAGTCGGAGTTCAGATGCACTAACAAGAGCTTTTTCAGGTTCTATGATGGATTCGAGAGATGGACTAATAAAAGTGACTAAGGATATCCGAGAAACACTGTCATTGGTCACTACCCGGTGTCGAGCACTTTTTAACTTCCCATTGCTGATAACCTACATCCATGCCAAATGGGAAATCACATTAATGCCAGGCCGATAGAACTTATAAACGAGAAGCACAAATAGACAACAAAATTTAAACACTCATCTAACAAGACCACAGTTTGCACAATGCACCCGAGCATTGCATCTATAGCAGTCTAGTACCAAACTCGATCAGTAAAACAAGGAGAAGACTCCCGTGACCAATCAAATTTTGACATTTTTAGACGCATCTCGGGCCGTCTAAAATGGTAGAAATCATTCATTTCATAGAGCTTGGATATCTTATCAATTCTAAAGTGGGCCCGAGATGGATCTGAAAATATCAAAACTTGACCATTCCACTTTAATGAGTATTCGTTAAACAAATGATCGAGTATCCAATCAAAATGATTTGTGATAGTTTTTTTTTTTTTTGCCTCATCCCCCCTAAAATGAACAATTCAAAGCTTGAGTAAAAAAAAGGCAAGTTCAAAGTCAAAATTCAACCCATCCATGAAGGCAAGGCATAAGGGGAAAAATGTTTGGTTGAACAAAATTTAGGGGCCCTTTATATGAAACTTCAAAGGTTTGAGATTGATATGATGTACCTCTAGTTGGTCTGATATGTTGATAACAAAAGCATAAGGAATTGGTTCAACTCCAAGCCACTGCCCATCCTTAAAAATCTGAAGCCCATAAATATTCTGCTGAAGTAAGGTTAAGAGGCTTGCATCTGTGTGGCTACCAACCCCCAAAACCAAACCTGGTTCTGGACATGGTGGGTAATGGTGGACCACGAAGTCTTGAAGTTTGCTTAGCTCATCCCCAAAATACCCCAATTCAATCCCTAGGCCTTCACAGATCAGATCCAAAATCCTTAAGCTTAACTTCCTCACTTCCACTGAGTAGGCCCCAACCACCTCCCTACAAGCATAATTAAGCAACAAAAAATTCAAGTTTTCTTTTAAAAACTCAACTGAACATGCCTTATTCAATAGTTCCAATTGAAAGAGGAAATCGAAAGAAGTTACCGATATCTAGCTGGCCTTTCAGGCCAAGATTGGATGTTATCCTCTAAAGGATGACAATCGTGTTTCACTGAATCTTTCCAGGTGTTAATCCCATCCTTCCTGTAATTCAGAGAGCTTGTGCAAAGCCTAAAAGCGTTGGATCCATCCTCCGAATAATAGATTGCCTTGTCTTCAGTAGGCATGTTGAAGAACTCCTCAAACAAATTCATTGTTTCATCCACTAGTTCTTCTGATACACCATGGTTGATCACCTGTTTTATGGCAATTTAGTGCATTAATCTTTGACCAAGATTCGTGACGAGGACTTGGTGCAGAAACTAGTAGATTCTAAATTATGATATCAGAATATTTCAATCTGAAAATAGAAGAAGGGAGAGGATGAACCTGAAACATTCCAGAATCCTGGTTAGCTACCATGATTTTCTGGATTATTTCATGGCGATCAATACCATCCACTCGTGATAGATCAATGACCGGAATATCCTTGCATACAGGCGCTGCAATGTCACCTCCAGGCCTTTTGTCCTCCGAGAACACGTAATTTGCTGGCACGGTTTCAACACTCCTATACCAACTTGAAAGAAGTGTTGACATTCTCTACCACTGAATCGTTGGCCCCTCGATGACCTGAGTTATCTCAAAAAAGGAAAACAAGTCTTGATGGGAAGAGGCAATGGTATATTTTGGTTCTCTTGAGCAGTGGTTAATAGGAAGTAGCAAATCTAGTTTATTATTGGATAAAGCAGAAGAAGTTAATGGTAAAATGCAAAAGAAATGGGAAAACCAGCCTTAAATACCTCTCTTCAAATGCAAATTGTACCAATTAGTTTTAAAAACCCAACTTGACAAGCCCAGCTCTTTCCCCATGTGTTTCTTTCCAGGCAAAACTGTCCCAATTAATTCAACAGTACCCTTTTCTTTTCAATTTCCAATTAATTATCATTACATCATCTGAAGCATTGTTTTCTTTATTTGTGCAATTCATTCAAAGGTTAGTTTAATACTTCATATATTACAATGCCAAAGGTCCAACACATCAATAATCAAAATGAATTCTTTATGCACTATTAAATGAATTCTACATAAGTTCTAATGAACTGGTATGCACAAAGTTTGGAGGAACAAAATACTTCTGTTGATTACTTTGTGGCCCCTGAATTTTTTTTATTCATTTTTGTAATACGATAGCATGGTGTGGCAGTAACATTCTAGTACCAAAATTTGTCACTAAGATACACAAAATCAAAGTTCGACTGAACAACTTGCAATTCAGGACCAAATCAATCACTGGAGACTGTAGAGGTGCTTATGATATTTCATTTCTAGCAAAGGTGTGTATGCCCACAAACAAGTTTCAGTGTTGTATGTAGACGTAAAACTTCACAACATGGAACAAAAAATGGGAGTACCGTGGTTGGATTATAGGCACGGCTGCCAGAACATGTGCTGAAAATATCATTCAATGAAGATTGGGTTATGCTTAGTCACTTTTATTAGTCCATCTCTCGAATCCATCGTAGAACCTGAAAAAGCTCTTGTTAGTGCATCTGAACCCCAACTTTTCAAGTCCTTTCGATACAAGGAGCACCGCAATATTCACATGGCCAATCTTCGTGAGGCTAAAGGTACTACGGCACTTGAGGCTTATAAGCTCTAGTGTGAAATAAAAGGTCAACTGGTTTGTTGTAATAAGCTATAAGAAATTGCATTTGCATTGAGATGTTATACTTCTATAAAATATCACAATGAGATGTTATTAGAGATTTCTATAGCATATTGCAATGACATGTCATATACTTTAGTGAATTGAATGTCGGCTTGAAGTTTGTCTGTATAATCCAATCTTTATTGTTTTGTCAATTGAATGTTGGCTTGAAGTTTATCTGTATAATCCAATCTATTTCTTTTTTTTATACGCACAAATTTCAAGCCGAATTCAATTCACAAAAGTATATGACATCTCCTTGCGATACGTTATAGAAGTCTAATCACACCTCATTGTGATATTTTATATGCAAGTATAACATCTCAATGCAAATAAAATTTTTCACAAGTTTATTACAACAAACTAGTTGACCTTTTATTTCACACTAGAGCTTATAAGCCTCAAGTGCCGTAGTTCCTTTAGCCTCACGAAGATTGGCCATGTAAATATCACGGTACTCCTTGTATCGAAAGGACTTGAAAAGTTGGGGATCAAATGCACCTTTTTTAGGCTCTATGATGGATTCGAGAGGTTGACTAATAAAAGTAACTAAGGATATCCAAGAAACACTGTCATTGGTCACTACTCGGTGTCGAGGACTTTTTGCCTTCCCATTGCTGATAACCTACATCCATGCCAAATGGGAAACAGTATCATTGGATTCGAACCTTAGTTTAATACTTCATATGTCACAAGGCCCAAAGGTCAACACATTCACAATCAAAATGAATTCTTTATGCAGTATTAGGGTGAGTTTCCGAATGGATTTTATCTAGATTTTATCAAGATTTGATAAAATCAAGCCTTGATTTTATCCATTCAGAAAACTGAGTTGATAAAATCTTAGATTTTTGAATGCAAAAATCTAAGATTTTATCAACTCAGTTTCCGAATGGATAAAATCAAAGGCTTGATTTTATCAGATTTTGATAAAATCCATTCGGAAACTCACCCTTAAATGAAGGGCTTTGGCATGCTCTATGAAGCATTTTAACAAATTAAGGGCTGATTAAAGTTACTATGGACATTTTTTAGGGAAAATTTCAAAATTACCCCGAACTTTTACCCAAATTCATCATAAGCACCCATACGTTACTAAACTTCAATTAAGCACTTAAACTTTACTAAAGTTGTTCAATTAGACACCTACACGTTATGCCACCGAGCGAATCTCGGCCCACCGTTCTCGGTGGGATTAGGGTTTTCTCCCACGTGGGAAATCTCTCCCAAGCCGAAATCTGAACTAATCGGAAAGGGGGTCAAACAGCAAGTGAATAAATACCATTATCTACACATTCATTCCCCCTTTTTAGGATATATATTCAAATGTCTGTAAATGCTGCAAAGAACGGATATGGTGTGTGCGATTTTAGCACCAAGAGGTAAGAGTAAAGCAATTGGAAAAACTACTTCGTTTATGGTATCAAATGCAGGTGACGGGGAAACCCAAACCTCGATCACCCGAGGGAAAAAAGAAACGCTTCGTGCTTGATTTCGCCTCCGCTTTCCATGCTTCCACTCTCCGTGAATTCTCTCATCCAAACAGATTGGAAGCCCTTGCAGCCTTAGGGGGTGTTCCACTAACAAAAAACTGTTTTTTCCAAACACCGAGACAAGTCATTCTCTCACAACACATTACATAAAAAACCGTAAAAAATTAATTTTTTTCAAAAAACTGGGTTAGTGGAGCACCCTCTTACTCTTTGTTACACCTTATCGTGATTGAACTAATTTTTCTTTGATTTTCTGCAAATCATTGGTGCTACGGGCTGAATCTGATTGACCCAAACAGTAATGATACATACACACAAAAACTTACCCACAAATTACCCACACACTCACACAAGTGTGTGGGCTCCACACACACTAGATGTGCAAGTGTGTGTGGAGCCCACACACTTGTGTGAGTGTGTGGGTAATTTGTGGGTAAACTTTTGTGTGTATGTATCATTTTTGTTGACCCAAATGGCGTTTATGCTGGGAGTGTAAACTACTGTAGTTGCTCGGCCAGCACGTGAATGTTGGAAGACAAGATAGGAAATATGAAGGAGGGGCATACCAACCATTTGTGAAGGTGGTTGTTACCTCGATTATAGAGTCAGGTTAGATGGTAGACTGGTAGGTAGGTTAGATGGTAGACTGGTTGGTACTGTGTAGTTGGAAAAGTTATATTGACATGTGTAGGAGATGGTTCTTGCTTAGTCAAATATTCAAGAAAGAATATGAGCTGGAGAGGTAAAGAATGGTTAGTGTTCAGTAGGAGAGAATGGAAGATTGATTTGGTGGGGTGGAGAAGAAGGCAAACAGTATGGAAGAGACCTAGGCAGAATCTCTCTAGGTTATCTCTTGTGGGATGCCCTCACTTGGAGACTTTCTCTCTCTAGAGGAGATGGACTCTCTCTCTCTCTCTAGAAAATCAGTCTCTCAAGCTCTCTCTCTAAATCTTAGAGGAATTGTGAGAGGGGTGCCTCATATTTATAGACTACCCGGGCCAGTCCTGAGACGCCGAGTGACCCAGTAAATATTTGACACGTGTCCTTTCCGTACTGTACGGCTGCGGGGAGCGATGTTCTCGCGAACCCCTTCTGCAGCGATCCCTTCTCCTCAATCCACCGAGCCACTAAATCCCCCTCCATTCCCGTGAGGGCAAGGTCATAGCTTGTTCAGCCATGCCAGTACCGCGAACCGAGCCCCTGAGGGCCCCTCAAGTCCTGCCTTTCGACTTGAGCAGACACGGATGTCTAGGTTGATCTTTTGCGCTTCGCCCTGTTCGGACTCGCGCCATCTATCCTGTTCGGACTCATGTAAACTCTTATCTGAGTCGCTGTCTTGCGCTACTCGTCCTGTTCGGACTAGCGCTATGTGTCCTGTTCGGACTAATGCTAACTCTTATTCGAGTTGCTCTATCGCGCTACTCGTCCTGTTCGGACTCGCGCTAATCTTCCCGGGCTCGGGATCCTCTCCCACCCTCGGATGCATCTCATCTAGAAGTTTGTACACTTTTTGTCGCTGTTCGCGGGGGATGACATGTGCGAGACTCCCTCGAGGGGGGTAGCTCTCGCAGGGCCACTCGCGATTCTGCCACGTGTCACTAATCTGTAGAGGCCGCGTTTCTTCTTCTGATAGGGTGGTCAAAGTTCTGACTTTGTCAACTATAAATATATTGACCTTTCCTACAACATGTTAGGGCAACCTTGTTTGACGGACCGTTCTATATGCACCGACCACCATGCATTGACCACGTACCGACGGCGTCGCCGACGCCGGTGTGGGTCCCAACCGGTCGATCCGAGCCGTTCATCCTTCTCAGAATCAAATTCCGAGTGTGTTCATAATGGGGGTGATTTTAGATCGAGCTCATACATCCGTCCGATTGACTCGATTCCCGTGCAGGCACACTCGGAATTTGATTCTGAGAAGGATGAACGGCTCGGACCGACCGGTTGGGACCCACACCGGCGTTGGCGACGCCGTCGTTACGTGGTCGGTGCAAAAATCTTTTCCGTTGTTTGACACACTCAAAAAAATATCAAATTTAATCTCAGAAATACCTTTTATAATTTAGCAAATCACTTTTTAAAAAATCCACAAAATCAGACTCTATATTCAAACTTTAGCAAGTCACTTTATCAAAAACTCACAGAATCAGATTCTCTATTCAAACTTTTACTCTTCCCTCCCTCCTCTTTTGGTGAGTGAATAGTAGGTCACCAAATTTGTTAAGTTACTGTAGCAAAGTTGAGAAATCTTCAAATTAGAAAGAGTTCGTTTGGTGATGCTGATTTTTGAAATTTTGAAGGAGTTTGCTCTCTACTTTAACTTTAAAGTTAAAATAGAGATTCTGATATTGATGCTTTTACATATTGTCTTTGCTTATTAGTCTATATAAAAGCAGGGACGAAGCTAGGGCCTCAATAGTGGCGGTCGCTTCTATAAGGGGAAAAAAAATAAAAACTTCTTGTATTATATAGGAAAAAAAAATTCAAAAATTTCTCAATGAATTATACAGGCTCACCTTGCATAATGTAATTTCCAACTCCGCTCCTGCATACAAGTGTGAGTCTTGTAGTGCAATGGTGTGGTAAGTAAGAAGAAAAAAGAGAGAGCAGAGAGGGGATAAGGTAGGAGTTTGGGGGGCCCCCCACCAGATTACTATGTGCATGTGTGAGATTGAGTGTTGTGCAATGTGTAAAAGAATTGTACATGTCTTTGTGTTGAATCGATAAAAAGTCAGTGGGGTTGTGCATGTGAATTCTCTTGTTTCCCATCATGTGGTGTCAAAGCCCAAGGTTAAGGCGGTAAATGAGCCGAGTTTTAATATGTTCAGGTTTGGTTCGTTAAATTTTTTAACGAACTTAAACCGAGATCGAACTCTATAAAAATCTGGCGACCCGAGCTCGATCCGTGCTTCCCTAGGTTTGTGTCAAACTCGAACTTGTTCACGAGCCTTTACAAATAAAAAATATTATATATTTATGCTCTCATATAAGTCTCAAACGGTGAGACTTTGGTTCGAGCACTTTTAACAGTCCGATTGAGCTGAAAATTTGTGGAGCCCCTCGGAAAAATGTTTTAAGAATAATGAACGGTTCGGATCACTCGTGTGAAGCCCAAAAGTGAATCCCTAAACACGATCGGTATATTTTCTAGACATTCCCGTCTGTACCCATATGTTTGTATGACTCCGATTCCACCTGTTGATCACAAAAAAAGGTCCTTCCACACCGTGCTCATGTTTTATTCCGGATATGTAGCCTGACCCTTTTTTTTTTTTTTTTATGTTAACTAGGTGATCCGGGCCAGCTTATATGCACCTCGACTAATCTCAAGATCTATGTACGCACCGCTACACACACAAACCGGACAAAGCCAATACCCTATGAGAACTATGAGATCTTGTGCAGGTGGCCCCAAAAAGTTAAGAAGAGTTGAAGCCAAGACCTCCTCTTCCTTAGGAAGAGTCTTTACCAACTCATTTACGCTTGGGATTTAGCCTAACACTTTATTATTGTTGGGAGTTCCAGAAATTATGGAACACACAGAGAGAAGATATACACACAAGACTCACACTGATTTTATTGAAAACTCAAACAAGCTTAATTACAAATGCTCTCAAACTCACAAACATTGCATACACGGCTCACTCTCACACAAACACTGCATTCTCTCTTTCACTCTCTTTTTGTATCTCTCTGAAACAAATGCAACTCCCACACTTACACAAACAAAGCAAACATACAGATTCATAGAAAATATACAACGCAACACAATTACGTAAAAAACAAGTACTCCAAACATTCATAAATCTCAGACAAGCACCACCCCCTCATTACTCTCTCATCCTCTCCTCTATCTGATTGCCACCGGATCTCACACACACGGATCATCTCACATGCACAATTAACTTACAACAATTTAACAAACCGGCTTAGTACGGATGATTGGCCATTTGAATATCAAGGTACTCCTTGAATCGACAGGGCTTGAACTGTGTGGGTTCAGATGCCCTAACGAGCGCTTTTTCAGGTTCTATGACGGATTCTAGAGATGGGCTAATAAAAGTGACTAAGGATGTCCGTGCAACACTGGTGTTCGTCACTACTCGGTGTTGAACACTTTTTAGCTTCCCATTGCTGATAATCTACATCCAAAAAAATGGGAAATCACATTAATTCCAATCCTACAAAATTAATCAAGGAAAAAAACTATAGTCTATGAAATTTAGATACACATCTATCGGGACTACAGTTGCACCGGCGCATTCCAACCATGGGATTCTAGTACCAAGCTCTACAACTAAAAATCTAAAATAAACAAAATGGGCTACAAATGCAGTTTTCAATTTTCAGATTCATCTTGGGCCCACTTTAATGATGAAAATCATTCATTTAATAATGCTATGATATTCAATCAACATAATTTTTGGTATGATTAATTCTCATCAAACTATAGAAAATGATCGATTTCCATTATCAAAGTTGGCCCGAGAAGGTCTATCCATAATTGGCAAAGTTGGACCGGTCCACTTTAATGAGTCGTACTCGTTCAACCAACGATCTACTATCCAATCCAACATGATTTTTGTAGTTATTTTTTTTTTAAATAGATTACAATCACCTTAATAACACCAATAAAAATGTGAGTAGTTTGAATGGACAAAGACTAGACAAACATTTCAAAGGGCTAACTACAATAGTTTTTTGTAAGAGTAAAACAAGAATGGTTGAACAAATTTTAAGGGGCTTCATATGGAAATCAATAGGCCTGGAGATCAAATACCTCAAGTTGGTCACATATCATGATGACAAAAGCATGAGGGATTGGTTCAACCCCAAGCCACTGCCCATCTTTGAATATCTGAAGCCCATCAATATCCTGTTGAAGTAAGGTCAAGAGGTGTGGATCAGTGTGCCCGCTAACCAAACTTGGGTCAGGACATGCCGGATATTGGTGAACCACCAGTTGTTGAAGTTGGCTCAGCTCATCCTCAAAATACCCTAATTCAACCCCTAGTCCTTCACAAATCATATCCAAAATCTTTAAGCTTAACTTCCTCACTTCCGCTGAGTAAGCCCCAACCACATCCCTGTAAGCATAATTCAGCAACAAAGAAATCTAGCGTTATTTAAAAACTCAACTCAACATGTTGGTTACAATTAAAAGAAGAAACGAAATACGTAACTGGTATCTAGCTGGTTTTTTAGGCGAAGATTCGATGTTATCCTCTGAAGACTGACAAGTGTGTTTCACTGAATCTTTCCATGTTTTAACTCCATCCTCTATGGAAGACAAACTGCCTGTGTAGAGCCTAAAACCCTTAGTTCCGTCCTCAGGATAATACATAGCCTTGTCTTCTGCAGGCATGTTGAAGAACTCCTTGAACAGATTCATTGTTTCATCCACTTGTTCTTCCGGTACTCCATGGTTGATCACCTGTTTTATGAAAAATTAATGCATTAATGTTAGGCCATAATTTCATAACAAGGTAGTGAAAAAAGTACTATTAGGCTCCGTTTGATGTTCAAACTCTAATGGGTACAAAATTTTTTGATGTTCTAAAAAATAGACAATGAGAGAAGATGAACCTGAAACATTCCAAAATCCTTGTTAGCTTTCATTATTTGCTTAATTATTTCAGCGTGATCAAGACCATCCAATTGTGATAGATCAATGACTGGGATATCCTTGCATAGAGGTGCTGTAATGTCACCTTCAGGCCTCTTGTCTTTGGGAAACACATAATTTGTTGGCACGGATTGAACGTTCGTAGACCAATGTGAAAGATAAGTCGGCATTTCGTACTACTGTATCGTTTCAATCGAAAACAATTTTGATGGGAAGAGGCAATGGTTAGACGGGGTTTTATAGTGGGTTCGCGTTCGTGCCCGTGCTAGATAGGTACCATGCCGTCCCTTTTTCTTTTCTTTTTCTACTGTGGCTAGTGCTTATCAGTTCATAGGAAATCTATTTTGTGATTCGGTCATATGGAGTCTCTTTTGTGATTCGGTCACGAGTCTATTTTATGATCCAACCTAGCTCTTCACTCGATCGGACCAATAGAGAAAAGAAATGAAGGAACGATGTGTGCACCGGAGAATTTAGCCGGATATTATAATCTCCAATTATACAACTACTCTCTCACACACACACGAAGGGATTGGTCTATATTATTGGGTTCCACTAGTAATTTCTATATTTGCACAAAGAAGATAAACAAAGTGCTCCATATAATAACAAGTCAGTTCGGAAACCTGAAGGGGTTGGCCCAGTGATGATCATCTATGAGAGCTAGGGGTATGTTATTTCTGGTTTTAGGTTTACAAAAATGATAGATGTACAATAATCAGCTCCACCAAGTCTCCAACACACTAACATGGTGTGTGGAGCCCACATACATTTCACACTCAAGTGTCTGTGGGCTCCACACACCATGTAAGTGTGTTGGAGACTTGTTAGAGACTTTTGTTGTGCATGTATCATTGTTGTTATGTTTAACTCCCTTTTCCATTACCTCACGCTAAGCGAGGAAAATAACTGTGGAAAGAGCTATAAAGATCAGTCCAAGGAAGAGTGTGCATGCAAGTTTGTGCAGGTTGCATTGCACTCCCTCCTACCCTTTTTAAATTTGTTACTTCGTAAATTTAACTTATTAATGAAACAACATCATTACACATTTCAAATCAACTTTTTTCTCAACTTTACACTTTTCACATTAATTTTTACCTTTACTTTCCAAAATTATTCTCTACTTTTACCCATTAACTTTTTACCCATTAATTTTTCAAAAAAGCAAAATGATAATTGTACAAACTTTTACCCATTAACTTTTCAAACGCCACACCTATTTAGGGACAGCACAAAATGGAAAGTTAAACACTTAAAAAGGGACTGAGGGAGTATTAATAAAATAAAATTAAAATGGCAATTTGGGTGCTTTATTTTGTGGCTAGTGGGTGAGGTGGATAATGATCATCAAGAAGAAGAAGAATGTAATCTAGTGGCCTCACTACTCACTAGAGGGCCCCCAAATCCAATGTAGTGTACTTACCCAACAAAAAAAAAAAATAATGTAGTGTAATATGGTACCACACTCGGGTTGAGTCTATATAAATATGGAATTAATGTAAAATCTTTGGAATTTTCAAATGGATAAAGTGTGGGGCTGGTTAATTGATATGGGAGTTTATTCTGATTTCAATTGAATTATTCACAATGGACTGCGTGATTCATTCACAAAGATTAGTTTAGATGGCCTAGACACTATCAAATATGAAACAAAAACAAGATGTGAATCATTAATTTTGTTTAGGAAAAATTTCAAAATACCCATCAAACTTTGAAAAACTTCAATTTTACACCTTAAATTTTCTTCTGTAGCTCAAAGAGACTCCTACTGTCTCAGTCCGTCAAATTAGTCATGGGATTTGCTCAAAGTGGACGTTTAGCTCCATTAAATATGCTTGTGTAGTATCCAATACAACTTAAAATGTGACAAATGTACCTCAACTCTCTCTCTCTCTGGGTGACATAGGCATGAACACAAACCAAAGAGAAGACTTCACATCAATAAAAACCTTTCATCTCCCATTCTCTTTGTTCTTCCGAGAGCTGAACCATTTAATTTCAAGCGCCTCTCCATCGACGGACGATGCCGTGGACGAGGAAGGCATGGACAAGAATCAGTTCTTCCTCATATCGATGACTCAGTTGTTTGTTAATAGGGGTAGACTTCCGGGTCAAGCCCTTTCAGTTCGCCCCTAATTTTGGTAGCTGGAGTTGAACGGCTCGCCACCTCACCTTGTGAGATAGTTCGACATGGCTAAGTATTTGGGTTACGGACCATGGTTTGCAAACTTTCAACCACTTTATCCCTCCTAAAAAAAACCCAAATCCACCTCAGTAAATCTTATTAGTAATTTGACGGATTGAGACGGTAAGAGTCTCTTTGAATAACGGAAGAAAAGTTTACATATAAAATTAAAGTTTTTTTAAAGGTTGGGGGCTATTTTAAAATTTTACCTTTTGTTTAATTTTTGGGGATTCACATCTGCTACAACCTCACCCTCTGCTGTCACTTCAAGGACAACATGGATGCTAGCTAATCACAGTCGTCTCTGGATTGGCCATGGACGGCTCAGATCACATCTTGTCCAAACGAATCTAAACCGTCCACTGCCGAAAAAATCTGAGTCGTTCATGCGCGATCACAGACGATCATGATAAGCCTAGAATCCATGCTGCTTCCGAAGGGACAGCACTATCCCCGTTCCAACCCTTGGAGATAAATAAATCGAATTCCAAGATTGAAAAGGTAGCATAAGCTGTCCCTACCTGACGATTTGAAATCTTTAAGCGTATTTCACTCAGAAAATTTGACATGTAACTTTGGAAAAATCGAGCTCCATTGATTGGTGGGTTGATTATTAAAAGAAATTAAATCAAAGCAAATCTATATACCTAGGTGATATAAGCGTATTTTGCTCAAGAAATTGTCATATCCTACATCACACAGATTTCTTATCCCAAGAAAATTAAAAATACGTGTCACACTTATTTTTATCTCATTTTTTATTTCTTAAATGCGGTTGACAATTGGGGGTACAGAGATAGATTTTGCCTAGATTGTAGATTATTAATTTTGCTTCAGATTTTAGATTCTAGATTTTAGAGAAGTTATGAAAAGTGTTTACTGTAGCTTTGGATAGTGGATAAAATGTTATTGAAGCTAAAGAGTAATGTTTGCTATTTATATCGCAAATTATATTTTCATTTTGTCAATTGTAGGGATTATTTGCGATAATTATGGATACAGATTTTAGATTTTAGCTTCAGATTCTTCTAGAAATTCTAGATTTTAGATGTTAGCACAACCAAATAAACATGTTTATCATAGTTGTAAAATTATGATTTACTGTAGTAAAAGCAAGTGTTGTTTAATGGAAAAAGCTAAAAATCAGCTTTTATAAAACCTAAAACCTAAAATCTGGTCTAAAAACCTCGAAAAGCTGCCCAAATCAAGCTTTGCAAATTTTACAATTTCATTTCTTTTTTAACATTTCAAAATCTGCAAAATCAGAGAATCTATTATCTGGAATTTTCGGTAAACACTTCAAACTAATACTGAAAAGTTAGAATCTGAAAATCTGCAAAAATAATTTTTATAAACATGCACTAACTATATTGTCCTTGACGAACGGATAAGTGTTAGAATGATAATACTACCATTTTTTATTTTTTCGCTGATCAAAGCATCTTAGAATATTTGTGAAAACATCCACATCGTATCTTCTAAAAATTTATTTTTAGGCTTCAAAACAGGGACCTGAAGACTCTGTCGTCCCATAGGGATAGCAAAGGCTACCGACCACTTAAACTGTATCATTTCAGTATAATTTACGGACATGTTTTCAGGAACCCATTTGTAAAGGTGGTATTCAGTGATGGCTTTTACCTTGGTTTTTTTTGTTGTAGATTATTAATTCTGCTTCAAATTTTAGAGAAGTTATGAAGTGTGATTGTCACGCTCTCAAAATTTGAAAGATAAACACTGTGTTTGGTTTAGAGTTTTGAGAAGAAATTTTTTGAGAAATTTTTTGAGATAGTGTTTGGATGAGTTTTTGGAAAAAGTAATAATTAGAGAGATGTGTAATGATTGGAGAGAGATAGAGAGAAAAATAAAAATAATGATTGGATGGAAGGATATGAGTAGAGAGAGAAAAGTGATTAATGATTGGAGAGATGAGAGAGGGGGAAGGAATCTTTTTGGAAAAAATTTTGGAAATGTGAACCAAACACAGCCAAAACATTTTATAAATTCCACGTGGATGGTCAACAAGTCCACGGTCCACATCAAGTCCATATAAAACATAGAAAATCGTAGTCAACGAATTACAATAGTCTAAGGGTACCCATAAACCCAAAGATATAAATACATAGATTTTATGTGTATTTACAACCCAATGTCAAAAGAGGAAACTTAATCAAGTTACAAAATCATCTTAACAAAAATATAAGTTCTAAGATGATAAAATAACTCCTCCATTTAGCTTTTAAAACCAATGCATGTATGCACTCCATGTCATGCTCCGTGATGGGTACCTGAAAATTGATAGGTTGAGCTATACTAGCCCAGTAGGAAGCCATTCTACAAACGCTAGGTGTATAAAGTATGATATGCGCACAAGAAGTTTAATACCATGAGTGAAATAAGTTATATGACCAGGATGATTAAAACAAGTGATCAATGCCCTCAAAGTACCTAAATGTTCGTTAAATTGCGTTAGTGTCCAAAAATACCCAAGTGTCCAAATAGTACTCACAAGTGTCCACCAAGTATCCAATGATGTCCGTGAACTAACCGATTGTGTCTCCAAGTATCCACATGTCTCACAAGTGTCCACGTCCAACCATTTTCCTACTTTATCAATCTGATCATGTGTACATCAATTTAAACTTGAGTTTCAAAATCGTTGAAGATAAATAAATTGAATTTCAAAATCGCACAAATCTCTCCCGTCTTATTTTTTAGTTCCTACGTTTGACAATGATACAAAGCATATTTCACTTAAAAAAAATACTGACATCACACATATCTGTCATTCACATCTCATGTTAATTGAAGCCCTCTTCGCGAGGGCATGGGACAAGTTATTTCACACATCTAATATTGTTCTTATATTAAAACATCACGTACCATATCGATGGTTTATTGTTCCAACCTTTTCTTTCATATTTAATGTAATTCATATAAATGTAGGGTTTGAAGATTTGGGGACTGAATTTGCAAACACTCACTTCTGCAAGTTCTATGATACTTTCAAGAGTTGGAGTACTGATAAAAGTGACCGAGGATGTCAGAGCCACGGCTTGTATTTGTTGGCATCTGCAATGTTTTGGCTGGTGCAATCGATATCCTAATCAATTTATTCACAACCTTGTCGGAAATAAGAAAGTAAAAAAATTTATCCACAAAAACAACTTTTAATACTGATATGCAGGGCCAAAAATACATTGTGAGTCCTTCCACCATACTGATGTTTTATTTTGGATATATAGCCGGCATACAGTTTCTTACAACAAACCAATTTACCTTGTATTTTTATAGTCCTAGAGCTTATAAGCCTCTAGTGCCGTAGGACCTTTGGGCTCACGAAGATAGGCAGTGTAAATATCAAAGTACTCCTTGAATCGAAAGGACTTGAACAGCTGGGGTTCGGATGCAGTAACAAGATCTTTTATAGGTTCCATGATGGATTCTAGAGATGGACTTATAAAAGTGACCACGGATGTTCGAACAACGCTGGTGTTCGTCACTACTCTGTGTAAGGCACTTTTTAGCTTTCCATTGCTGATAATCTACATGCATCCAAACCAAATGAATATAACATTAAATTCCATCCCTAGAAAGCTTATCAAGGAGATAAAACAAACAGACAATGAAGTTTAAACACACCTAACCAGAGCATAGCGCCTAGAGCATTCTAGTACCCACTTTAATGATGGAAATCATTCATTTTTTTCAAAGCTCGGATATCCAATCAGCACGAATTTCCGCATTGTTAAACTTGAATGCAATTTTTCATACGGTTAAACTTCTCATCGAGTTCTATAAAATGAAGGATTTATATCATCACAGTGGGCCCAAGATTGATCCGAAAATGTCAAAACTAGACCTATCCATTCCTACCGGAAATCTTTTCAACGTGATTTTTGGAAGTTTTTTGATATTCCGCTAATATAAACAATTCAAAAGTCCAGAAAAAAAACATTTCAAATTCAAACCAGTGCCCTAAGCATGTAAAATTCTATACTATACTACATAAGCTTCCAAAATATCAAAACTATTAAAAGATGCTTATTATACTCCATCAGTAAGCTTGGTTAACAAAGTTTCTTGAACAATAACATTTCAAAGAGCTAATTAGAGGGTATTTTTTGAGTAAGAAAAGTGTGGTTGAACAAAATTTAAGGGCCTAAATATGAAACTTCAAGGGGTACCTCAAGTTGGTCACATATGATGATAACAAAAGCATGAGGAATTGGCTCAACCCCAAGCCACTGCCCGTCCTTGAAAATCTGAAGTCCATAAATATCCTGCTGCAACAAGGTTAAAAGGTTCGAGTCCGTGTGTCCATCAACTCCAAAAACCAAACTTGGGTCTGGACATGGCGGGTAACGGTGAACCAGTAGTCCCTGTTGTTTGCTCAGCTCATCCGCGAAATACCCCAATTCAACCCCAAGTCCTTCACAAAACAGATCCAAAATCCTTAAGCTTAACTTCCTCAGTTCTAGTGAATATGCCCCAACCACCTCCCTACAAACATAATTTCAAGAAACAAAATATCCAAATTTTTTTAAACCGTCAACTCGACAAGCCTTGATTCATTAGGTACAAGTACAAAAAAAAAAAAAAAAAAATGAAGAAGAAGAAGAAACCGTAATAGTTTACCGATATCTAGCTGGCTTTTGAGGCCAAGATTGGATGTAATCCTCTAAAGGGTGGCAAGTGTGTTTCACCGAATCTTTCCACTTGTTAATCCGATCCTTGACATAATTCAGAGTGCCTGTATAGAGCCTAAAACCCTTGTTTTCATCCTCAGAATAATACATAGCCTTGTCTTCTGCAGGCATGTTGAAGAACTCCTTGAACAGATTCATCATGTCATCCATTAGTTCTTCTGATACTCCGTGGTTGATCACCTGCTTTGTGACAATTTAATGCAGATTTCATACTAAGGAGGTCATTATCAGAACTATCAGATTCTAAATTATGGTATCAAAAAGTTTGATGTAAAAAAGAGACAAAGAAGGGAGGACGAACCTGAAACATTCCGAAATCCTGGTTAACTTTCATGATTTGCTTAACTATTTTGTCGCGATCAAGACCCTCTAGCTGTGATAGATCAATGACCGGAATATCCTTGCACACAGGAGCTGCGATATCACCTGCAGCGGGCCTTTTGTCCTGTGGGAACACATAATTTGCTGGCACGGACTGTGCATTTGTAGACCAGTTTGAAAGAAGCGTCGACATTCTTGACCACTAAATCGACTACCAGAAAACAAAATTTGATGACAAGAAGCGATGATAAACTCAGGCTTTTATAATGGCTTGCAATCTTCTCATTCACAATCAGTAAGCAAAAGGTTCCAAAATGGATTTTATCTGATATTTTGGTTTTTTCCTGTGAAAGAATCACATTTATTCTAATAAAAATGTCTTCCTCAACGCTGTCCCCATTAGGCCTAATGCCATTACCTCTACCGAACTCGTAAAACACAATCCCAAGAGCAGCCATGTAACGAAAATAAGACTTCGTTGGCCTTTTTACGTTCAATAACATAACTCAGAAAACCCCTTGGAATGGCCTGTGGTAGTTATACCTAGCAACCAGGGAATCAAGAAGCGTTTCGTTTGAGGTTCGACTTCTGTGTTCAGTCAGTCTATGCGGAGTTTTACTTAGGCTTTAATCAAGTGGACAGTGGAAATACTCCCCGCTTTAGTTGGTCTTTGGACCAGATATCTTTCTTCTCTTTACATGGCAAATTTCATTCCAATCCGAATGCATAATAGCAATTTCGTCATCCAATTCAGGAATGAACCAAAACCACCGACTTATCTGGGAACAACATAACTTAAAAAAAAAAACACCACTAAAGGGAAATTCACGAGAAGTATATCATAAATACGCAGTCAAGCTCGAGTATGATGCCCCAATACTCTAATCTACCAAATCTGTGTAATATCTTGTTGAGGGAGACTAGTAACACCACTAAAAGGACCCGATCAAAAAAAAAAAAAAAAAAACCACTGAAAGGACAAAAGCAAAAAAAAGAGGAAAAAAAAAAAAAAACTATAGCTAGTTTTGGATTTTGGGCTACATGCTAGAGAGGTGACTCAGCAAATTGCTCTCTTGATTTAACTTTCTCCCCCTCCCTCTATTAACAATTGAGATCGGTCAATGTCATCTATATCATGACAATGACTTATTTTCACTGTTTTAAAAGAACAAATCAACTTACTTGAGCCTACTTGAGTATTACTTTTTCCAAAATTAATGAGACCGTGTCTCTTGCAATCTTCTAGACAAAAATTGGAAGGGGGCCAGGCAGCACCAAAATGAACATTTTTCCATGAATATATACGCGCACGACGACTTAAAATGAAACAACACTACTACAAATAATCTCAAGTAGAAAATGAAGCAAAAAAAGTTTTCGATTGTTCTCTTCAACAAGATATTATATATAGGTCAACAAAGCTCTCGAGATACGAATACATCATTTTTTAAATTATCCCTTGCTACATACCCATATACGCAAAACCACCAATACCATTGTAAACAAACATGGGATGGCAAAACAAAGAAATTTCAATGAGTTCTACAAAACCAATTCACCATGAACTGAAATGTACTTGTTGCAAACCATCAGAGCAAAAGTTTAATTCTGAAATACAGAGAGAGAGAAAAAGTAGAACACCATCTCAAGCTACTAGATGAGTGCTATTTGCTCCATTTTGCTCTGTCATCAGCAGAATTACATCAAAATGGTTACAGTTCATGACTGGAGATGCTGCACCATCATACACATGCTCTGACTTGCCCGTCATTTCTATTTGTTCGCCGATATTTAGGCACCATTTCTGTTAGTATTGCTTAGTAAATTATATGCTTAAAAAAAACTAAATATGCAACCAAGATTCACTAGACGACCTTATTTATTTATTGCTTATTTTAAGCAAATAAGAAACTAAAAGCAAGCAAACCAAACCAGCCTCTCACGGGCGTATTCGTTGTTGACAAACGAAATAGAACCATGGCAATACCTTAGCCCACTGGCTTGAAATGAGACCCAATTACTTCCACCGGAGCAGATCAGCAAAAAATGAGGTAAAAGCGCATCTCTTCAAGATTTAAAACAAATAACCCTCAATTTCGAGAAGAAAACAGCATCGTTCTTGATTGTGCAGTTGTGCGATACTACACTAAATTGCACCTGGTAACTTCTCCCTAACAGAAACAGCTGGCTGGGAGTTTCTTGTAGAGACTTGACGATTATGGGGCAAGGGCAAGGCCCTCACCGTAGGTTCCTTTGAGGACGTTCCCTGAGCTTTCTTCTTTAATTGCTCAAGAAGTCGTTGAGCTTCTTTGAGTTCGTCGTGCCCACTTAGACCATGGCCTTCCCAAGCATCAATTACCTGCTCCTGGAATTTAATTGCAAGGGCGTAGCTGCAAAATCCAAGAAACAAACTCAAACAACATACCCTTCGAGTTTTACCCGTCGTAAAAAATCAGAAAAAGAAAGCTTCTGTGTTGCATTGTAACAGTCATACTTTTTCAAATTGGAACCAACTCTCAAGGTTTAAATTCCCTCGCAGGGAATCATCTGATGAATCCCATAACAAGACACTTTTTGTAGACTTGGGATAACCGCCATTTTTTCTCTCTTTTGGTGGACCACAAGAACGTTCAATACGTTAATATTTTGAAGACAATACTAGAGGTGGCAATTGACAACCCAACCCATGAACCCAATCTAACCCGTCCACTTATAACCCAACCTACCCATATTGTAATATGGGTTGACATTTACTTCCTGACCTTTTCTCTCTCTTACCCACTGAATCTCTCGTCTCTCCCTCTTTGTTCCATCCCCTCTGTAAACCTTAACACTTCCTCTCTTTTCACTTTACAGGAGCTTAACTTTTTGTATCTCTCTTCTATCTTTTCTCTTTCTTCGCTGAGCCCCGGAAAAAAAAATGAAGAAGAGAAAAGACTCCAAATTTCTTAAGAAATGTTTCAGTTAAGTGAAAAAAAAGAAGAAGAAGAAACTCTATAATTGACGTGAATCAGTGTTCTAAAAGAAGGTCTAGAAGGCCGAGTACTCGCCGCCTAGGCTCTAGAAGTACCCTCGCCGACTAGCTCGACTAGACTGACTATCCCGACTAATTGCCCGACTAGGCGCCGAGTACTCGGCCCTGGAAGTTAGAAGGTGCCCGGCCGCTTTTGGAGCGCCTAGCGGGTTTTAGAACCTTGACGTGAATAGTACAAAATACCAATCTAACCAAAAAAATGAGAGTAGTTTTTCCAAGTCGCAGGAATTTATAGAGGAATAACGGGGGGATGGAACTAGGTTTTTGGTCTTCTTCATTTTTATTTTTTATTGAAAAGGCGGATCTTGTATCGAACGTGAATTAGTAAATGGCTCTAAAATTTTTGACATCCTAGTTTTCTTTGTTGAAATGGCATCTTTTTTTCTTTTCTTTTTTTGAAATGAAAAAATTACTCCCTCCGTCCCTTATTGCTTGCCCCGTTTGGAGAAGCGTGCATTTTGCACGCAATGAATGATGTGTTCATGAGAATTATTTTTTAATGAGATCTTTAAATTGGTGTAAAAATTTTTGAAAAAAAATGAATGCTAATACATAAGATTTTGCATGCGAAATGCACAGAAACTCAAAAAGGGCAAGCAATTTGGGATGGAGGGCGTATTCAATTGGAGAACTCAAAAATCAGTACATCAAATCGAGAGAAGGGTAGTTCAACTAAAAAATTAAAAAATGTCTTTGAGTAAGCATATTTGCGGGGTACGTAAACCGTATTTGAAATTATGACAATGGATGAATATAATAAGTACCAACTGTGATTATAAAGGACATTGGGATCTAGGCATCTAGCAGTTCATGTGAGAGTAGCGACTATTGCAAACACATTGTAAAGTAAAGGACATTCGCATTTTCTTTTTTTTCTTTTTTCCCTCTGTTCATGTAAACAAACTAGAGCAATACTAATTTATTTGGACTAACAATTTCCTGGTATGATCCACAAGATATAAGTATGTTGATCTTAAACAGCGCATAATCTTTATAAAAAAAAAAAGTTCAAGTTGGGTCGGGTTGGGTTTGGCTTGACCCATATTCAACCCATTCACTTTCAACCCATAACCTATACCAACCCCTCAAACCCAACCCAACCCACCCATTTGCCACCTCTAGACAATACATTTGTCTGTTATTGGTAAAGCGAAATATTTGCAGGTGATGAATGCATCTTTTAGAGCTATTATACCTGTCCTCCAACCTTCTTAGTACTTGTGAATCACCAAACTTCTTTTTCTTTTTTCTGTTTTCTTTTTTTTATATCAGCAAAAAATTAATGTCAAAAAAAAAACAAATTTGTTCAGCTGGGCTGAGTTTCCACTATGGTATTTTCGGTATTCTTTAACTACAAGTTGTCAAATTAGAGAGTCATTCTCCTCACGTACATCCACTGATTTGAGAACTTGGTGTCCACAAATACTGAAAATACCGTAGGGGAAACTCACCCTTGATCAACAAACTTCATCATCAAATCAGCCACCAAGCTTCTTTTTACTATTTGTGAATCGTTGAACTTTAGGATTAAATCTAGTTGACATCATAGAACATGTACCTTGCATTTTTTGCAAGAAGAGCAGGACGTAGCGTAGGGAGAGGGATAATGTCTAAGGAAAAACTAAAGCACTTCACCTTCAGATAAGGTGGAAGGACTCCAGAAAATTGGGCTAGCTCTAGTTGCTTAGGCTTAAGAACAATAACAACTAAGAGATAGCTCCTACATCCGTTGTCATTATCTGTTATTTTGTTCCCTAATGAAACAAAACCTAAGATCCATTCTAGGGCTATGAAGTACATATAGCTGCAATAATAGGCAGACTAGAGTGTTTAGGATTTAACCAGTGTCGGAGTGTCCTTAGTGACTTGGAACTTGAAGGTTGTGTTTGGTTTGGGTTTTGGGTTTTGGTTTTTGGTAATGATTAGAGGGAGAAATAGAGATAATAATTAAAAATAGGGGTTAATAATTAGAGAGAGATAGAGAGAAAAATGAGAATAATATTTGAAAATAAAGGAAACCGAGTCTTGAAACCCAAAACGAACAAGGCCGAAATCTTCACACTTAAGCACATCTCACACTCCTTTCTAATAATAACAAAACACATCTCATATTGATGTTTCGAAATGAGAGAGGGAAAAGGTAAAGATTTCACCTCATTAAATCAGATCCTTTTTTTTTTTCCGTTTTCCTGTTTATTTCATAACCTTATGAACATACCTATGTCCTATCCAGAAGGTACTGACAAATTGTTTGTCTAAGTATCAGGTATTTCACGAGTTTAGGGGGGATCTACAATATAACTGTGACTTGACAACAATTTTAAGGAATGATTCAATATTTCTGTATCCTAAGGTATGTATCCATGTTTTAACTAAATGATTGACCGACTATAGTTGCAGCACAAAACAAACAACCAATGAAATATTTATTCGACAATACCTATGTGATATAAGTGCATTCACCAATCAATCGACCGACTAGATTTGCAATGCAAAAAATTATAAAGAACCAATGATTATCTGATAAAAAGAACACATTAGAAACAAAGCAAGGCCATCTTAGGTTCTAACCTTCCCATGCCGCCATATGCTTTTGAAAGGTTCTGACATGCCTCGATGGAATCTACATGAACTGGTCCAAGAGACACGTCCATTATGTCTTTGGCTACTGCAAACATCTGTGCAGCAGACTGAGGCCTGTCAAGTTCCAGATAGGCAGCACCCAAATTGTTATAAATATACCCCACACCAAAATGCTTGGAACCAAAGCACTCTTTCAATCTCTCTGCTGCACTCTCCAAGTATGGAATCGCCTGCTGCACCTTTCCTGTTAAAAGAAGTAACCACCCAATGCGTGCAGAAACACTTCCTTCTGAATGCTGCTCTTGTGGGAGCTTCTCAAGCATTGAATGTGTTCTTTTTAACAAAGAAATAGCAGTTTCAAACTCGTTCATGGTCTCATATTGCATGGAAATCTCCATATATGCCTCAGCAACTTCTACTGGGGAGGTTGCTTCTTTCTTGTCTAGAATCCCACAAGCAATTTCTAAACACCTCTTTGAGTCACCAAATTTCTCTTGACTGCACAGAGCTTTCCCCATTGCAGTGAAGACCATAGCTCGGTCCTCACTGTGTTTATCAGTTTGCTGAACAATACCCTTCAAAATATTGATGGCTTCCTCGTACTTTCCCAATGCAATCTGGATATTGGCTGCATCAATTTCCGCCCGAAGCAAATCAGAACTAAGACCCCAATTCTTCAGTACCTTTTGCGACAACTGATTTTGCTCCAGTGCCTTCTCATGCTCCTCCAACCCAGTATAAATAACACCTAGAAGCCGCCTATCATGTGCAACTTCCACCGAATTATTCCCCAATTGGCCCTTATGTATCTCCAATGCTTTCAAACAATAAGGCATCGCCTCCTTAAAATTCAAAACAGAAACATAAGCCTCTGCCAAATCCCGGTTGGCATTTCCGAGTTCCCTACTGTCTTCCCCCAAGGTCATTTCTTTAATCTTCAAACTATTCTTTAAATTATCAAGAGCCTCCTCTCTCCTCCCCATTGCAGTCTTGGTATTCGCCAACTCGAGTTGAACCGCATGAAGAATAGGTCTAATATCATCAACACTACAACCCCCTTCCTCCTCTAACCTAGTTAACACCCTATTAGCCCTATTAAGGTACCCTAAACTATCATTAAACCTTTTCAAGCTATAACAAGAGGAACCCAACACTTGTAAAGCCATAGCAAGAGGTAAATTAACTTTATTATCATCTCTATCCAATGCTTTCAAAGCTCTATTAGCAAAAGAAAGGGTTTTTTCAGGATCCTCACCTTCTTGATCAAGTTTGAGCCCTAGTTTCAAACAAGCCAAACCAAGCTCCCTTTCATCAAACTTGGCTTCCATATCCTTGAATGCTTTGAGCATTTCTTCGGCAGTTTCGGCCGACTCGAAAGCCTCCGCTATTTGTGATTTCTCTTTGATCTTTCTCTGTCTTGAGGAAATCTGAGGCGGTGGAGGTTTTGGGTCCACAAGGGTGTTGAACTTGTGAGCCGGGTTTGTCTGAAAATCGTGGGTTTTGATCTTAGATGAGAGTAATCCATTGGGTTTGAGGTGGGTTAGGGTTGGGTGGTGGTTGGGGTCAGTGGTGGTGGTGGCGGCAGTGGAGATTTGGTTGATGAAGTCTCTGGAGAGGAGAGAGAAAGAGAGTTTGTGGTGAGGGGAGAGAGGAGAGAGGAGGATTTTGGATGAAGCTCTTCTCATGGCGGGTGGTAGAGAGACGAGAAGTCGGTGGTTGCTGGTCTTTCTGGTTGCGGGGTTCTGCAGCGTCGCTGCGTCGGTCTTTAAACCCTTGGAAAACCTTTCCACTGTTTCAAGGGGATAGTACAAGGCTAGGCTAGGCTAGGCGTACATAATTTCTGTACAGAAAATATACTACTACAGGTTGGTTTGGAACCACTCAAAGTCACACGGATGATCAGAATTTTTTATATTTTTTAAAATAATATTTTCCGTAAAAAATCAGCTTAGGGTGAGTTTCCGAATGGATTTTATCAAAATCTGATAAAATCAAGCCTTTGATTTTATCCATTCGGAAACTGAGTTGATAAAATCTTAGATTTTTGCATCAAAAATCTAAGATTTTATCAACTCAGTTTCCGAATGGATAAAATCAAGGCTTGATTTTATCAAATCTTGATAAAATCTAGATAAAATTCATTCGGAAACTCACCCTTAATCGAATATTAGTAAACACTTAATCGGTTTTATCCAGGTTTTGGTTCAGAGTCAAAACCTAGGTAAATGGATAGAGCATTTATTGATATGGCAATATCTGATTAAACTGATTATGGTGTTGACACCCCATTTTGCCCCGCCGCTCCAAATA
This sequence comes from Vaccinium darrowii, assembly GCA_020921065.1. Classification (NCBI taxonomy): domain Eukaryota; kingdom Viridiplantae; phylum Streptophyta; class Magnoliopsida; order Ericales; family Ericaceae; genus Vaccinium; species Vaccinium darrowii. The sequence continues at coordinate 37,226,422 of CM037162.1, forward strand.
AAGCGGGGCACGGGAAAGAAATTCTTCGGAAGCAGCAGTTCGCAGTTTGATACCCTCACCATGGTGATATGAGCGACAATACAAATGCAACGGCATATTTTGGAGCACAATCAAATAAAGTTGGTGTTTTCGGCAATGTAAAAATGTGCGCAAAATAAAGCAATTCAACGCCTCAGAAGGATATTACGAAATTCAAAAATCACTTGGAAAATTCGAAAGGACAATGGGCCGTTGTTTTGCAAAAATCGGTGGGATAACCAAACGTAGCTCGAAAAGGCAGCGATGCATGTTTCGTAGTTTGGAGGGGCAGCTCTACGCGTATCGAAAGGGCATCCGTACGCGTCTCAAAGTGCGAAGGGGTACTACTGTTTCCGGAAGAGTGCTTAGGCGTTAAAAAATGGCAACCATTGGGTCAAAAGAATAAAGTAATGTGCCCCATCTATAGACGAGGCTCCAAGACCCATCTACAAACGAGGCACATGGGGCCCACAAATAGCCATTAATCGCCCCATCACCCCTATAAAAGGTGGTCCGTACAGCATTCAAAGAAGGAGTTTTTGTGGGAGAAAGAAAAAGAGGAAGAAATCCGGAAAAAAGAAAGAGAAAACTTGGAAAAATCTTGGGGAGGATTAGAGGAGAATAGGTCCAGGAAAGAAAAGAATTTTTGGGGTAACCTTTGAACAAAGAAAACTTCAACAGTAAGCTTTGGAAGAGAGTTTTGTGTTGTAGGCTTTGAAGTGTTGGTTCAAAAAGAAAATATATAGACAGGAGGCTTAGGTAGTAAGGAAAGCAGTAGGCTCGGGCCATTTCGAGAAAGTCTTCGCGGTAGAAAATTTAATTTCGCTATCTCGGATTATGGTTTCAATTGCCAACCACATTTCTTCACTTTCATTGTAATTCTAGAGCAACTAAGGTAATAAAGATTTGGTTTCCAGGTTCATTTCAAAGTTGTTATTATCATCCTTTACCGTTGGAAGAAAAATAATTCTCGTTTCATTTCGGTAATTCGAAAATCGTTGTATGGTTATGAGTGCCTACCTATTTTCAAATTATTAGAATAAAATAAGCCCACTCCGGTAATTCAAAAATTGTTGTACGGTAATTGACACCTGCCCATTTTCGAATTATCGGCAATAAAAGCTTGTCTCGAATTATCATAAATATCCTCTTTTCTTAAAAAGCTCATTTCAAATGATTTGAAAAGTTGTAGTACGGTCACAATCACCCGCCGGTTTTCAAGTCATCATTTACATTGCGAAACCTAGTCTGTTGTCATTGGCAATCGGAGGATGTCACCAAATACAAGGAATATGACACATTTTGGATTTCTCAATATAAATTCTTATTTGGAGTTAAATTCATATCTTGGAAGCTGATCAAACATCATTTGCAGTCAGAGGATGTCACCAAATACCAGGAATATGATTCATTCTAGTTTCCACAATGTGAATTTGACTCGCAAGCTAAAAAGAAAACGATATTTATGCCTTGTGTTCACGATATGTAATTCAAAGAAAAAAGATGTCTGTGCTTAATTCTCCGCCGTAATTTTCTTATTATTCCTTCCACTGTTGCTAATTCCATGTCTTTTAAAATGTAAAATTCCCATTTCCCTTCTCGAGATCCATTTGCATTGAATCGAGGATATTGGCGCCGTTGAAATCGAGTACACTGTCGTCGATATCAAAAAATGAGAATTTGCACATTCGTGTGTATTTTCATTTAACCGGATCAATGCAAATCGATTTTGGGTTTCCTTATTTCAGAAAATTCAAGGTTAATTTATATTGAATTGAGAGTCATAGGCGTCGTCGAATTAAGTAGATCGCGCTTGGTGCCTAAAATGGAATATGCCCTCATGGCCATTTTTCATCAACCGGTTCAATATAAATTGGCTTCGAAATCTCCACAGTGTCTAGAATTGCAAACGGCGTGAGGGTATTAACGGCAAAACTCAATCTCACCGTTATGCCGTCCGTACACTCCGGTTTTCGTTCCTATGGAATTTTCTCTATCTTTTATCTTTTCCAGCTAGAGAAGATTTTGAAAAAGGGTTAATTTTGGGGAAAAAAAATGCCGAAAGGGCGATCTAGGGTGTCTAACACCTTCCCTACTTGTAACAGTAAATCCCCCAATCCGTTCTCTGTTTTCCCAGACCGAAAAGGCAAAATCGCTGAAATATTTTCCTGAGGATGTTTTTCTCTAAAATATCGTTTGGGGGTGACTTAACACACCCAAACTCATTGTTAAGTGGCAACTCTGATTTTTGAAATGCAAGTCACAACTGTCAGAATTTCATTAATACAATCGTCGCATTTTTGTCAAGTATTCTCTCCTGCTGTTTTCCCGAAGTTGGGGAAACGCTCGCAACAGAAAATTCTGGTCACGACATATGGGATGCTAGTAACATTATTTTAAAAAACATGAATGACTCCGATCATCCATACAGGACCTGGAGTGATCCCAAACCAATTGATTTATAGAACATTTTATGTACAAAAATTTCTATTTTATGTTCTAAAATTTTTGTACCTATATTTTTAGGGGTCAGTTGCTATAAGGTCCACTATAGCTATTTCCTAACACTTGCAGTCCACATAACTTTTTCCAAACACATCTAGTCCACTCATGCATCCAAAGTACGATAATACCCCTCACTTACATGTGAAGTATTCCTTATATTTTTATCAATATCATGGGGCCTCCTCCTCCGGTGGAGAGAAGTTTTTATTTTTATTTTTTAGATGCCATTAATACAGATGGCATTCGAAATCGTCTGATATGTTTGGGTCCACCCTTACCATGTTGAATCAGTTGCTACGGATGATACAAATGTACACGGCCATCTTGCTTGCTTGCAATTTCAAATAATTTTTACGACTCCTTCTACATACATCACACCGAGAAGGTAGTAGTTTTAAGAGTTACAAACAAGAAAGTTGAACCTAAAAAAATGTGCATTATCATTGGAAAGTTAAACCTAAAAAATATTAACACATGGTAAAATATCTAATAATTTGACACTTGTTAATTGATTTGCAAAATTTATCTAGTCTCTAATTGCCGACTTCCATACAGCTAGTCTAGATAATAATCAAATACAATTCTAACAAAATACTCCATAACTATCTTGTGGAATTTACAAAACTCTTTTAATACGACTAAAGCAGACTTTTATTTGCCTAAACGTGTTGAAGATGGTTCAATTAAATAGAAGAAAAATGGTTTAAATACATCACAAACTAAGCATAAAAATAAATAAAATTGATAAAAATCCACAGAAGAAAAATCTTTCAAATGGTTTCAACAATTCTGATATTTTTTAGTAGATTAATGAGTTGAATTATGTAGACACCCCGATTTTGACCCGAAAAACTTATCAAGCATTCCCAAGGATGAAAATGCCCGATAAGAGCACGCGAAACTTGATTGAGTACTTGAAATCCCTCCAAAACCTCTTCAAAATAAACCCTAGTCTACACCATCTACTAGTACATTCAAAACCCTCTTTATTGATATATATATATATATATATATATATATATATATATATATATATAATATGTCCCAATCCATTTTGAAATGAGGAAGATGCGCGCGTTTTACAAAAATGACTTGTTTTCCTGACCTCATTAGGGTAAACTGGTCATGGATTTTGATGTACAAATCATCTTGGGTTCAAACCATTTGGGTTAGAAAGTAGACTCAATTACCTTTCCAACGCTTCAAACCATGCACAAAACGGAGTTCAGTAGCACCCGGAGCGGCCCTGCGAAGTTTGAAATGTTGTGCAGTCTCCAAGTCCAAGCGCTTGGACTCCCAATTCCAGGCGCCCGAACTTCCTTCCAGGGCAATTTCCAGCAAGTTTTTTGTGAAACCATGGGCTCCTCTCCTACATTAACCCACGTTTTTTTCACTCAAAACTCCCTCCAACACACTATCCCTCCAAATTTTAAACTCAAAACTCCCTCCAACACATTTTCCTCTAACAAATCAACTTTTCTCTCTCTATAAATAACCCCCCCCCCCCCCCCCCTTCCACTTTCAAGGATGATGAAGCACACCCCCTTTCCTTACTGTTATGCTGCCAAATCCTCTCCAAAAGTCCCATTTCTAGTTCACCCCTCTCAATTCCTTTCACTTTCAACCTCAAAACCCACTCTCTTACCACATTAACCCAACATACTCCTATTTTCGTCAACCAAACTCTACCATAACACTCATAATCTGTCCTTAGTAGCCTTGTGAACTTGAGTCCAGTAGCAATACATCCAGAAACCAACTCAAAAACCTTCCAAAAGTTCATCAAATCAAGTTTTAAAGGTAGTTATCTACCAAGTTTGCTCAAACAAGGCCCTGAGGGGAAAACCGCCCAACTTTTTCTAGTTCCTCATACTAGATAGAAGTTTGGGAAGATTGATTGTGCTAAAAAGAAGAAAAGATTTCAGAGCACCTGCATTAAGTCTAGGCACCTGGACTTGTATAGTGTGGGCGCCTGTACTACACTTCTACTCCTATATTTTTTGTTTCATTTATGTTCCTATTAGCTCATTTACAGCATGTACATTCATCTATGGTTTGTTGATTTCCATTACATGATTAAATCTTCATTTTAATGGTCATTTAGGGATGCCTTTGGAATAAAAAACCATGTTTAAAAAGAGGGATTATGTGAGAAAAGAAGGCTTGCATGTGTTCATAAATCACTCTCAAATCTGATCATTGAGGTTCTAATAAGTATGGGAGGATTTCCATATCATTCAAGCATTTCCAAATCATTCAAGCTCATTGTTAGCCTTTTTATTGCATCTTTGGTAAGGATCATTTCATCTCTCTATTCTACACCCTCAAACTATTCTAATAGTACACCATATACATGGTAGATGACACATCAGGTCAAGACCATATCTAAAATATTTCATTTCATCAATAAATCAATGCAAGATAATGGTTTCTAGTGCATAAATCATCTCCTGAATCTGGTTATGAAGTTCATCTGGTCCAAAGAATCATTAAACATCATTATGAGCATGTGAGAACAAGTTACAAGGTTTGCATTTGTTGTTTGCTCTGAAACTTAGATTGAGAAAAGTTGTCTGTTTAACACTCCATGCGCCTGCACTGGTGAATTCCAGGCGCCCACAGTCACTCCAAGCACCTGAAGTTCCCTATTCCAGGTGCCTATTCTTACTCTAGGCGCCTGGATTTGCTTAGTCCAGGTGTCCAAATTATTATCTGGGTGTGATTCGCACGATGCTTGTGGTTGAGTTTGAGGATCTCTCAGTACAATCCAAGCATGTTTTAGTGAAGTTTAAGTGTTCTATGCATGCTGATCATCCACTCATGACACCAAGCACACGAATCCACTTAACTCATTTTGGCCGTTTAATTGTATTTACATGCTCTCGTATAAATTTGTGAATAGAGTTCATTCATACGTCATTTCTAAAAATCCCTTAAGCATTGAGTAGAGACTAGTGGTCGCACTGGGCGAGAGGGGTGCTTGGGAAAAATTCACTTTGACCCCCTGTGGTTTGGGCCGGGTGCGGTTACACCCCCTCACTTTCAGATATCCGCACATAACCACCGTGTGGTTTGTGGACCAAAGTGCACAGTTACATTTTCCATCTTATTTCACGGAGTTTGAACCACACTTGCCAAATTTGAGAGTGTGGAAGATGAACTCAACATGGAAATACATTTTTACCCTTATCTCTCTCTTCTCTTCTTCCTCTAAACTAACATAAACCCTAACTGTAGACTTCCACCATTCCCACCGGTGGGAAACCCTATCTAGTCCACCCAACACCACCAGTCACCTCTTTGTTGCCACCAATGATCACTACCCTCTCTACTGGTTAAACCCCCAATTTCAAACATCCCAAGTCCCAAGTAGCATTAATTTGCATTAATTTTAAACCACCAAATTGCATTCAGAAAACCCCAAATTCGAATTGAAACCTCAGGTAGAACAAAACCTGTTCATCGAGCAAACCATAGTCTAAGAAAGATTGGAATTATCAGATGAATGCAAGCAATTTCGAGAACTAAACGAGAGTGCAAATTACACATGTGAAGAAAAAGCGAAATTAGCTAGTATTTTCTAATATGCTCTAGAGCTGAGAGTAGAATGGCTGCTCTAATTAGCATTAATCTTCTCTCCTTGGCTCAATCGAAAGTAAAAAATCTAAATCAAGCAGCTGGAAGTACCCCTGCTTCGGCAATGTACTCTATTGCTTCTCATACCCAGCAGGTTTCTTCCTCGGCGCCAGCGGGCATTTTGCCATTTCCAGTCATCACTTGCTCAACAGATCTGTTGTGGCATGACCGGTTTTGAACTTGTAGATGGCGACATCGGCGACGGCTTTGTAAACGACAAGGTCGGGATCTGTTGAGATCGACTCTGTTGGCGGTGGTGTTGGCTCGAAAGCTGTCTTCTTTGTAACTGATCATTAACTCAACAACCATGTTTGAACTAAAGTCCATCATCATCCACCACCAAGTAGGGTGGTGGGCACAAATGGGGGTAATCGTTTAGTTTTGTGAGAGAGGAAGCAAATGAGGTTATTATGGTAAATTAACAAATTCCGTTAACAGAAGTTATGGTGCACTTTGGTCCACAAACCACACGGTGGTTATGTGCAGATATCTAAAAGTGAGGGGGTGTAACCGCACCCGACCCAAACCACAGGGGGTCAAAGTAAATTTTTCCCGGGGTGCTTTAAACTCCTTCCCCTCTCGTAACCTAGCTCTCGGACTCGAGAAATCTCATCTTAAAAGACCAGTGAAATATTTTTCATACCAAGGGCAAAAGAGTCATTTTCCAAACCATTTTTGTGAGATTCCGCGGGGTGTCCACAAATTATTATTATTAAGGATGTCAAAATTGTTTACTAAAATTTAATGCGACGCTATTGTGCCAATGGGTTTCAAATTGCTTCCAATGCACACAGTAAAATTATTGTACCCCCTTTGACGGTCCAATTTAAATCGGCTAAGGGGGGTGTTTGGCCCAAATTTTTGGGTGCTTTTTGACAGATTTTTTTTTTTTTGGAGAAATTTGAATAGGCATCTTGTTTGGGGATCCTATTTAAGTTCTCATCCTGATGGATTTGAATATTTATTTTCCTATCCTAAAATTTGAAAAACCCCCCATAGTACCCTTACAATCATTTCCCCATAAAGCCTAATTAAACATAACCATAAGCAAACCCCCTCTTTCTCTCTCTCCTCCCTCTATTGATTCAAAATTGGCAGGCATGAATGCCCCATAAACAAACTCTCTCTTTCTCCTCCCTTTCTGGATCTGAAACCGACAGCCATGACTACCGGTGACTCACCCCGTCCAACCATGCATGTGACCCATCCACGAATCTCCAACTTTCGCACTGGCATTACTCAGTGACTACATGGGGAAGACGTTAACCGCCATTAAAGACCAACACTGGGAGGTTAAGTACTCTTAGTTCTTCAACTATCCTTCTCCTTATACTCATCCATCTCTCACTCCTCTCTGCGTCGCCCATATAAATCGCGTTGAAGGCAATTGGATCTTTTCATCTTCGTCTTCCACCAGTTCTCTTAATCTCACCCTCAATCAGAAAAGCTCTGAATTCATCCTCGCCGTCGCCTTCCTTGGTAAAATCTACATGAGTCAGAGAAACGATTAGTGCATTTGATTTTCTCAAATTTGTAGGTGTTGTGATTTGAGTCTGATCTATGATATTTGAAGTTTGTACAAATATTGGGGTAAAGAATCTAGTAAGCTTTTCAGATTTGGAATATGGGGTAAGGAATGATGAAAAAAAAGAACAAATTTGGGTTGTTGGATCTCTTTCTTTTCTTTTTTTATCAATTTCATGGATGATTTGAGGAAATATTTCAAGAAAATAGTAGAAGGTATATTTCGACTGAATTGAAAGTATTTTTTTTGTTGAACATCGTTTCTTGATTAACCATGTTTAATGTAAACTAATGTTCATGCATAAAACATGGATTTATTTATTTATTAACCATGTTCCCTTCATCGTCACATTGTTGGATTATTGATTGATCATGATTATACAATAAACATAGTTTATTGATTGATAATTGCGTTATTTCATAAAATAAACATGGTTAAATATAAAACAATGTTTCCTTATATGATCATGGTTAATCAATAATCCAGTAATGTAGTGATGGATGGTTAATCAATAGTACATGTTCCCTGTATTGACATTAGGCTGCAATAAACTTGGCTAATCAATAAACCATGTCCCTTGCATAAATTCACAATTTTGCCATAATATCTCTCGCTTAAATGAGATAATGGGTTGCTTCAAAATGGGATGTTGGCTACTTGATTTTCGGGGTTGTGACGGGACTAAATTAAGGACGTGAATAGTTGGTAAACCCTATAAATAATTTAATGGGAAAATAAATCACATGGCTATAATTAAATAAAGTGTGTTTTTGGTATTATTTGAAAGTCAGGATATAAAACAGAAATATTCAAAGTTCAAACTCAATAGAATGTTGACTTAAATAAGTCTATGAAACAGGACCCCCCATTTAACTCCCATTTTTTAATTTTAATTACACGTGAATAATTTTTTTGAATTAATCACAATTCTTGATGAGAGAAATTGAAAAAAAAAATTAAAATAATTGACAAATTCGAAAATTTTAAGAAATTTAATTAGACATGCTGTTTGAAAATAAAAAATCGATTTTAGTGTCTTTATCTTATATGAACGTTTTTCGTTGTTGGTCTATAATATTTTTCGGACTTCCTCGTTACGAACGATACAAGCATAAGTAACGATTTAAACAGTTGAGCACTACTGTAACAAACTTGGCGGGAATAATGACGTGGCATCACGACACGTAGGCACCCACCTCAGCACTGGCGCCAAAAACCCTAGCTATACATCATCGCCGCTCTCGTTCTCTCCCCCCACCTCAATCTCTCATCGAGTACCCCATCTCCGATACCGCAGAAAAATGTCGGATCAATCACTGTTCAATTCGTTCAAGTCGAGGAAGATTCTCCATTCCTCCTCCTCCTCCTCGTCAAAGCCGTTACAGTCAGATCACGCGACAAACTGTTCTTTGGATCGAAGTCCAATCGGTAGACCTAAGAAGAAGGTTGATGAGCCGATAATGCTGCCGGAAAAGTAAGTTTGATGCTAATGTGACAACATTATTGGACTTTTTTAGTTAACTGTAGGTGAAACACAATCTGGGTTTGAACCACTTACGTTTTTTTTTTTTTTTTTTTTTTTTTTTTGTTGATGTGGTTTCTATGGATCTTGGTGAACTATGTGATCTTCATTTGAGACGTTCTGGGTGCTGTTAATTCCTGTTTTTTTGTGTGGGTTTGTTGAATGTGGCTTGGTCAGTTGGCCATTGTTGTCTTTCCTTAGAATTTAATTCTCCCTACTTATGGTCACAAAAGTTTCGACCCGGGGTGCTGGTGTGCGGCAGCATGCGGCTTGGATTTCATCTTGTCAATGGATGACTCGGATCTGCAAAGCGCCTAGATAAAATTAGGACAGTTGAAAACACATCCGACTGTTCAGATGCCACAAAACACATCCGACTGTTCAGATGCCACACACCAGGGAGCACCTGCCATGGTCCCCGTTTCCCAAAAGTTTGGGGCTGCTCATATTTTCTTCAGAATTTCTGAAACATTACTGTAACTCTATAAGTCACGTACGAAGTTGATGCAGTTCCCTCCATGGATTTACTTTTAAGTTTAAATGTGGGGAATGGGCCCACTTTGATATCACGTGGGAACTTTATGCGCAACTCAAAACCTTATGTTATTGAGTGGAAAAGTGAAACTTCATAGTAACTGATATGGGCTTATATTCCTATCCAAGCAATGTGGTCTTATATTCCTTAACAAGCATCAATTATTATTTTGTTGATTCAGTCGACTTTGTTTTCAGGTTCGAGGTCTTGTGCAAGTTCTTTGATAGCTTGGATAGCTCGATTCGGCTGCTTCAGCTGAAGGGCTCTATGTCCACTTATACAAATATTCGCCCCAAAGTCGAACATTTTACGGATAGGTAGATTATATGCAACATTTATTTTCTTTATTTTTTCAGATGAATGGTGGTATTTTTTTTTTTTCCCATTCAATTGTTCTATCTTTTGTTTTAACACATTGTGTTGATGTATTCTGTAGGAGGTTCTCATATGCTCATTTAGCCCAACTGAAGTTTCTTTTACCCAATGTGATTGAGATAAAGAAGGTTTTAATTCACGATGAATGAACTAGTTGCATGAAGCCAGATCTCCATGTTACATTGAATATTGATGCAATTAAGGATGAGGGGCAGCTAAAATCAACAAGTTGGAATTCTCAGATGAGGAATGTCTTTCGTGCTAGGCTTTTGGACTTCGTTAAAGCTCATCCTGAGGTATACAAGCTTTTACTTGCTATAAGTATTTTAACTGGGGATGCCAAAATGTGTTTGCTGCAGCCCTGCGCGTGTATGGTTTCTTTTTTGTTGTCCTAAACTCAATGGTACTTGACACTGATTAGATGCACATGCATTGTTATCTAAATTGAGTTTCACTTTTTTTTTTTTTACCATTTTGAGCCCTATCTGGTATATGAGCTGTAAATTTTTGAGGTTGTTATACTACCGTAATTTGTGGAAATGCTATTAGGACACTATATTCAGAACTAGTGACACTAAATGAAGTGTAGATACTTCGTTACCCATTCGCTTTGATGTAAGAAAGATTTGGAAATTGCTTTTGCTGGCATTTGGAAGATGTGATATCATCTGAATTCTGAACGCACTGGATTGTTCTCACTGCTGTCAGTTTTCTTTGGGCATACCTTGAAATCTGTATAATTGACATCATTTCTCTGCATTCAGGGAGAAGTTCCCAAAGAAACACTACCAGAGCCATTCAATCAGTCAAACAAAGATGGGCATATAACCACCACAAAGGCCTTAAATTCATCCTTTAGCGAGACACTAACTGCTGTGCTCGCAGAACCCCAGCCTGCTGCAGCATCCCATCTATCTCAGTCTTTCCGGAAACACTTTTCAATCCATGTTTCATGCGATGAGGAAGTTGTTGCTTACCAAGAACAATCAATCGTGTCTCCACAGCCTTTGATTCTTCCCATTTCAGAGCCACATGTTAAAGAGATCTCCTCTTGTGCATCATCTGTTAGTGAATTTTCTTCACAACCAACCACAAGTCAAGAATGGCTATCATTTGGGGCTTCTGAAACTAGTGTGCAGCCATATCACCTGCCTGCAACTCCTGTTAAAAAGATAGATTCCACAACCAATGACATCTGTTCTTCTATCGCAAATCCTACCATCCGAGAAAGTCCTTCACAACTGACTTCATCTCCAGTAGAGCTGGTTAATATCTCACCTGCATTGCAACCACAGAAGAGGGTTCACATGAGCCCAGGTGATGGTTCAACCATGCCACCCAGTAAATTAATTAGACGTACACATCTCAGAAGATCGTTGAAATTTGATAATCCTGTGAAAAATGCTAAGCTCAAGGATGAAGCCAAAAGTATGGGAGTATTATCAGTTGAAAACGATGTTTTCGAAATTCTTCCTCAGAATCTTCTGCAATCGGTAAGCCTACAGTGCATTTTTCATGCGTTTTATTCCTTTTCTGAACTCGTCTCTGATCTTTCATTTTTCCCATGATTCTGGATCATTAGCTATTGATGTAAATTGCACCAACTAAATGTAGATTTCATTGTCTTGTTATCCAGACTTCCTGTGTGATGCTGTAATTACAAGTTTCATAATTGATTCGATCATCAATTTATACTCTTGAATTTACTAGTGGTGCATGTGCCGACTTTCAGCACCCAAAAAAAAAATTTAATGAAAAGAAGAAAACTGAACAAATGGTAAAGTGATGGGCATAATATCTGTAGTTGGAGGCTTGTCCAAATTAGTTTAAATTTTTAGCATTTTGAGGTATAATTTCTCTGTTTCTTAGGCCTTGTTGGAGTCTGGAGAGGAACATTGTTAAATCTTTGCTCCGGATAGATTGATACCAATGCTTCTGATTACACTAAATGTATAGTAGTCGAAACAAATAATAAATAAGTAAAAGAAACTGACTGCCTTGTATCTCTGCAGATTAGAGAGAAAGAAAAGAAAGCAATAGAGGAGCAGGACCCGGCCATCTCACAAGCGAAGAGGCGGCAACAGATGATTGCCAGCTTACCCAAACTCTTTGACGTGATCCGTTTCTTATTTCACTCAATTAAGCGTTCTGTTATCACAAAAGAGGAGCTTATGCATAGGATAATAGCCAATCACCTAGATATTGTTGATAGAAGTAAGCCTTGATACTTGACATCAGCAATATAGACACTTTATCTATCATTTGAGTTCTCTTTGAGCTAAGGCCTTTGTTCTGTGTTCACAGGAGAAGTTGAAGAACAACTTGAACTGTTGCGAGAACTTGTTCCAGAGTCGATATGTGAGAAGATGGCCTCTACCGGTGATCTTCTCGTATGGTGAGCCTTTCACCTGTACTTATATGTAGACTCTTGAGTTCCATATGATGGTTGATAGAATGCAAGAACGAATTTTCCATTGGATCCAAACGATTTAGCTTTTTACGACTTTTAGTTTGATTTTGAAGTCTGCGCTTTCTCGCAGCATAAATACGATATCAAGTCCGGAGTTGATGCGTGCAAAGCTGGTCGAAACAAAGTGAGAGAACGAGGCCTGGAAATTTCACATCCTGAGGTTATTTAAAGATCCGTTCAAGAAAATAAGTTAGTCATGAGCTGATGATGTTCATGTTGCCTCTGTACATTCTGGTCTAGTTGTAAATGTATTTAGCAGTCTGTAATTGGCTCATCCCCAGTTCATTTCAAGCCCCTTTGCTTTTATTGACCATCTGATGTGATTACATTAACCCCTCGGATTTATTCACAAGTTTCGTTAATATCATGGATAGGTTGATGCAGAAATGATCCGAGTCGTTCAGCCATATGCCTGTCTTTTCGAGATAGCATTATCTTTTCTCTTAAGACGTGTTGTGACACATTATGCTCTTGATTGTAAGACAAATAAATCCATAAAAAAAAAAAATGAAGAGATTGATGGAATGCAACATTGAAGTTCTTTTTTGGTAAGTTGAAATTTACTGAACCAAATCAGAGGACATGACCACTAGGGCCTAAATGCAACATTAAACTATTAAAGTTTATTCTCCATATAATGTAAGATAGCAAAGTGCGATTTTCCTGTCGAGTTTTGATGAATTAGTACAATTTTCGCAAAATAATATTCATTGAATTTCTAGTTACAAAAATCTTTATTTGCTACTTCTGAGTTCTGTAAATGAGCATCAATTCTCCACTTCTATTCTTCTCCACGGGCAAAATGTATTCCAATCGAAATTCAATTTTCCGTCTTTGACCTTAATGAAGAGAAGCAAGAAGTAAGGTTGATGAGCTTTTTTTAATTCTCATTTTTTAAACTTTTTCATTCTTATTAAAATAAAAAGATTTATAGAATGTATTCTAACATTACATACCTTGCGAAAAGCTCTGCACATATTTTCTGAAGCACATAGAATTTATATGTTACTAATACATTTCGGCCGAAATTCAAAAGGTCAAAAATATAAAAACAAAGGGAAAATGATTTTCGCACTCCATATTTTGATAACCACACTCCTACATTTATCTTTAGTGTTCAAAGTTCAAACTGCACAAAATATGTTCACTGCTAAAAGACAAATAATGGAGTGCATTTATTAAAAAGTCTAAGTGCCAAAATTAATCCCCAAACAAAAATGTTATAAATGTAGGCGGATTAGCCAAATTTTTTTTTTTTATAACTTTGTTAATTAAAACTTTTTTAGCAAACACACTTTTGGGAAAGGGAATTGATAATCGCACTCCAAAAATTGATGCAGGCACTCCAAGCTACAATGATTTTCCAAAACTACCCTTTTGCAAGTTCCAATTTTATTTCAGGCGCTCCTAAAGTTTTCTATTCTTAATTTTACTTCAGGTGCTACTAAAATTTTTTACTCTTCTCCTCTGCCTCATTTGTTAACGGAAGAAGAAAAAATGGATGCTCACCCAAACCCTAACTTGTAACAAAAAAATCTATTGTGAATTGGGAACTTTAGATCGAGGATTCAAGTTCGGAAGGTAGTATTTTAGTTCTTTTCTTATGATTTTGTAGGGATTAATTTATGATTTGGTGGGTTTTGTGTATTTTAAGAAGGGCGTGGTTCGGCTAAAAAAATTCACAATTAGGGAAAAATTTTTGCCATGAGAGGGGAACCAAACAGGGGAAAAAAAACATCGATGCGCTTCAATACATCACCACCACTACCACTGCAGGCATAAATGTTGAAAATTTTCGGATCTGAAAGCTGGTTCAAGCTCGGAATTATTTTTATTTGTTTTTTTTAGTAGATTCTCCACGTCAAAGGATACCTTGGCATTCTGATATTTCTTTGTTCTAGTTGTAATTTTTTTAAGGTTTCCATGTTCTACCTGTTAATTTTGTTGTGTATATTTTTGAAGTTTTTCTAACCCAACTCTCTCTAACCTAACTTCTCTTGTAAGCCCCTTTTTTTCGGCCGTCTCTTAGCCAGCCGCCACCGCTCAGGGCGAGGTCGGACACCTCATGTCAGTCTCTTGAACACCGGCTCGCCTCCCCTCCCCCTGTTTTTTCGATTTTCTAAGCGTTTTGATTAATCTTCCTCCCCAATCCATCCAACCGCCGCGCCGATCGTTGATTTCTCCTGCTCTGATCTAACATGCAATAACAGATTTTTATAGCTATGGATTATGATTGCTTCTGTCTTTTTCTGTTTGGTTTTGGTTCAATTTTCTGTTTGGAGTGCCTAAAGTAAATAAGGAGATAATTTAGGAATGGAGTGCCTTCAGTAATTTTTATATTTTCAAAAGGATACTTTTGTAACTTCATTACATTTTGTAGTGCCTCCATAAAAAAAGGGAGCCCCAAAATCAGCTCCCTTTGGGAAAACGTGGTTTCGTTTCACGCTTTCACAGTGGGTTAAGATGGATTAACCAAAAAAATTGTAAGTGAATTCTAATTGGGCTTGAAAATGGGATTACTAAACACGCTTTCTAAAAATGTGGTTAGCAAACACGCTTTATGTATCATATAAACACACACAAAAAAAAAAAAAAAAAAAAAAAAATATATATATATATATATATATATATATATATATATATATATATATATATATATATATATATATATATATATATATAGTAAAAGCGTGTTTACCACCAAACACGCCTTCTAAAAGTGTGTTTACTAAACACGCTTTTAGAAGGTGTGTCTCTGGCAAACACGTTTTTTCATTTTTCCCCCCAGACAGCCATTACCTTTGACAAAAAAAGTATGCGTCCAAGGTCCAACTTACACTACTAACCCCCCTTCCCGCTAATGTATATCGACTGGCAAAAAAAAAAAAAAAGGTCCAACTTACAAAATGTGAATTTTTTTTAAAGCACCCCTGTAAGGCTAACAAATTCACAAAATACTTGTACCGGTTTTTGGTATCCGATTGAGTTGATTTTTATTCCAGTGTGTTTAACTAATATTTTGAACGTCCATTTAAAAAATCAACTCAAGTGGGTAACAATAGGAGTGTTTTTTAACGTTCTGATACTTATAAGTGTGGGGTACTACTAACAAACTCACAAAATACTTCTAATGGTTTTCGGTATCCGATTGGGAAAGGAACGGAACTAACAGCTTGTTTGGCTGGAGTTGGTTTTGGCAATAATACTCTTACTCGTATGTGTTAGGCCGTTAATAGAACACCCCTATTAATATCTTCTTTTTTTTTTTTTTGGTCAATCGATAATTGTATTATTGGTTACTGCAAATGCAAAACATCCAAGGAAGCTTGTCTACTCACCCAGTCCGGAAAAACTCCATCCCAGGTGGTAGGAAGCTCAATAGAAATGACATATTTGGCTATAACATGTGCCACCCTATTGAAAATTACGTCGAACAAAAGAAAATGAAAAAGAATGAAACAAGCCCCTATTAATATCTGATTGAGCTGATTTTTTGCATAAACGTTCAAAATAATAAGTTTAGGCTGTTAAAAAACACCCTTATTGTTACCTAATTGAGCTGATTTTTTAAACGAAAGCTCAAAATATTAGTTAAACACACTCGAATGAAAATCACCTCAACTAGATGCCGAAAACCGGTACAAGTATTTTGTGAATTTGTTAGGCTGGGGTGTATTCTTTGAAAAAAAAAAATTAACATTTTATAAGTTGTAAATTGGACGCATACCCTTGCTGTCAAAGGTGGCTGTTTGAGGGGAAAAATGAGAAAACGTGTTTAGCAAACACTCTTTCACTATTATATTTTTATTTTTTGTGTTTATAACCTACACATGTAAGTGTGTTTTTGAACCACGTTTTCAAGCCCAATTAGGATCAACTTAATTTTTTTTGTTAATCCGTCTTAACCCACTGTAAAAGGGTGAAACGGAACCACGTTTTCTCAAAAGCATGTTTGATAAAAACGTTTTCACGTACTTTGGGAATAAAATTCCAAAACGCGTTTTTTAATTAATAAAGTCATACAGTAAAAAGAAACACAATTCGTTAATCAGCCAAAACTGTAAACTTCCTCTTCTTCTTCTCTCTCCCCAAACATCTACAGATCAGATTCTCGCGTCCTCAGATCGACTCTTTCCACTCACTCTCTCTCTCTCCATCTGGTTTGTCCCTCTTCTCTCTCTATTTATCTGAATTCTCCGATATAATCACTTAAACTGACCTCTCTTTCCCTCTGTTTCTCTAATTCTCTTCTCTTCAGCACGAAGATAAAACATAAATCCGATTCTAGGGTTTCAAAAGCAGGGTGGCCGAAACTCCAAGAAACCTAAAAAGGTGACATCTAGAGTTTTAAATGCGTGCATTTACTTTCCTTTTCTTCAACTGGCATACGATACGTATTACATCGCTACTTGATCTCGCTGGTTTTTGGTTGGACTATTTGTTTATTTCTACGATCTGTATTGTATTTCCATCCCAGTTAATCAGATTCCTTTGTCTAAGCATTGTACATGGTTTTATGTTTTTCAAGATTTGAATTAGGCCTGTATTGCTTGCATTTCTTCGCTCTGTACATTCGCTTGCTGAATTCACTAGCTTATGATGCCTTGAATGATTGAAAATTCTGTATATAATCTCTTTATGATGAAATTTGGATGCCTTTTTTGATCGGCAGTTTTGGATACCTTACTTTGTATTTGCATTCTAGTATGCTAGAGGTTGGGCACAAAGTCCATGTGTGCGTGTGAATGTGTGGGCTGTGGAAGTGGGTAGTTTAACTCAAGTAATTTAGCTACTTCATGTGGTGGAGTCAGGATTTCGATTCGAGGGGGCCGTTGAAGAGAATTTTTTTGTTTGGAAAAATAGACTCTTTATGTTTATCTAAATTCCTGTTTTCTAGTATTACACACATTATTGTTGGATAATTGTGGTCCAATGCAGCAATAAGTACGTGAATTTCTTATGCTTTTTTTGGTAACTAAAACACACTTGTACGTACTTCTTGTCTACAAATTTATTTCACAAAATTTCATGAAGTGATGTAAAATTATTTATACTATATAGATTAATCTAAAGATGCAAATATACATATTTATACAAAAAGATAATTTCTTTTACTTGTTTTGACAAAATAGATGCGGCCAGAGCTCCTCCGGCCCACTACGGCTCTGCCTTTGCTAGTTTACCATGACAGTAATTCGTTTTATAGTAGCTGTAACACTTGTATTTTGTTGGGAGTCTGGGACAATATTGGAAATCACTTTTGTGACAGCTTCAATAATTTGATCACGCCTAGGTTTTCTCCCTTTCTATATAAGAATTTACATTTGACAATCCATCTTGTATTTAGATATCAAGTTTTGCATGTAAAGGTTCTTGAGCAACGTCTTGTGAAAGGTGGAGGTAAATTAATTACTCACTCCGTCCCGCAAAGATGGTCCAGTATCCATTTTGGGATGTCCCAAAAGATTGTCCATTTTGAAAAGTTCCCAAAAAAGTAGTGCAACATTTCATTTTTGTCCTTACTTTTCTCTTACTTTAAATAAGTTTGGATTTCAAAAACATCCCAGCAAGGGGCAAAGTTGGAAAAATAACAAAAGTACAATGTAATAATTATGTTTCCTTAAATAGTTGACTTCCCAAAGAGGGTCCAACAAAATGGGACGGAGGGAGTATTTAGTTGCGAGATGAATATGCTCTTGGTAAGAATTCGCACTATGAATCTTTAGTTCAAATGGATTATGGAATGGAGTATTGAATTGATTTGAAGTGTTCTTATGTCTGAAATAACTAATAAGATTCTCTGCCGTGAATTCATATATGTCCTCTGTTGGTCCTTATGCCTTATTGAGTGCATTATCCGTTTACAGTATTCAAACAAGTTGGCCGCATTGCAGCATCATTGTCCAAAACTTTTGTTGAACAGATTAATATTTTAAACATTACACTTGTACAACATTATAGACGAATCCTCTGGACTAGCTTTTTCCAAGTCCTGATGCATTTTCACACCATTAGAAAGTTAATAGGGGTTTTGGAAGTAGATCTGTTTCAAAATAGCTTCTCACTCAATCTTCTGATTTCAGGCTGGAAGGTAGAAGTTGGAACAAATTTTTTGATCTTTGTTGAGCAAGGGTTCAATCTAAACATTGCTGAGATTAACTGTTTTAAGATGATCAGATGCCTTAGACTTTAAAGCTGCTTATCATTTGATCACCTAGAAAGATAGATCAACAAGCTAGATAGAAATTGCCAGAATTTTGTTTACCTGCTTTATGATTGAGAAGCTATTGTGATTTTTTATTCTTCTCTGTCACATTTAGAGGGAGAAGAGTTTCTTGCAACAAAATGTTAATTTCGTATTCCAAACATTTCCTATTTGATGTTGAGGGAGTACCTCTAAATTTTTACTGGTTTGTTAATATTAATATGAAAGCTTGTATGGTTATCAGGCTTTAGGAGTTGAGTGGTTAATTTATCTGATCTTTTGTATTCCTCGCTAGTTGCTTGTACTTCGAGTGCAATCCTTTCATTGCACTTCATTTATGCTGTTCCGGCTTTCCTCGGAACAAAAAAGATAGAAACTTGAGAACAATAAAAGGGGAAACCATGTTGTAGTTAGAGGTGCTTTTTGTTGCCTGCAACGTTTGGGTTATGAGGAACTTTTGACCTTTAAAATTTAGCTACATGTCCGAAGTATTGATTGTTGTATTTGTCATTGTCAGCTTCTTGTTTTGACAAGTTCATTTGTCATTGGGACATCATTTGGTAAGTTAAGGATTTGCAACTATGTAGCACAGCATGCTAGCACAAAAACTACTGTAGTTATGTTTCTTTACATGTCGGACTTCTGTTCTGTATTTCCCTTTGATAGAAGAGATTATGCAACATTTTCAGATTCTATCTTTTTCCAAAAGGCAGTTATACTTTTACTTTACGGCCAAGGTGGTCTAATGGTTCTTCCATTGTTCATATCTCATTGCAGAAATGTATGATAATTTGGGAGCCCAGCCCGGGTTTCCGAGACCACCTCTGCAACCACAGCCAAATCCATTTGGGAATGCATTTTCTGGAGCTGGTTCAGGGCTTATAAGAGGTGGACTAGGTGCTTACGGAGAGAAAATTTTAGGATCAAGCTCCGAGTATGTGCAAAGCAATGTAAGTAGCATGCTAAGGCTATGAATTCTGAACTCGTACTTTGGTCATGCTGTAAAAGAAAGGATGGTGGCAGTTGAATAACCGTCTCTAGCTATGTGATTCGTTATTTCGTTTCGTAGGTCTTTTATGCTACTCAGTATAGAGGGGACATTTCATTCCCTTATTAAGACCTTTCAATATGTACTTTTTGTTTCAAAAGTCCGTGGACACCTATATCTTTCAGACATGTAATGGGCTTCGAGGGAAAGCCCTGTAGCATGTTATCTATAATAAAATGAAATAGTGACCTCTTCGGCTATGTCATTGGGTAGTGGAGATTTGAGCTTCGGAGGTGGGATTAGTTGCAACTTTGGTGTTTGGGAAGGTGAACTTGGTTGGGACCTTGAATTTGTCCATTTGCTTCCATTGTAATACGAAAATTAAGTGGATAATATGGAACATAAGCATATCACCATAATCACCAAAAGACGGCAGCAATGAGGTTTTGCAATAGAAATTTCTGTACTTTGTCCAATTGTCATGATATGTGATGGGTCTCTCTATGTATTTTGTTATGTTTTGATAATTAAATGAGATCTGAATGCACAAGGGTTTTGCATAGGATGATACAGGCATGTTTGTATTGTTTTTTTTGTAACTGCATTTAAACAACTGACGAATTGATGTTAACCTTTTAAGAGATTGGTTTGATGACTTTTATCAATGATGTGTTCTCTGGTCATATTTGATTTTGAGGTTGGTTTTCTACCTTTTCCATTTTCCTTTAAATGGACAGATCAGCCGATTCCTTTCCGATCCCCAATACTATTTCCAAGTTAATGACCAGTATGTGAAGAACAAATTGAAGGTTGTCCTCTTTCCACTTCTGCACCGGGTAATTCCTTATCCACTATTTTCTCACCCTCTAGTTGGTTAATTATTTCCTGCATAGTAATCTTTTTCTCTTTCTCCGATCCTTCAGGGACATTGGACAAGGATAACAGAGCCGGTGGGGGGCAGGCTTTCCTATAAGCCCCCAATCTATGATATAAATGCTCCAGACTTGTATATTCCGTTAATGGCATTTGGTACCTATATTGTTCTTGCTGGCATCTCACTGGGTCTCCAGGGAAAGTAAGTTATAGTATCACTGTGAGTTTCATGGATTTCCGTACATTTATATCTGTACATTTAGTTGGTCCTTGGGACCAAATTAACATCACTTTTGCCGTGATCACATCAAAAGGGAGCTTTGGTTAGCCCCTAAAGCATGCCTATATTGTGACATTGGCAGTTTGTTTTTGATGCGACATAAGTGATACATTTCTAGGTTTTGTTTCTGTAATAGTTTTGCTGCAACTAATGCATCGCAAATTGTTTCTAAAAGTAACTTTGCTTGCTGGAACTTAAAAGTGTGGCACGTTGCGTGTACTGGAAAGATGAGAGCATCAGAAGTGACCTTTTACTTTTTTGAAATGAGGTCATTTTGGTTTTCTCAACCCTTGACTTCTGTTCAGAAGTTAATGTTATTAATTCAGTGGTTACTGCAATTGACCCACTTGCTTTCGTTCTTGAATCTTCTGTCATATGATCTGGAAATAAATGAGACCATTTGATTCCCTTTGCTTTGCTTGTGAAAACTCTAATGTGGATTTTCAGTCAAGAAAGTCAAGATTGTGATAATTTCACACTGCTAACTATTGATTGCTGACTGTTAATTCATGAACAAATTAATAAAACATGAAATGATACCAAACTTACATGGATTAATTTCGCATCATCATCTCTCTATCCCTCTGTAGGTGTGCTTTTGTGTTTGACAAGTGTTTATTCTAAAATGTGACTTTTGATGCCAGGTTTAGCCCAGAAGCTCTGAACTGGCTGTTCGTCAAGGGGTTGGTGGGCTGGTGTTTGCAAGTTTCCCTGCTGAAAATGTCATTGTTTTCATTGGGTAGCGGGGAGGCGCCACTGCTGGACATTGTCGCATACGCTGGATATACTTTCACTGGATTGTGTTTGGCTGTTCTGGGGAAAATCGTGTGGAGCTACTCATACTACTTTTTGATGCCATGGACATGCTTGTGCATGGGCATCTTCTTGGTGAAAACGATGAAGAGAGTTCTTTTTGCAGAGGTTAGGAGTTTCGACTCGAGTAGGCATCACTACCTCTTGCTTTTCATCGCTTTGGCACAACTCCCACTTTTTGTTTGGCTCGGCAACATTAGTGTCAATTGGCTTTTCTAATCTTGTCTCTCTCTGGTGTTGTGAGCAATAGCCAATAGGTTTGTAAGTACAGTGTATGGAAGATTTTTCAATTTTGATTGATTTTTTGTCTGGTCCATGTTCATTTCTGATTCAATTTTTCCGTGTGAATGCCATCTTTGATGGTAAAAGGTAGTATCAAATGATATATTTGACTGCGTAGCTACGAAGAGGAATACTTCTGTAGTTTTTGCTTCAATATCACTGTGTTCTGATTTGGAACTTGAAGGAACACCTTACTGAGATTCTGAGAATGTCATTGAACTTGTGTTCTAAGGCCCTCTTTGGACTGACTGACGTTTAGGAGGGTAAAACATAGGATAGTTAAGTGAAGAAATAAAGTTTTTGTTCTTTATTTTCCTTTGCCTTGTAAAACATAAGATTTTCAAGATTTTTTGTTCTACGTGGTTCATGAACTTCTTCTGGGATTTACCGAGGAAAAAGAAAAAGTTGCAGGAACACGAAATAGTCAAGTATTGCCTGCTGTTTTCCTTTCTCCGCCCATATGGGTCTCCAAATTACCGGAATGCAACAGAGATGGTTTTTACGTCGCGACAGTTTTGTTCTACTGGATGCGTTGTGAAGCTGGTGTTAAAAAAACAAGTGGATGTTTAAAACAAGTGGTAGTTACTGTGAAGTGTGTGTGTTGAACTGTTATCTAGGTTTTCTTAAAGTTCCGAGAAAAACTTATGGACGGGTGCCACCTGGAGGTACTTATCGCGCATCTTGGCCATTTAAAAGTGTTTTGGACGGCTTAGATTTCTCCCTCTCTCCCGTCTCTCTCTAAAATTTGGACTGTCCAAAACACTTTTGGATGGCCAAGATACGCGCTCAGGAACCACGTGTGGTGTAACCTATTTGCACCCAAAATTTTCTAATTTTTAACCTAGCACAACTGGGTGTTAATGGGCACATAATGGGAAGTCGATTTGTTGTGCTCTAGTTTTAGCATCTAAGAACCGGAACCGGGGGAGGTGTTGCGCAGCCCCGTGCTGCGCAGCGTGCTGTGCGGCCCATTTCGGTGCCGCGCCGGCACCGTTTCGACGATCGGAGACGTCCCCCATGTAGAGCTCGTCGAGTACTACAAATGTTCCAAAAATCAACTCGATTGGATATCATTAAGTGCCACATCGGAACAAAAATAAGTTGAAAAAAATTGGAACACATGTCTTGAAACACCGGATGAAAACCAAACCATTTTTTTCAACTCATTTGTGTTCCGATGAGGCATTTAATGATATCCGATTGAGTTGATTTTCAATACACTTATAGTACTCGACGAGCTCTATGCGGTGGACGTCTTCAATCGTTGGAACGGTGCCAGCGCGGCGCCGAAATAGACCCGCACAGCACGGAGCTGCACACCTAACAGAGAGCGCGTTTAACGCGAACAGTGCACTAGTTGATCCCAACTCTTGGGATCGAGAGTCGTTAGTTATTCGCTTTTATTGCGTCACTTGTTACTTAAGAAATAGACCCTGGTTCATTTGTCTCAATAGTACACTAAATAATGGAGTACCTAATTTGTCCTAATGGTCACCATGAGGTGATGCAATTTAGAGATGAGCAAGGAACGTATTGTTCCGGTTTTATAAGAAATCAAGAACCAAATCACTACCTATGGATTATAAATTAGGAGAACCAAATTAACCCACAAAATTCCTAGACCCAAACCATTGGAATACGGTTTAGTTAGGGTTTTGAACCACAGTTCGCTTGAAAATAAGATATTATCTTCATACACTATTTAAAGTACTTAAAATTGCATAGATAGATTAAACCATAACTTGTATTAAAATCAATTATAATTAATATCATTAAAACTCATGAACATCAAGGAAATAAAGAAGAGTATAATACCAATAATTAGTAAAGGAATAGGGTCGAATAGAGTATTAAATTGGAAAATTAGTTACCCGATCGGAAAATCAATTGATGAATCCCAACCCGTGTATGTATAGTACTCTATTGAAATTATAGGAATATGCTATAATTTGTAAAAGTTTAAGGATTTAATCTTGAAAGTGGAGGAGTAGGTGAGGTGGAATGGAGGATTAGATTAGAAAACTAATTGACTGTTAAAAAATAAAGTTTATTCAATATATCTAAATCTAAATGTAATTCTCTCTCTCTCACTCTCTCACATATGGTTCGGGTTGGTTTACAACCGGAACCGTTAACGTAAATTTACAGACCAAACCATTTAACACAATTTCTAATTTTTTTGAAACCGAGGCCAAACCATATTACTAAAAACACAAAACCATTCGATTTGAAATTTTGAATAGAATTTACAGTTACTCTAGACAAGTAGGACCAAATCTCAGAAAATGATACAGTACACACAAGTGCAAGTGGCTGGAGATAAGGAACACTTATCCCCTCTTAATTAAAAGCTCCCAAATAAACCAATTTTGTTACTCCACTCTCTGAAACTCAAGAACTGAGACTATATGGCGAAACTCCTTTCAAGCAGGTGTGGTATCCAATCGGTGGTGCCGGAAACGTATTTATTGCCGCCGGAACAAAGACCCGGTGAGCTAGTTGCTCCTCCCTGCAAGACTATACCGGTAATTGATCTCGAAGGTGATCGGAATGAAGTGATTCTGGAAATCATCAAGGCTAGCCAAGAATATGGATTCTTTCAGGTGAAAAAATTGAATCTTTCATACTATTATTATTGTTATCTGGTTTTACCTCAGTTGTATGGTCTGATTTCAAACCAAGGGACTTGCAAAAAGTTGAAGTCTTTGATGGGATTGGTGTGGTGTCAGCCAAAGGGCATGTGCCGTGTGGATAGAGGTTTTCGAGAAGCTTTAGATTCTTTTGAAGATTATAGATTTCAGATTTTAATTGAAGCAGATATATATGTTTGCTATAACTGTGAGATTATGATTAAGTTGTGCTAAAAGTTGGTACTGCTCGGTGTAAAAAATTGAGAATAAGTTTCCAAACCTCAAACCTAACTTCTCTAAAAAAATGATATTATTTCCTATTTTTTGTATATTAGAATCTGTAGTTTCTCAAAATTTGCTGTAACAATTTTTGACAAACATTTACAATAGTTTTTTAAAAGTTCAAATATCAAAATCTGCGCATGAAACCCTCAAAGGTTTTTTAAAGCTTGAATTAGATAATCCAGAGGAAGAAAAAGGAGAATTAGGTCTGCAAAAAGGTTACAGGTACAACAGAAGTGAACAACACATCTCTCGCCGTTCAAAAGTATTTTTTGACGGTCCGGATTTGAAATATTCTTTGACCGGTAAGACAGTAAGAGTACTCTTTCTTACCCGTCAAAGAGTATTTTAAATCTGCACCATTAATTGCTGAAATAAAACGGTTGAGATCCGTGTTGTCCACTTTTGTTGTACTAGCATCATTGGTTTGTTTGGGTAATGATTTTCCAACTCTTTTAAAGCTTGAATTATGGAATAATTGCTGTTTTATACTTTTGAAAAGTTAATAGGTAAAAGTTGAGAATAATTTTGAAAAGTTGAGATAAAATGTGATGTGGCAGATATAATGATGATGTATCATTAACAAATTGAAATTACAAATTTGGACACTTAAAAAGAGACAGAGGAGGAGATGCTATTGCGGTTGGCGATGCTCTTAAAGGATCTCTCCCATGATTCTTGAATTACAGTGGGGCCCATGTAGGTTGTAGCTTGCGATGGGAATATGATGAGACCTTACTGCCCTGTTTGGCGACCGAATTTGCACCCGGATTTGGCTCAGCCCCGGATTTGTAATCCAGGGCCCACCTCCAGCTGGCGTTTGGCGCATAATTTTCGTCCCCAACTCCACCCGGACTATTTTCACTGTTTGGAGTGCAAATCCGGCTTCACCCGGATTTGCCAACGAAAGCCCTGACCCTGTCGTTGGCTAACAAGGGTGGATTTGAGGTTTTTCTATCTATTTTACCCCTCCAAATCCGGGTGATTTGGAGGGTTTTGAACAAAAAAAATACTGTGAGAGAGAGAGAGAGAGAGTACTTGAAAACCACGGCGGAGGAGTCGCTGTAGCCGAGTCGCGTAGTCGTCGCCTGTGTGTTCTAAGAAATTGAAACCAATTTCTCTGAAGAAGAAGAAGACACAGACAGAGCTGTCTTTTTACCCTTTTGCAAAATTACGCTGGAAGCCCCTGGAGATTATTAACATTTACATTGAAACCAAACAATGTTGTGATATATATATATATAGGGGCCGGTTCTAGGGACACAACAAAAAACACATAAAAAAATATATTTATAACATTTTATTTTACTTTATGGATTTTTGTACGGAAATATTTTTTAAACATCTAATATAATTTAAATATATTTATGTATATAAGGTGTATTTATTTTTATTTTTATTATGTATTTATTGTTATTATGATAAAATTATTCCATTTATTTATTAAATTAAAAAACTGGGGGTAAATAGGTCATTTGCTCTCTTATCCTATCAAATCCACCTTCTCAAAATACCATCCAAACACTTCACTAACAAATCCACCTTCATTATGAGGTGGGGTCACCCTCATTACAAATCCACCCTCATTACAAATCCACCTTCAAATCCACACTCATTACAAATCCACCCAAAATTATCTCCGGTCGCCAAACGGGGCGTACGTGTGCTAGAAAAAATTAAGTAGTAGTTCTTATTCTAACCAACCAAGTTATCCTGGAAACCCAG
The DNA here is from genome assembly GCA_020921065.1 of Vaccinium darrowii. Lineage (NCBI taxonomy): Eukaryota > Viridiplantae > Streptophyta > Magnoliopsida > Ericales > Ericaceae > Vaccinium > Vaccinium darrowii. Next base: position 37,253,086 of record CM037162.1, read on the forward strand.
GCTCCTTTAGATGAACTCATTGAGTGGAGAAAATTTTGAGTGCAAATAGGGTATCACGTAGTATTCTTCGGCACATTCAGACCATCTTAAAGTGTATTGGACAGTCAGGCTGTTTCTCTCTCCAAATCCGGACCGTCCAATACACTTTTGGACAGCCTGGATGTGCCGAAGGAGCACCACATGAGATGCTACCCTCTTGGCACCCAAAATTTTCTCCATTGAGTGGTTTATCCAGATCACATAATCTAGTAAAAATAAAATAAAAAAATTGCAGTTGATAAATCACGGGGTGGCGGAGGAGCTGATGAAGGATGTTTTGGTGGTGGCCAAAGAATTTTTTGATTTGCCAGTGGAGGAGAAAGAGAGGTTCTACTCTGAGGACCCGCATGATCAGGGTTGTAGACTCAGAACAAGCATTGACTTTGCCAACGAGAAGTTCCATTTCTGGAGAGACTCTTTAAGGCACCTTTGTCACCCCTTGAAGGATCAAATTCACCATTGGCCCGAAAATCCGGCTCGCTACAGGTATATATAAGTTGCACTCACTTTTAACTGCAGTCAAGTTGCATTGCCTACGATAAATTATTTTTGCAGATGTTGAGATTATAGAAAAGAGGAGATGATCATTATGGAGAAGGCTGGCAGGAAAACCACATCTAATTCACTCAATTATTGTCAACATTCTATTATCGTGACAAATTCGCTCTCTTATTGGGCTTTTCATAGGGGAGTGTTTGGACCATACTCAGAGGAAGTGAGAAGCCTTGGTTTACGAGTATTGGATCTAATCTGCGAAGGGTTGGGCCTTGAATCGGGCTACTTCAAGGGAGGATTGAGCCAGGGCCAACTGATGATTGCTAACTATTATCCATCATGTCCTAACCCAAACCTGGTATTGGGCTTGCCCAAACATGGTGATCCGCACCTTATCACCCTTCTTAACCAAGGCTATGTGCCTGGGCTTGAAGTCTGGAATAATGAACAATGGGTCGCAGCTGAGCCAATTCCGAATGCCTTTGTGGTCAATATCAATCACAAGTTACAGGTATTTATCCTTCAGTTTTCCCGATGCTATGTTTGGTTCATGAATTTGTGGAGGAAAAGAACATTTAAATTAAAGGGACTAAAAGAACCTTGAAGTAGATAATAACCTAACCAAACCGAGCCTTATGTCTCAATCAATTGGGGTCAGTTACATAAATTATATTTTCCTATTGAGCTCTGTCTAGGGCGACCTCTTCACTTAGGTTTAGTAAGCCCAAGTCCTTCCGTATGACAGCATCCAAAATCAATTTAGGTCTTCCTCTTCCCGTAGCCCTACTATCCACTACTATCATAGCACTCTTCTTGACTAGCTTGTGACGAGTACATGCACGTAACTGTGCCCCTCATATGTAATCATGTCGACTCCCAAGCGGTTACAACATCTGTTGCACTATGATTCGTGGAATGCACATGCAATCATAACAGACTTGGCTCGTGATGTAGAGTGACATCATCTAAGCCAGATTACTAATTTGCCCCTGAGCTTGGAGCCCAAGTCAGGAGAGCCTGTGTAAAGGAAGAGAAACAACCCCTAGAAGGTACACAACTCAATACACTCCACTTCAATATTCTTCTTTGGTACTTCTCTCTCTAAGTATCTTTACTAGACCGTCAGAGTGCCTTCCCTGGCCAAATTCATGCCAGATTGGGCGCTAATGGTTGGTGTTGTTTGTGCAAGAGAACTGATAGAGCTAGGTGGATCATCAACGGTGGAAAAGAGTCATCTCTAAGGGTTCATCTGATTCAGGACACCACACGTATACAACTTAAAAGATGCTTGTTCTTATATATACTCTCTTGTCTCACTATCCAAGAAATGGGGGATTTTCACAAAAAAAAGTCATAAAAGATAACTCCGGACACAACTTGATCTGGAACCACATGAATATGATGTCTATGGGCCCATATGCATCTCACGGTTGTGTCCGGAGTTGTGTTTTAAAATTGCGTATGTAGAACATTAATTCCTTTTGTCACAAATCTCTAAAGAGAAGCTTTCTAAAGTAGATGAGGGGTTTCGAAAAAAAAAAAAAAAACAATTTATTTTGATAAATCCAGGAGTATTTACTCATGTTGTGCCGTAAACTCCTTAACTCCTTCCCAGCGTTGGCATCTGTGATTTTCAGTCAATTTTCGTTCTAATGACAACTTTGTTATTGCCTACTTTACTTATAAACATTCAATTTTGTAGATTATCAGCAATGGGAAGTTGAAGAGTGCAGATCATAGGGTGGTTACGAGTACAAATGTTGCTCGAACAACAGTTGCTAGCTTCATCCTTCCTTCCACGGATACCCTCATTGAACCAGCAAAATCTCTTATTAGCGAATTGAGTCCACCACTGTATAAATCTTTCACATCTGGAGATTTCGACAAAATTTACGTCCTTGATGTTCACCAGGGAAAAGATCCACTTGAGCGCTTTAGGATCCGATCTTAAATACGTTACTATGCTCGGAGGTTAAACATCATAACCAACTCAGAAGTCTCTTGCTTACTATAACTTTGCTATAAGAGAGTAAAAATGTATAAAGAAGTCGTCGTGTCATGTCATAATGTAGCTCCATGTTGTTGTGCCTCGTTATGACAATACATGTGTAATAAATAAGCTCACTGTGTTATGTTTGTAGTTAGCGAAAGAACAATTTCTTAATTAATCAAAAACAATAACAAGAAAATTCCGAGTCCCTGTTAAGATGCTAATGCAGCTTGGCCATGGACACCAGATTTGAATTAATAGTGTCATGAAAGTTCAGACCACCAAGCACCTTATCTTTTGTGACATTATCCCATTTAACCGCACAAATCTTCCTTTTCTCCTTAGTGGAACCCTAGAGAAATTTTTTGTTGATTTTGTCGAGTTGCTTAGACACGGAATTGGGAAGAAAATTACAAAGCACGGTGCCAGCTAGAGGAACGTATGTTTGTATTTTACACTGAATGATGTATAGTATTTCATACTCCCTCCGTCCCTTTTTAAGTGATCTATATGGGAATATGTACAATTTCAAACCCCTAAAAACATATTTCTCTATATAACTTTTTAATTTGTTTTTTACCAAATTTATGTGCTCATTAAGTACTTTAATTTGGTGGAAAAAAAAATAAACGATATACGAAAGTACATTTTTAAACGTCCGCAAAAATACACGTTTTCCAAGTAGATCACTTAAAAAGGGACGGAGGGAGTACTACGGAGTTGCGTACCCTACTGTGTGATAAGCACGGCAGGGGATGCTCTGACTCTCTACGGCAACGTTTTGGCTTGGGTCAAGTCCCGAACTCGGAGCCCCTGCATTGCAGCAAATGCGCTACATCGTGTAATGGAGTGTTCCAGCCGTCCAAAAGTATTTTCAACGGTATGAATTTAATTAAAACTCTTCCATGTAAGAGTTCTCTTCCATGAAAGAGTTTTAATTAAATCCGGATCGTTTCGCTGAAAACATATTTGGATAGTTCAAATCTGCATTGCACAGTGCAGTGCATGTGGTACACTGCACCATACCCGCTTCCCAAAATCCCCCGCTCTATCACCGCTTCTTCCTTGTTTGGTAACAACATTTACCAAGGTCTAATAGGACAATGCTACCCATACAGAACGGGGAGCACAGAAAATGTACCAATCCCCTTCGGGGACCCAAAAGTGGGTCCCCGAAGGCGATCGGTACATTTTCGGTTCCCTTTTTTCTGAACCCGTATCATTATCGGGACTAATATCTATTTCCAAAACTGGGTAAGAAAAAGGATACAAGACTAAAATTTAAAGCATTATTCACAGCCTAAAAAGAAAACAATGCACAATAAAGTAGTCCTGTTAGCAAAGCCCTTTTTTTTTTTTCTTTTTTAATGACCAAGGAACAACCCTACACGTAGGCCCTTTGGATCTGAATGCGCAACTCAAACCTCCGGGGGAACTAGCACAACAACACAATGCCTAACACAGCGGGAATCAAACCCTAGATCTTGAGGAGTACTCCCAAATGAAATTTCTTAATCGAGTCACCGAATTAATTTAACTTAAATAATCAATCGCACAAGATACAAGACACAAAGATTTACGTGGAGAAAACCCAAAACGGGGAAAAAAAAAAAACCACGGGAAGGAATCATGCACAAAAACCATCTGTGAATATAAGAGACCTTATTCAATGTTCATGTATCCTTACCACGAAGCCTAAGACCTACTTGTCGAATCAACATTAATCACACCTTAGCATGATTGCCGAATCATGAATCCTCAGGCCTTCCAACCGATTGCCTTCCGAACTCCACGAAAGGGCTTTGTTTTAAGAAAAGTATTGTTGATGTAAGAAAACCCCTCGAAGATGATTTTGAGAATCAAAAACCATTCGAACTTTGTAGTTCTTTTTGTTCATGCTTCCTTTTCCCAGGGAGAGATTATTGTTTTATCTGTTCTATTTGTGTGTTGTGAAGCTAATTATATTTTTTCATTGCAAAACTTAATGTTTTTCTCTGTTTTTTTTTTTTTTTTTCTTGTTGATAATCAGATGTCTGAGCAAATTTGCGCGCATCTCGACTAATTCTGTGACTTTGAATTTAACATGAAGACAAATCTCCAACAGTCCCAAAGTTTAGTATGCTTGATGTTTATATATGCATGGGAAAGTGGGGTTGTTGAACTCGGTTTTTTTTTCTATTAGTCCATGCGCTCATCAGTGATGCAATTCTTCTATTTGAATGGAAAATTACATTTTAAAGCCTAAAGTTTGATTCATTCCCCAAATCCAGCACTTCAGTTTTGTTTTTTCCAACTTAGCCCCTATGTGAATAAGGTTATTAGAATATATACCATTCGTCTATCTCCATTAAGAGACTTGACAGAACAATTGATGGCCGAGATGCAAAAAAAAAAAAAAATTACATAATGCCACGTGCATTGTGGGTCTTGCAACGTAACGATAACATGCATTGCGAAAATACTCTGATCCAATTATAACCACTCTTAGGGGGTGTTCCACTAACCCAAATTTTTTTTTTTTTTGTTAGGGGCTTAAAAAATAAGCTTGCTTTTAATTTTTTTAATTAGTGGAATGTGTTGACTTTTTTAAGTTAGTGGAATGAGTTGGTTTTTTTTGTTGATGTGATGTGAGAGAGACCTGTCCTGAATTTCAGAATAAGTTGGTTTTTTTTTTTTTTTAAGTTCAATGGAATATGTTGATTTTTTTTTTTTTTGAGTTAGCGGAATGAAGTAGCTTTTGGAAAATAAGCCTTTTTTTTTTTAAAAAAAAAAGTGGAATGAGGCTTTATTGACAATCTGGATTAATTATTTATCACTCATAATGCCACTCTTATGAACAACCGAGTATAGTAAAAGGAGATGGATGAATGGCTTAAATTTTGATATCCTAATAACAAAATGTATAATTATAGTGTTGAATCAGGGAAATGCATCAACCTCTGAGGTTTAAAACGTAATATTTTCCTCCTTTGGATATGATTACAGTCAAATACTCTAGGAGGAGAAGTAAGACCAGACTCTTCGATTTTGTTTTTTGGATATGATTACAGTCAAATACTCTAGGAAGAGAAGTAAGACCAAACTCTTTGATTTTTTTTTTTTTTTGAACTGAACTCTTCGAAAATGAAAATGCCTCAATCCCAAATAAACCAAACTTCTACCAGGGCTGGCCCAAGGGTTTGGAGTGCTCTTAGTCTGGCCTAAAAAATGTGTCCTAAGAGTACAACACTTAAAATTTTTTTCAGTAACAATCACAATCACAATACAACAAAACCAAGACACTATGGCCATGTTTGTTTTCCAGTTTAGTTTTAGTTTTAGTTTTGATGACATCATCATTTCCCTCATTTCTCTCTCTATCTCTCTCCACTCATTACACTTGATGACATCATCAAAACTAAACTAAATTATCTAACCAAACACAGCCTATAAAATTTTACTAATCATTAAATAATAACAAAAAAGTCAAAACAAAAAGTCTCCAAATACATATATAACGCATGATTGTCACTTAAATATTACTCGTGTTGAGTTTTTAAAAGCAAAAGTATCGATTACACTTGTATAATCCACCTCTTCTACCAAGTCATTTTATGATGGCATCAAAAAATTAATTCATCAGCAAAGAAAATTCCATAAGTCAAATTAGTAAGAAACAGTAAACCCACAACTATGAAGATGAATTTTTTCCACTTTCCGGATTTTGAAAGAAATTGAAGCATTCTAATTTTCCTTTAACTAATCAATCACATAATCATCCTTCAATTAACTAATCAATTTTCAATTAATTAATCATTCAATCTTATTCTATTTGCCCTAGGGATCAATGGACAGTGGGTGCTGTTATAGTGTAATTGAATAGAGAGGAAATCAGGAAACCTTCTTTGGTTCTTCCTCCGTTACTCAACTGTGGGCGACCATGGGCATCGGCGATCGGATCTCCTTTTGCGATTTAACCTTCTGGCCGTCTTCCTCTTCTCTCTCTCTTGCCTTTATCGCCAGTATGATGAGAGACAGAGAGAGTTGTATTGTATCATTGCTTTTTTTTTTTTTTTTTTTTTGACAATGAAAATGCAGATTTTCCATTATATCAAGATCAGGTACAAGAACAGATACACATCGGAACAATAACCAAGAAAACTTGGACAACGATGTGCCAATAACGCACAACCCCAATCTGACAATGGACTAACGACGCTATGCCAACCAAGCAAGGAAACCACAGCCGATCCGGGGATGTTGCCATTGCTTTTTGCCTTTTTTTTTTCAACATTCAGATTTTTTTTTATTAGGTTTAGCCTTTAGGTCATTTCATAACTTATTTTTGGGCTTTTTTTAGATTGGGCCACAATGGTTTGGGCCATTTTGGGCCATTTTGTAACTAATAATGAGTTTTTTTTTCTTTATTTGGGTAAAAAAAGAGTCCTAGTCTAGCCCATTTGTAAAAAATGTTGGAGTGCTCCAAATATCAGCCCTTTTTGAAGTGTCCCTACGCCCAGGCCTTGGGCCTGGGCCGGCCCTGGTTAGGTTCGACTCTCTCTCTCTCTCTCCCCCCCCCCCCCCCCTTCTAAGCAGGCCCTCTCTCCCATTTTCCATATTTTTTTTAATTTTTGATATTTTTTACTCCATTTTAGAAAAACTCAAATAAATGTGTGAGACCACACAAACTGATGGTGTTGTGGGCTCGGGTAAATGTGTGCATTTTTTGCATGGTTCTAGACTTTATGTTTTTTCCTTACCAATCCACAATATTATGAAAATCACATTATTAAAAATTGTGGGCTTTTCTTAACTTAATTCAAGGTAAAAGAACAATGTAATTTGAAATTATTTTTTTACTTGTATGTCTTTTTATTTTTTGTGACTTAATACTAAGTGGACAACCAAATTAAGAGATGGGCTTAAACAACCCAAACATTCGAGTCGGCCCTGATGTTATGCATGTATCTGACTTATATGCCAGTAGGCACCAGTTTTTGCTTAAATTTCGGAAGTTTAAAGCGACCCCAACCTTTGCTTAAACTTTCGTAGTTTAAAGTGGCCACATCTACTTTACCCCATAGCCGACCCTGACTTAATGTCTACATGTGCATGGGAATTCAATGCACTCTTATTGGGTGTCATTTTATTCTCAATGTCGTTCATTTGTCAAAATAATTTTTTTTTTTTTTTGCACGGCAAATTTTTTTTATTAATCATTGAAGAAGTTACAATGACTAAAAGGAGCAAGGAGACAACAGCAAATACAAAGATTCAATGCCAAATCCAAGACCCATTCCTCGATTGGCAAGGAACCAACCAAAGAACCCCAAGAGCCGAAGCCCAAACCTATTGGGTCAAAGCCCACACCCTATGGGCTAAACATCGCCCCAAATTATACAATGGAAGCACAAAAGCCGCACAAAACCGGTAAAAAAACGAGCGTAACCAACCAACGCCGGAACCCGGGAAACATGCCCCTGTTGCTGCTCCATAGGTCGGTACGACCACCCCTCCACCGCAACTGCCAGCTCAACACAGGCCAACTTATCCAATGAAAACAATAGCAACCTGAAATATGCATTCGGCCTGGGCCCACTTGTCGCCTACACTTTTTTGTCTGCACCTGGAACCCCACAAACCATTCACCTAAACCAAGAAGGCAACCAAAATCTGCCGCCATGCCAAACCAAAAACCCCTACGTACCAATGCACTGCCCGAGAATTGGCATGAGTTCCCCATGTACTGCCCTACCTAAACCGCTGCTATTGTGATCCACATGCACTGCCCCCAAGCCCAGTGCACTGCCCAAGAAAAAAGTTAGACAATACTTCTTTGTCCTATCTTATCTTATTAAAAGGAAACAAAACAACAGTTATCTTATCTTATCAAAATAATATATTGCACAAACAATACTTCTTTGTCCTATCTTTTCTTATTAAAAGGAAACAAAACAATAGTCAATGAGGTCATCAGTGATGCAATGCACTCTTATTTTTATTTTTATTTTTTTTGCTTAGCAAATTTTTTTATTAATCTTTGAAGAAAATAAACAAAAATTAATGGGACAAAGGTACACCGTCGAAAAACGCCACCCAAGACCTAGCTAGTAAAGATGGGAAGGAATCAAACCAAAACTAGAGCAAGATACACCTAAAGACCCCAAAAACTCCACAAAAAAAACAAACAACGCATAGACCCCAAAATAAATTAAGATGGCTAATATTCCAAAATAAGAAAAACATCAACCTCTTAAACAAGAGCCAACCCCCTTCAACCCCAAAAAGATAAAAGAAAAAACCTAAAACCCCAAAAACTCCAAACAACAGAGAGACCCAAAGTATAGACCCCCACAACATAGAAGGTTTAAAACTCCAAAGAAAGAGAGGCATCATCCTCCTTATCAAAAATCTCACCCTCTTTTACCTCAAAATTCTTCAAAGCATTCTCCCTAATACTTCATCCGTCCCGCAAAGTTTGACACTTTCGGGAGTGCGTGCCATTTTTAAATTGCCTATATCTTTCAATTCATAACGTTTTATGTGATTTTCAAAACTTTGTTCAAAAGATCTAATTGAAATCTATCAAACGAGATCCATATTGCTTATATAAAACATTACAGATTAAAAGAAATAATCAATTTTTTCATAGGACTGGAATAGTGAAAGTGACAAACTTTGCGGGACGGAGGGAGTAGCAATTTTCTCCTCTTCTAATTCAACCAATTTCTTCAAATTAAAGTTTCTTCCCCCATTGAAAACAACTCCCAAATTATTTTTAAATAATATAGAATTTCAGTCCCGAACGCCATCGGAAAAAATAGAAGACAAGTAGTCAATGAGGTCCTATCAAAAAGCAATGCACTCTTATTGGGTGGCATTATTCTCAATGTCGTTCTTTTGTCTAAATAATATATTGCACAATTAACACTTCTTTGTTCTTTTGTCAAAATAATATAGTCAATGAGGTCATCAGTGATGCAATTCTTCTCTTTGGATGGAAAATTACATTTTAAAGCCTAAAGTTTGATTCATTCCCCAAAACCAACACTTTAAAATTATTTTTTTCACTTAAAACCTATATTCATAATTAGGTGATTAAAATGTATACCACTCGTCCATCTCCATTAAGAGACTTAACAGAACAATTGATGAATGAGATGCAACAAAAATTTATTGCCCACGTGGCATTATATGTTAGTTGATCTTGTAACGTAACGATAACATGCATTGCTAACGTACCCCACATATAATCATAACCACTCTTATTAACAATCTAGATTAATTATTATCACACATAAATCATAAAGCCACTTTTATGAACAATCTAGTATAGTAAAAGGAGATGGATGAATGGCCTAAATTGTGATCTCCTAATAAAATAAAATTATAGTGGCGAATTGAATATCATTACAGTCAAATACTCTTGGAAGACAAGTAAGACCATATTCTCTCTCTCTTTTTTTCTTTTTTTGAAGAGCTGGTCGAGAATCCCAATGGTCACATCTATGGGGGTTGTTACGCTGGTCGCCCCTTTCCACCCTTCTCGTTGTTCACAAAAAAAAAAAAAAAAAACAGAGACTAACATCAGACTCTTCGAAAATGAAAAATAAGCATGATCAGCTTATCCCCTATATGTAAAAGCCTCAATCCTAAATAAAACCAAACTTGTACTCCACCCTACTGAAACTATCACACTGAGACTATGGCGCAACTCCTTTCAAACACGTGCAATATGCAATTGGTGGTGCCGGAATCTTACATATTGCCACCAGAAAGAAGACCCAGCCGGCTAGCAAGTTGTTCCTTCTTGCGAGACTATTCCGGTCAGGAACAGAGTCAGGAATCGAACATGGAGGTGGCATTCAAAGAGATCATATATTTAATACCACCAAAAAGTACATGCATGCTTTAGATTAACCATACATAATGCCCACAAAGAGTACATGTAGTTTTCAAAGGTTAAACATCCACCAACATAGACTTTCAAGTTCTATTACTCCCTCCGTCCCTTTTTAAGTGAGTACTTTGGGAAACGTGTATTTTTGTGGACATTAAAAAATATACTTTCATATAATATTTTTAAATTTTTTTTGCACCAAATTAAAGTACTCAATGAGCAATTTAATTTGGTATAAAGAAAATTAAAAAATTATATAGGGAAATATGTTTTTTAGGGGTTTGAAATTGCACGTATTCCCAAGGTACGCACTTAAAAAGGGACGGAGGGAGTATAATAGAACTCGGCGTTCTCTCAAATCTAGAAAATTGTCCAAGATAGAGTCTAAACCAAGGTTCGTAGAATGTGCTTTTCAATGTATATAAGGGAACTATCCGAGAGGAAATCATCTTCCATTTAATTGTTTTATTCCCCACGGCCGGTGGAGTCGTCTAAGAGAAATGTTTTTGTCTCGATTATATGATAATAAGACTTGATTAATTTTGTTTAATTGATTTGTTTTGCTTCACTTGATAACAAATGTGCTTTTATGATGGTCCCAATGTCCTCTTATATTGCTTCATTTATCCAGTGATTAATTAGATGCGTCTGTAGCTTTGTAGATTGAGTCTGTTTCCTTAGCAGAAGGTCCTAGGTTCAATTCTCACCGACGGGAATCTTCGTCATTGTTTTCATTTCTTTGTAGCCGACCAGCCCCAATTCATTGAAATGAAAATGAAAAAGGTTCAACAAGGGAGTCAGATTCATCATGAGTCATATCATATGAGTGATGAAAAGTCACTGTGTAGCCTCGGGGGTGGGTGTGGGGTTCTTTTAGATGTTTGTTTGTTTGTGCTTTTTAGTTGGGTGTGTGGTGTTTAATAGCATCCTTATTTGGAGTACTAAAATTTTCACCAAATTTAACTTTAAAAACACTTTTTATAAATTACCAAGTTACTTTATCAAAAAGTCACAAAATCAGACTCTCTAGTTTAACTTTACTATATTAAACTATTCCCCTCAAATCTATATATAAAAAAAAATTCTTCCTAAAGGTAAATCTCCCCGCCTGGGGAGATGTATTCGGTCAAGAGAAAAAAGAAATGGACCCCACAGCCATTAACGTTTCTCCCCACAGTCACACACACGTTGCGGTATTGTAGCAAAAATAATTTGGTGAGGAAAAGTAGAGAGGCTGATTTTGGTGGATTTTTGGGGATTTGACTCTCTACTTTAACCCAAAAGTTAAAGTGGAGAGCCAAATGAGGATGCTCTAATCAGCTTCTCTATTTTAACTTTAAAGTTAAAATAAAGAGCAAACTCCTCCAAAACCTCAAAAATCAACCTCACCAAACAAACTCACCAATTTGAAGATTTTTTAACTATGCTACAGTAACTTAACAAATTTGGTGACCTATTGTTCACTCACCAAAAGAGGAAGAGGGAGGGAAGAGTAAAAGTTTGAATAGAGAGTCTGATTCTGTAAGCTTTTGATAAAGTGACTTGCTAAAGTTTGAATAGAGAGTCTGATTTTGTGAATTTTTTGAAAAGTGACTTGCTAAATTATAAAAGGTGCTTTTGAGGTTAAATTTGGTGTTTTTTTTGGTGTGTCAAATAAGGATGCCCTAAGATGGTAGTCTTTTTAGAGTCTTTTGGCTTTCTCATTGTTTTTTGTGAGTTTTTTGGTTATTTGGGTAGTGAGAGGAGAAGGGTGGAGGCTCTTTCTTTGTGGTGGTTTTTGTTACTTTGTAAAGCTTTTATGCAATATGGAAACTTTTTGGAATTCTTGATTTCAATATGCGTTTCATAAGTAATAATTTACATATACCACAGAAACAACTTCTATTGAAAATGAGCCTGCATTTTTCCTTAAATTATGGGCCTAAAGCCGTCACACCTCCAGTTTCACCTCAAAGCTGGCCCTGATGGCATCCTCTTAATGGCCAATTACTCAATGGCCTTGGGGCACCACACGGTGGTGCCCCAATACCCTGTATCCACCACACATTAGACTGGGCCCATATATAGGAATGTGTGGTTACTATGCATTGCTAACTTAATCACATCCAATTATAACCACTTTTACCACCAATCTAGAATTGTTACACTTAGAGTTAGGCTGTTAATTTGGGAGTCTCCTTTTCGCATTGTGGATTTTTGCATTTTGCATATTGTGGTGTATGGGAGCCCAACGCAAAAATGCATTCCCAAAATCACACAATGAAACCCAATTTGATAATAGCCTTAAAGGTAGTTGTGTATTCCCAATTTGCATTCTGAAAAAAAAAAAAAAAAACAAACAAAAAAAAACAACAACCTCGTCTTAATCTATTTTGGTAATTACTCCCAAACACTTAGTTGCAAAATTTATTCTGCACACATCTCTCAAACACTCTATAAATTGATAATCTATTTTGACCATAATGTACAATTCACAATCCAAAAATAAAAATGAAAACAATAATAGGCTCCCAAATAGGCCGTCACTCATAATGCCACTCTTTATATCAACAATCCAGGATAGTTAAAAAGGAGATGGATGGATGGTCTAAATTGTGATATCCTAATAACTATAGGCCTCTGCTTGGATGGAGGAGAAGGCCCCCGAATATCTTTTCACCCCCGGATATAGGTGGGTCCCTCTCCATATCCACCGTTTGGATACCTCAAAATGCTCCCGGATTTCTTTTGCCCCCCTCAAAACTTATCCGGCTTTGGACCCTTTGAGGGGGATAACTTTTGGGCCGCGGGGGGGGGGTGCCCAAAAGTTATCCGGGTGTAGATGGTGGCCTTTGGATGACTATACCCCTCCTTATCCCCCTCCCCCAACCCCCAACGTCCATCTCTGAAACCGAAACTCGGTTGCTACTGGGTTGTTGAAACCGGAACGGGGATGTTGAAACCGAGAGGGAGGGAAAGAGAGAGATAGAGGAGAGGAGAGGAGACGTACTTGTTATTGCAGTCGCCGGAGTGCCGTTGCCGGAGGATCTGGGTTGCTACTGCTGCAATACGAAGCTGGGTTTGATGGGAAAGAGGGGAAATGGGGAAGAAGGGAAAGGTAGCACATGGGTTTTGAAATGTTGGGTGGTTTCCAGTGAATGGGTTTAACACGTTTTAACTTTTTGGGCTTCTTTTCTTTTCTTTTTTTTTTTTTTTTTTAAAGTAGTAACTTTGGGTGGTACTTTATTAATGAATTGTTAGTAGTTTTGCGGTGAATTTTTTTAAACACTATAATCGAATTTAACACTAATCATATAACACTATAATTTTTAGTAGTTTTGCAGTTATACACTTTATTTAATACAATAATCAAATCTAACATTATACATGGGCAAACTAGTCATTTGACAATTTTTATCCCCCCATTTCATAAAATATCCAAACCATGTCAAATTTTATTCCCCTCCATAAACATCACATCACTGTGGGCCAACCCTCCAAAAATAATACCCCTCTCTTACCTTATCCCCCCTTTAAAACTTATCCCCCTGAAAATAATCTCTCATCCAATCGGGGCCATAGTGTTAAAGCTAAAAATTTTAACAGTATAAGGTTGAAACTTAGGAAATGTATCTTGTTTAATATGTGATTTTTCCTTCTTTGAATATTAATATTACAGTCAAATAGTCTTGGAGGACAAGTGACAAAGTAAGACCAGACTCTTTGAAAATGACACATAGTTTTAATCAAACTTTTACACCACTCTCCATATAAGGATAGTAGCCTTATCCCCTATATATACCGTATGTAAAAGCCTTAATACCAAATAAACCAAAACTTGTACTCCTTTCTCAGAAACTATCAATCTCAGTATGGCGCAACTCCTTTCAAACACGTGCAGTATCCAATCGGTGGTGCCGGAATCTTACATATTGCCACCGGAAAGAAGACCCGGTCAGCATGTAGTTCTTCCCTGCAACACTATTCCGGTGATTGATCTTGACGGCAATCGCAATGAATTGATTCAGGAAATCATCAAGGCTAGCCAAGAATATGGATTCTTTCAGGTACAAAAAAGTAAAGGTTTCATGTTATCTAGTCTTACTTCAGCTATGCATAGATTTTTAAACATCCGAATTAGATAACACAGAGGAGAAAAGAGCACAATTATATTTATATATATTGAGAGTGAGAGGATCGTCCACTACACAAAAGAAGATCGTTTCTTTTGAGGTCCACTACGGTTGATGATGAAAGAAAATGATATTAACGTTTTCTTTCTATTTTCGCGTCCAATTTATTTCGAACTCATTTTAAATACGGGCATCCACAATGGGCACCTAAAATAATTCATATGTGAGGCTCCTAAGTCCTAATATTTAGCAAATCATTTGCTCAATTATTGTCTTCAATGGCTTCTCGTACAAACTCCCAACTGCATCAACAATACACAACACCAACATAACTTTGAGTTATATCCATAGTCTAGTAATTTGTGAGTGAAAACACCAAGAGAATAGCCAAAACTTTCAAACCCAAAAGTATTCTTCACTGTTCATCGGTTTTTAGTGCCTTTAATCTATAAAGATTGCGCAAATCAAGCTTGATTGTATAATCGAGCAAATGAGGTACTGAAAGGTTGGATTTTCACACAGTCTCTCGACTGATTGTATCCTATTTATTTATTTTTGTTGGTATTTACTAACTCCTCTACTCATATCTGGCTGCTCTTGTTTTCTGTTTCTGGTATCGGAAGAGAAATATCGGCCGGCACATTGTTGTGTTGGCTGGTTAATCGATTTTGCAATTGTTGATTTTGCAAGCTGACATATCTGTTTAGCGACCGACTTATTGATGTGCATACAACGTAGCTAATTTTATTTTTATTTAATACTCGTATGTTGCACTGCATGATCTCTTGTCGTTTCACCCTGTGTGTTTTATTTACTATCGGCACCCATTTCTGTTTAATGGCTAATTAATTAATTTATTTACAAAGTCTTTTAAAATAGTTTAACAGCTTTATTTTGAGTAAGTACGGCCTAGCCTTTGTGGCTAGGCGGAGATGGGTGCCTAACTCCTTCCCCTCATCGTAACCTTGGTTCCCGAATCCATAATCTCTCTTTGTTTTCTTGGTTTCTCAAAACCAAGTGGCGATTCTTATCAAATCCATAAGGTGTGTTGCAACGGGCACCTTAATGCTATCAAAATAAACGCCATTGGCCATCCTGTGTAGAGTCAAGCATTTATTAATTTATCATGACTACTTTGACAACCCCTTGGAATTCAAGATCAATAAATTAGGCTGATCAAGCCGTGGGTTTTAAGCTTGCGCTGACTCTCGCACGCACGTTGTGGCATAAGCCGATGCCAAGCACGTGGTTCAAGCTATCAAAGGCGAAGCTACTTATGTTGACTGTGATTCTATTATTATGAATTGTACCAAACTTGCGTCTAATTTTTCTTCTTGTGTTTTTACTCATGTGAAACGTGACTGCAATAGCATTGCCCATTTACGTTGATCCGTATTGGTTGTTAGGCTAGAAAGTTGGTGGGAGCTTGTTCACTCGTGGCTTTCTGTCCTAGCTCTCGAGGATTCTCGGGCCATTGGCCCTTCTATTAGTAAGCAATAAAATTCCTCCTTTTTTGAGTTAAAAAAACAAAATTATGACTTCTTAAAACTAATTTGCAGTTGAGAAACCATGGGGTGTCAGAGGAGCTGATGAAGGATGTTTTGGTGGTGGCCAAGGAATTTTTTGATTTGCCAGTGGAGGAGAAGCAGAGGTTCTGCTCTGAAGACCCGCTTGAGCAGGCTTGTAGTCTCAAAACAAGCATTGATTTTGCCAATGAGAAAGTTCATTTTTGGAGAGATACTTTAAGGCACAATTGCCACCCTTTGGAGGAACATATTCAGCAATGGCCCGAAAATCCGGCTCGCTACAGGTACACATGAATTTTACTCACTTATAATTACAGGCAAGATATTCGAACTTTCTTTTTCTTTTCTTTATTGGAAAGTTTTTGTACCTCGGTCCCATTTTATATCGGCACAATGTGGTGAGAATATCGAAACATATGCATAGTAAGGGAGAACATTCTTTACACTAGCAGTGTAAACTAAAGTTTTCTTCAAATCTATTACATTGCATCATGTATCCAAACAGTGGTTTCAAAAGGTAGAATATGGACACATGACGCAGTATAATAGATTTGGAGGAAACTTTGGTTTTCACCGCCTGTGTAAATAATGTTTTCTTGCATAGTAAATTGAAAATATAGTCGTGAAATACGTTATGATGAATTCTCAGGGAGTGAATCGTATCTTTTATTTATGGCATTTAAAGCTTTCTAATTGTAACATTGTGGGCCGGATAAGAACCAAGAAGAGATTCTTATGGAGTGAGGTTTCCTGTCAACTTTCAGCATTGTTTGATCATTACAAATTTCCTCTCTCTTTATTGGGTTTTCCATAGAGAAGTATTTGGACTATATTCGGTGGAGGTGAGAAATCTTGGTTTGCGGATCCTAGATCTAATCTGCGAAGGATTGGGCCTCGAAGCAGGCTACTTCAAAGGAGGGCTCAGCCAGGGTCACATGATGAGTCTCAACCATTACCCACCATGTCCGGACCCAACCTTGGTATTGGGCTTGCCCAAACATGGTGATCCATTTACTCTCACCCTTCTTAACCAAGGGGATGTGCCTGGTCTTCAAGTCTTGAAAGATGAACAATGGGTTGCAGTCGATCCACTTCCTAATGCTTTTGTGGTTAATATCAATCACATGTTGCAGGTATTTTGCTTTGTTTTTTCCTTCATCGTATTTTGCTCTGTTTTTTCCTTGATCCAATGTTTGGTTCATGAATTGGTGGGGAAGAATAAAATTTACAAGAAGTGAAAGAACCTAATTTGGACAAAGTTATAAAAAATGAGTAGAAGGTAAGTTTGAGACTATACTATAGCAAGAATATTTGAAATTTTATGATATATTGTTGGACCATCCAGTGGTTCTTGATATTATTATTTCCTTATTTTCTATGAAGACGGTGTTACATTTGTGGACAAAAGTACACAAGTCATGTTCACCAATTTTAGGCATTTTTCAAGGTCTAGGTATTGGTAGGGGTGGTTATATATAATTTAAGATTGTGAACAAATTTAATTTTAAAACACATTAATTACTCGTTTGAAACCAAAAAAAAATTGATTGTTTGTTTTGCTAGTTGAATGATCCAATTAGCTAGGGTTCATCATGTACCATCTCTAATATCTACTTCATATTGCTTTTGTTATAAACTCTTGCCTACCTTTTTGTTTCTGTGGTTTTCAGTCAATTTTCTTTCTAACGACTACTTTGCAACTTGTAAGTACCTCTTTCACTTATATGTAAGCATTCCATTTTTATAGATAATCAGCAATGGGAAGCTGAAGAGTGCTTATCATAGGGTTGTCGCCAGTAATGTAGATCGAATGACAGTTGTTAGCTTCATACGTCCTTCTATGGATGTCCTCATTGAACCATCAAAATCTCTTGTTAGCGAATCCAATCCTCCATTGTACAAATGTTTCACATTTGGAGATTTCAGGCGCACTTATAGAACTGATACCCACGAAGGAAAAGATCCACTAGAGCATCTAATGATTCGATCT
Source organism: Vaccinium darrowii (assembly GCA_020921065.1). Lineage (NCBI taxonomy): Eukaryota > Viridiplantae > Streptophyta > Magnoliopsida > Ericales > Ericaceae > Vaccinium > Vaccinium darrowii. The sequence goes on from CM037162.1 coordinate 37,271,117, forward strand.
TAAAAAGATTTCCCCGGCCAGTATTCAAACATTCTATCTTGTGAAGAAGTCTCTTGCTTACTAGCATTCCCCAAGAGAGAATAAAAATGAATAATAATCGTCATTGCTTCATGTCATCATCCACATGTTTGATGCAGATGGAGATTTTAAGAAATACTCATTACTATGTTTCAGAAATGGTTATTCTGTTTACTTATTTTCAGATTTAAGTCACTTGTTGAAGCTCTGTAATCTTGATAGGTGGATGAAGGGATGTACTTTTCGTTTTTTTGTTGTTGCCGTAGCCTCTTTTGGTCTGATGTGGGAGGTTCTTTGTTGCCTCTCCAATCCTTTCCTGTTTGGCTTATGGCTTCCGTTGTAACATTTCCCTATATATATATATCCTTGCTGATATGAAAAATCTTGGTTTTTCAATACGTTTACCTGCATCAATGTTATTATGCCTTGTTATTTCCTACATGTTTAATAAACTTATTCAGATACCAATTGGTCTCTTTGCACTCAAAATATTGGTGTCTTTTTTTTATTACACCGAGTTTAGGTTTATTTGCCTTGCTTTCACTTACAAAAATACAACCGTAAGATCGGTAGTTTCCCTCGGAGTTTTCGAATGAACGAAAGCATTTTCTATTCCCCGTAGTGGAGTCGTCAAAAAAAGAAACGTTGTGCTTCGATTATATGATAATATGACTTGATTAATTTTTTTTCGTGATTGTCTCAATGTTATCTTATATTGCTTCATTTCTCCAGTGATAATAATATTAGTATTAGAGGGGAGCATTTAATTGTTCTATATATGACATTTTTCTTTCACTTCAGAATTTTTCCTTAAACCAATCAAAAACTAAAAAGTTTTAGAAGTAAGATTAGAAATTGTGAGTTTGTATAAGACTTGAAATTACAAATTTTTACTTTTCAATTTTATAAAAAAATAACGGAGTATCATTATTGAGTTTAGAAGTTTGAAATAGAGTTATCAGTTGGGTAAAAATAAACAATTAATTTCAATCCAAAAACATACACGAGAAACCGGGTGGGCAAGAGTAGGGTTGGTCATTTCCTCGGATCCGGTCCCTGATCCGAACGGATCGGCAATATGGAGATTTGTTTGGAGATTGGATAGGATATGGAATTTTTTTTTTTGAAAATGTTTGGGGATCGGGTAGCCGGTGGAGATAGTCATGTCCCCGCCCCGAATTCGCTCCGAATCCGTTCCCCGATCCATCCCCGCCCCGTCCCCAAATCCCTGAATATAGAGATCTATTCATGAGTAATGAACCTTTTGGGTCCCACTAAATTTTCTCAAAACACATAGGGTGACACTAAATTTTCTCCAAACATTTTATTATAATTGAACTTTGTAATACAATAAATGTGATTAAATAAGAAATGCATCACTATAATTTAAATACATTCCAACTAGGTTGACATCTACTCAACTATTAATCATATACATTCCTTAAAATAAACACAAAAAATGCAAAATAAAAACAATATTTTTCCAATCGAGCTGTTGATTTTGTTGTTTCTATTGATGAAATCAATTGTGTAAACTTTCTTCTCGATCGAGTTTAGAAAGCTTGTCAATCGGGACCCAATTTGTGTTTTTTTAATGATACTTTTCATCCGATTAAATGCCTACTGATACGCGATCCACTTAACTTTTTCTACGACTGATGGATATCATAATATGCTATCTTGCTTGTGGTTCATTTAGTTTTCAAATTAGAAATCTAGTTGATACTTGATACAACTTGAATTGAAGCTGGCAAACAGTTACGCTTACACATGGATACCGTGTCGTACCATGCCAACGATAAACGTACCGTGCCCGTGACGGCTCGGCCCATTCGACACCTCTACTTGTAACTTGACTTTAGCATTTAATTTGTAACTGGGATTCTAGATTTTCAATAATCTTTTTTTTTTTTTTTAAATGATTAGATCCCCGAATCCCCTTGAGGATCCCCGTTTCCCATTTGGAGTAAGGATGAAGGATGAAAATAAAGTCCCGTTGGGAATTGAGTAAGAGATGGATATGGAGAAGGGGTTTGAGGATTGGAGGTAAAGATAATACTCTCCGACCCCGATCCGTCCCCATGCCCATCCCTAGGGAAGAGGAGTCAAGTGACGTTATACCTTGCCACAGTACATGGGCAATGTTACAATCCTTGCCCTGAAGAAGTCTCTTTGCTTACTAGCTAGCATTTCAAGAGAGAATAAGGGGGTGTTCCACAAAAAAAAAAAATTATTTTTTTTCAAATATCGAGACAGGTCATTCTCTCACAACACATCATATAAAAAACCGTAAAAAATCAATTTTTTCAAAATACTGGATTAGTGGAACACCCCCTTAGAATAAGAGACTTCTTCACGATCTTTTTTGAAGATCAAAAAAACTTATCACTCCCTCCGCCTCAAATTGTTTGTCTTTTTTGGGAGTGCGTGCATTTTGCATGCAAAAAATAATGTACATGCATTAATTTTTTTTCAATCAAGTTTACACCAATCTAAAGATCTCATTGAGAGTAAAAAATTGGTGTAATTTTTTTCAAAAAAAGTTCTTATATACACATTATTTTTTGCGTGCAAAATTCAAACACTCTAAAAAAGGCAAGCAATTTAGGACGGTGAGAGTACAATCCTTGCCCTGATCAAATAAATCTGGCCCAGAATGTCTCTCTCTCCCCCAGAAAAAACTGGTGAATGATTGGACTTTGGAGTCTCTTGTCCACTTCCAAGAACAAAACCACCCCACCCTGTTCTGTCTCTGTCTCTCTCTCTCATTCGAGGAAGGCAAGGCAACACCATAGTCGACAGGTCCATAACTAAAAACAAAAAGCCCATCACCATGATCATTATTATTGGATAAAGTCAAACGGATGAGCTCCAATTTGGAAGCACAAAACCTGAATTAGTCAGGGGCAAAATTGAAGTCAAAGTAATACTCCATATGTTCATTATAGGCAAGTTTTTCTCCAAGTTTTATAAGGGGTGATTGGTGTTCCACTAAATTAGTTTTTTAAATAAATTACTTTTTCACGATTTTTTATGTTATGTATTGTGAAAAAATAATCTATCTCAGTTTTTAAAAAAAATAATTTTTCGTGGGCTTCTTTTAGTTTGTTTGTTTGTGCCTTTGGTTAGGTGAGAGGTATTTGTCTTTCGGCTTTCTCATTGTTTTTTGTAACCTTTTTGGTTCTTGGGTAGCGTGAGGGAAGGGGGAGGCTCTTTCATTGTGGTGGTTTTTTGGGTCTGTTTATTCTCGATGTTTTTTTGGTTTGGATGAAAAATTAGTATTCTAAGATGGCTAATATTCCAAAATAGGAAAAACATCAACCTCCTAAACAAGAGCTAATTAACCCCTAGGCAGCCCCAAAAAGATAAAAGAAAAAACCTAAAGACCCCAAAAACTCCAAACAACAAAGAGACCCAAAGTTTACATCCTCAAAACATAGAAGGCTGAAAACTCCAAAAAAAGAGAGGAATCATCCTCGGTATAAAAAATCTCACCCTCTTTTACCTCAAAATTCTTCAAAGCATTCTCCTTATCAGCAATTTCTCATCTTTTAATTCAACCAATTTCTTCAAATTAAAGTTTCTCCCCATTAAAAACAACTCCCAAATTATTCTTAAATAATAGGAAGAAATAGAAGTCAATGAGGTCCTATCAAAAAGCAATGCACTCTTATTGGGTGTCATTATTCTCAATGTCGTTCTTTTGTCTAAATAATATAGTCAATGAGGTAATCAGTGATGCAATTCTTCTATTTGGATGGAAAATTACATTTTAAAGCCTAAAGGTTGATTCATTCCCCAAAACCAACACTTTAAAATTTTTTTTTCACATAATTAGGTGATTAAAATGTATACCACTCGTCCATCTCCTTTAAGGGACTTAACAGAACAATTGATGAATGAGATGCAACAAAAATTTACTGCCCACGTGGCATTATATGTTAGTTGATCTTGTAACGTAACGATAACATGCATTGCTAACGTATCCCACGTCTAGTCATAACCACTCTTGTTAACAATCTAGATTAATTATTATCACTCATAAATCATAAAGCCACGTTTATGAACAATCTAGTATAGTAAAAGGAGATGGATGAATGGCCTAAATTGTGATCTCCAAATAAAATAAAATTATACTGGCGAATTGAATATCATTACAGTCAAATACTCTTGGAAGACAAGTAAGACCATACTCTTTTTTTTTTTTTTTTTTTGCCCTTTTTCGAACAGCTGGTCGGGAATCCCAATGGTCACATTCATGGGGGTTGTTACGCTGGTCACCCTTTTCCACCCTTCTCGTTGTTCAAGGAAAAAAAAAACAGAGACTAACACCAGACTCTTCGAAAATGAAAAATAAGCATGATCAGCTTATCCCCTATATGTAACAGCCTCAATCCTAAATAAACCAAACTTGTACTCCACCCTACTGAAACTATCACACTGAGACTATGGCGCAACTCCTTTCAAACACGTGCAGTATGCAATCGGTGGTGCCGGAATCGATCTTACATATTGCCACCAGAAAGAAGACCCGGCTGGCCAGCAAGTTGTTCCTTCTTGCGAGACTATTCCGGTCAGGAACAGAGTTAGGAATTGAACGTGGAGGTGGCATTCAAAGAGATCATATATTTAATACCAACAAAAAGTACATGCATGCTTTAGATTAACCATACATAATGCCCACAAAGAGTACATGTATTTTTCAAAAGTTAAACATCCACCAATATAGACTTTCAAGTTCTATTATAATGGAACTCGACGTTCTGTCAAATCTAAAAAATCGTCCAAGATAGAGACAGAGTCTAAACCAAGGTTCATAGAACGTGCTTTTCAATGTAGTTGTGTATTCTCATTTTTGCATTCTGAAAAAAAAAAAAAACCTCGTCTTGATCTATTTTGTTAATTACTTCCAAACACTCGGTTGCAAAATTTATTCTGCACACATTTCTCAAACACTCTATAAATTGATAATCTATTTTGACCATATTGTACAATTCACAATCCAAAAAGAAAAATGCAAACAATAATAGGCTCCCAAATAGGCCCTCACTCGTAATGCCACTCTTTATATATCAACAATAATAGTTAAAACGGAGATGGATGGATGGTCTACATTGTGATATCCTAATAACTATAGTGTTAAAGCTAAAAAATTTAACAGTATAAGGTTGAAACTTGGGATATGTATCTTGTTTAATATGTGATTTTTCCTTCTTTGAATATTAATATTACAGTCAAATAGTCTTGGAGGACAAGTAACAAAGTAAGACCAGACTCTTTGAAAATGAAACATAGTTTTAATCAAACTTTTACTCCACTCTCCATATAAGGATAGTAGCCTTATCCCCTATAGATACCGTATGTAAAAGCCTTAATACCAAATAAACCAAAACTTGTACTCCTTTCTCAGAAACTATCAATCTCAGTATGGCGCAACTCCTTTCAAACACGTGCAGTATCCAATCGGTGGTGCCAGAATCTTACATAATGCCACCAGAAAGAAGACCCGGTCAGCATGTAGTTCCTTCCTGCAACACTATTCCGGTGATTGATCTTGACGGCAATCGCAATGAATTGATTCAGGAAATCATGAAGGCTAGCCAAGAATATGGATTCTTTCAGGTACAAAAAAGTCACGGTTTCATGTTATATAGTCTTACTTCAGCTATGCATAGATTTTTAAACATCCGAATTAGATAACACAGAGGAGAAAAGAGCACAATTATATTTATATATATTGAGATTGACAGGATCGTCCACTACACAGAAGAAGATCGTTTCTTTTGGGGTCCACTACGGTGATGATGAAAGAAAATGATAGTAACGTTTTCTTTCTATTTTCGCGTTCAATAATCCGGGCATCCACAATAGGCTCCTAAAATAATTCATATGTAAGGCTCCTAAGTCCTAATGTTTAGCAAATCATTTGCTCAATTATTGTCTTCAATGGCTTCTCGTACAAACTCCCAAATGCATCAACAAGACACAACACCAACATAACTTTAAGTTATATATCCCTAGTCTAGTAGTTTTGTGAGGGAAAACACCAAGAGACTAGCCAAAACTTTCAAACCCCAAAGTCTTCTTCACTGTTCATCGATTTTCCGTGCCTTTAATCTATAAAGACTGCGCAAATCAAGATTGATTGTATAATCGAGCAAATGAGGTATCGAGGTTGGAATATTTTCACACAGTCTCTCGACTGATCGTATCATATTTATTTATTTTTGTTAGTATTTACTAACTCCTCTACTCATATCTAGCTGCTCGTGTTTTCTATTTCTGGTATCGGAAGAGACATATCGGCCGGCACATTGTTGTGTTGGCTGGTTAATCGATTTTGCAATTGTTGATTTTGCCAGCTGACATATCTATTTAGTGGCCGACTTATTGATGTGCATACAACGTAGCTAATTTTATTTTTATTTAATATGTTGCACTTGTCCTTTATTTAGTTTATGTGTGTTTTTTTTTTTTTTTTACATTTTACTACCTAATCTCATGTATTACACAATTTTTGGATTTAGAACTTTTAAATATTAATAATTTGAATTTATGTAAAAAAATATTAGAAAGACTTGTTGTAGTTTAATTTTTGTTAAGTATAACAAATTAATTATTTTTGAAATTATCTAATTGATTTAATTAATTATCTAATACGGGCTCATGAAAGGGCAAATATGTCATTTAATAGTTTTTTACATCATCTACCCACCTCATCCCTCTTTTTTTTTATCCCTCATCCAAACCATGTATTATTTAATCCTCTCTTCTTAACTATCACATCAATGTGGGCCCACCCTTCTTATTTAATCACCCCGACTATTTTATCACCCCTTACTATTTAACCCCTCTCAAACTAATACGTCATCCAAACGAGCCGATATATGCCAAGATTTCGACTTGTTCTAGAAATAACTCTTGTTCAAATTCAATCCCAAGAGATTGGCCTTGTGGTGATGGCTTGAGACTTAGGAATTTGCTCCTTTCTAATATTTCAGGCTCGAAATCTTCTCAGTGCTATCAACTTTTTTGGTGTCAGTCTATATATGAAGTTTTGTTCTGACTTTAAATAGGCCCCCCGTAAATGGGCAGTGAGATTGGGTAAATTGGCCAAGATACTTGGTCATCAAAATAAATAAATAAATAAAAATTCATGTTTGTATTTTCAGTAAGGTTAAGAAATCAGACTGAACGTTAATGACTTTCGGGGAAAAAAATTTGCAGTTGATAAATCATGGGGTGTCGGAGGAGCTGATGAAGGATGTTATGGTGGTGGCCAAGGAATTTTTTGATTTGCCTGTGGAGGAGAAGGAGAGGTTCTACTCTGAGGATCCGAATCAGACTTGTAGACTCAAAACAAGTGCCGACTTTGCCAAAGAGAAGGTTCATTTCTGGAGAGATAATTTAAGGCACCCATGTCACCCCTTGGAGGAAAACCTTCAGCAGTGGCCTGAAAATCCAGCTCGCTACAGGTACATATGTACTCTTAAAAACATTACGAATTGATTACCTCGTATCAATAAAAAGTTATGAGACGCACAAAAATGTTATAATTATAGAGAAAATGTTATAAATCATATTGCTGAAAAGTTACGAGAAGACACTAAAAAATATTACGATTTGCCGTGAGGTGGCACAATATAGATTATACAACATGGATGTATATGGTACACACTTTTAATAAGTGTGTATTGTAGCCATTCCTCCCATGAATTTTACCCACTTTTTCTTACACATAAGATTTGTGTACCTTCTTTTTTTGTTTTTCATTGGAGATTATCATGGAGAAGGTTTGCAGGAAAGCCTCGTCTAAATTACTGTCAACATTCAACATTCTTTCGATTCTCTTTACTAGCATGCGTGAAACATCTATGGGTGGGATTGTATGAATTAGTTTGAGGTGCGCGTAAATTAGCGTGAGACACCCTCCATTACCCAAAAGAAAAAACATTCAGCATTCTTGTATCATGACAAATTTGCTCTCTCTTTGTTGGGTTTTTCATAGGGAGGTATTTGGATCATATTCAGTGGAGGTGAGAAACCTTGGTTTGCAGATTTTGGATCTAATCTGTGAAGGATTGGGCCTCGAACCAGGCTACTTCGAGGGAGGGCTCACCCAGAGCCAGATGATGATCAGTATTAATCATTACCCACCTTGTCCGGACCCAACCTTGGTATTGGGCTTGCCCAAACATGGTGATCCATACACTCTCACCCTTCTCAACCAAGGAGATGTGCCTGGGCTTCAAGTCTTGAAAGATGAACAATGGGTTGCAGTTAAACCACTTCCTAATGCCTTTGTGGTTAATATCAATCACATGTTACAGGTATTTTGCTTTTGTTTGGTTCATGAATTTTGAGCAAATTATGAAAATGAGTACATGCATGATAACTATGAGACTAAATAATGTTGAGCTTCTTTGAAGTTTTATGATAAACTGTAGGAATATCCGTGGCTCTTGATATTATTGTTTCCTTGTTATCGATTATAAACGGTGTGATATTTGTTGACAAAAGTACACCAGTCACATTATTTTATAAAATGTTGTGCGTAGGCACACCCACATACGCATATTGCGCGGACGGTGCATCTTAACCGTCCAAAATTATTTTCGATGGTCTGGTTTGTCGTTTGCTCTTTGACCAGTAAACAAGTAGTGTTCAAAATCTAGACAGTTGATTTGTTGAAAGGAATGATTAAAATGCGTTCGTTCATTTTGCGTACACGGACGTTCGTACGCATAGCAGGACTGTATTTCATAATCTCGTAAAATTGATTGAACAAGGATAGCAATTTAACAAGACATTTTATTGATATCTTGTGAGGGTATTTCTGTTATTTTCACCAATTTAGGCATTTTTTCAAGGTCTAAATATCAGTAGGGGTGGTTCTATAATTTAAAATTGTGAACAAAATTATCTTTACATCACATTACCAGTTAAAAAAGGAAAAAAATTGTTTGTTTGTTTTGCTCATTGAATTATCCAATAGGGTTCATCATGTATCATCTCTAATATCTACGTACGTCATGTTACTTTTGCAATATATGACTTCTTCCCATTTCTACCTACTACTTTGTAACTACCTGTTTCACTTATCTGTAAACATTCCATTTGTAGACACCCCAATTTGGGCCTACGAAAATCCGTAGCGATTCCGATAATGAAAATGAACTTTTGAACATGTTTTAGAGCTTAGAAATGATGATTGAAATTTATCCAAAACACTTTCAAACTAAAAACCATAAGAACCCGTCAAATCTATTCCATGCGCCTGAATCTTCCTCTTGCACCTGAAGCACATCCCTTCAGGCGCCTGAACTATCCTTAAGGCACCTGAAGCACATCCCTTCAGGCGCCTTAACCTTCCTCTTGCACCTGAAGCACTCCCTTCAGGTGCCTGAACCCATTTCATGCACCTGAAGCCTTCCCTTTAGGCGCTTGAAGCTCTTTCCAAAATTTTTAAATTTTTGAGCGGGGAAATCTGAATGTAATGATTATGACTTACTATTGGACGATTTTACAGATTATTTTCTGGAGAGGGCATTTTTAACCTAAACCAACCCTTAAAATGGCCCCTAGGGGACCTAAACCAACCTTTGGAGTTCTATATAAACTCCCATACCCCTCCTTTAAGGGGGTTCCATCATTTTCTGAAAAAAAGACACAAAAACTAGCCACTTCTCTCTCATAAAAACCACAAAATAAGTCCAAAATCACCTCCAATCCACTTACATTCCACCAAAAAAACCCATTTCACTTGAGTTTTTCCATGCCCCTTTCAAGAAATCCCCCAAAAATAGTTTATAATCTGATCCCAATCTCCATCATCCACCCAAAAACCTATTCTCAAAGTTCAATCATCCATTTCAAGCTCAAAAAGGTAGTGGTTCTACCAAATCAATGTGACAAAGTTCTTATTGAGGGAAGTCAGTAGGTCCATATTGGTTTTTGATACCAATAATGGGCTTATTATGACTTAAACACATCAAAAGAGCATTTTTGCTCGACACCTGAAGCAGCAGCTTCAGGCACCTGAAGCAACAGCTTCAGGCCTTGTTCATTTTTATCTCTTTCTATCTTAAAATGCTTTCTCTTGGTCTATTTTTATGATGATGATGGTTTAAATCCCAGGAACAATCTGTTTGCTTTCTATTTTCCACTCCAAGAGGTGAAAATCAAACTTTTTAAGGAGGAAAATGACCTTCAATGTAGTTAAAAATCAAGTATTTATCACAAAATCTCTATTGGAGGTCATTTTCTTTGCATGCAAGAGTGAAAAGTCTCTGTTTTGCTATTTGAATGGATGAAAAACATGCTTTTATGAGATATAAATGATGTTTCATGGTACAAATGAGTTGTTAGACGAAGCTTTCCAGTTTGTTTGCCTCTCAACAGAGTTTTAACATCATTATTTTACCTATTCCAGTAGCTAAACAGAGGTGAAAGTGGATTTAAGCAAGCACCTGAAGCAGCAGCTTCAGGCGCCTAAAGCCCCCTTTAGGCGCCTAATCCTCTCCTTTAGGCGCCTAAAGCACAACTTCAGGTGCCTGAAGCACTCCTTCAGGTGCTTGAAAGAAAATAGAAGGATCAGATTTGATTTTACCAAAAGGGTCACTAAAAACTTTTGTTCCATTGTATATACAGTTTGTAGTTGTTCTTTCTGTCATTCATGTCATTTCATCATGATGTTACACCATCTACACGGTCACAAGCATCCACTTTCGTATGATTAATTGTGATGATCTTTACATTCTTATATTGTTCATGTAATTTGAGTTCAAGAAACAAGTGTCTTCCAAAAATCCCTTAAGTACTTAGTAGAGGCCGGTTTTCGTAACCGGGCGAGGGGGGTGCCTTAAAAACCTTCCCCTCTCATAACTTAGCTTCCGAACCTGAGAAATTTTGGTAACGATGCGTCAGTAAAAGCTTTTTCCAAAGAAAGGGCAAAAGAGTCATTTTTGAAAAATCGATTTCTCGAGTGCGGTCCTTAAATCCGGGTAGCGACTCTAAAATCATAATCAGATTTTTTTTTTAAACCATTTTCGGGTGTTCACACCATTTTTGCAGATAATCAGCAATGGGAAGCTCAAGAGTGCTGATCATAGGGTGGTCGTTAGTTCAAATGTAGCTCGAACGACAATTGCAAGCTTCATACATCCTTCTAAGGATGTTCTCATTGAACCAGCAAAATCTCTTGTTAGCGAAGCCAATCCCCCATTGTACAAATGTTTCACATTTGAAGATTTCATCCGCACTTACATAATCGATACCCATGAAGGAAAAGATCCACTCGAGTGCCTTATGATCCGATCTTAAAAAGATTTTTCTGTCCATTATTCAAGCACTTATCTTGTGGAGAAGTCTCTTGCTAACTAGCATTCCCAAGAGCTTTAGGATCCGATCTTAAGTACTTTTTTGTGTTCCGAGCTTAAACATCACATCCAATTCTGAAGTCTCTTGCTTAATAACTTGCTATAAGAGAGAGTAAAAATGTATAACTAAGTCGTCGTCGTGTCATGCCGTGATCTCCATGTTGCATGTTGTGCCTCGTTATTACATACATGTATAATAAATAAGCTTATTGTGCTATGTTTGTAGTTAGTGAAGAACAATTTCATAATTAATCATCAACAACAATAACAGGAAAGTGTCACGAAGCTAGGCCATGGACACCAGATTTGAATTAATAGTGTCACGAAGGCCCAGACCGCCAAACGTCTTAGCTTCTGTGACATTATCCCACTTAACAACACGAGTCTTCCTTTTCTCCTCAGTGGAACCCCAGAGAAATTTTTTGCTGAATTTATCGAGTTGCTTAGACACGGAATTGGCAAGAACGTTACAAAGCATGGTGTACGCGGGGATGGTTGAATTAAGCGCTTGGATGATCTTGTAAGTTTTATCGAGTTGCTGATTTTGTTTATTTTGACTTTCTCGATTGAAAATTGGAACGTATGATTGTTTTTTACACTGCATGATGCAAATAAGAACGGCAGGGGATGCTGTGACACTCTACGGGCGACGTTTTGGTTTAAGGTCAAAATCCCCCGCTTGTCACCCACTTCTTCCTTGTTTCGTAACAAATTGCATTTGCCTAGGGCAAGAAAAAGGTTATAGTAATGAAACTTTGAAATTTACTTTTAGGTTTTTTTTGGTACGCTTAATTTGCTGTGTATTGGAAATAGCATGAAGCTAGGAGGACAAGTGGTAGCAGGGTGGAAGATCCTCTGTCCCGCACAACTCTGTCCGACCTCTCTGTCCCACCCATCCACACCATATATCCATCTGAGCAATCAACGACTCGGATGCCATCTCGGCCCCGAACAGATCTAGGCCGTCCATGTTCATCTGTGAATCCGAGTCGTTGATTTCTCAAATGGACGGTGCGGATAGGTGGGACTGGGAGGTCGGATAGGGTTGGTGAGACAGAGGATCCGGTTCCAGTGGTAGCAGTCACTACTCCTATAGGTTAAAAGGAAAATCTTAATAAATCGCTTCATTTTTCCTTCAAAGCATTGGCAAAGCTTTTTTAGGATCAAGGCTTTTGTGTTTTTCAATCCATAAAAGCATCATATATAAAGGAACAGATCGTTTGCCTAACGTCATTCTGTAATTATCTGGATGCTCTATATTAATTTGTTCGTATAAGTGGCAGATTCTAATATTTTTATCCAACAAAGTTTAATTGAGAAATTCCGGTTACTAGAGAGTGATTTGGGGCTTCTTAATTAATTTTGTCAAGAAATGGTTAAAAGATCATAGATCGCATAACTTGAACATGAAAATTGTCACTCCAGTTGTCTCATAATTTTAGTTCTTCGTCAAATTCATTTTTTCATAATTAAAAAATAAACCACTTTCATACATCTGTTTCTAATTTCCTACCTTTTCCTATATCTCAGTCTTTGAGTATAGAATTTGGTTTTTCTTGATGTACCCTCTGTCGAGTTTATCAATAAAATTTTGTTGCCCATCAAAAAAAAAAAAAATTTGGTGCTAGAAAGAAGGGTTTAAACCTTGAGTACTCTGATAGGAAAAAACAAATACAGGTGTTAAAATCCAAAAATGCTAAGGCTACCGAGCCATTTGGGTACCGAAAATGTACAACGGCATGCAGGGATTACTTTTTGGTCTCATACAAATAATTTGAACCGCTCATTAAATTTAAAATAAAATTTTGAGTGTTCTTGCAAAAATTCAGCTCAATTGAATATGCGTAAGTGATTGATCCAATATTTCAATTTCCCACTAGGGGCTTAAGTCTGGAACTGTGGTGTGAAGTTGGGTGGATCTTTTTGACCTCAAAAAAATAACGTCCTTTCAAAAAACAATTTTTTATTTTTTCCATTATTCAAAGTACTTTTTAAGATTATTTGAACTATTCAACAAAAATAAATAAATAGGCATTTCTAAAAATAATTTATTTTTTAAGGATAAAATGGCACGGTCTCGCACATATCAAAATATTTTGTGGGATGGGGTTAAGAAAGAGAAAATTTTCAATGCCCATAGGGCATGGTTGACCACAATTCTGAACCACACAAATTTATGGCGTCCACACAAATAATTTATTTTTTAAGGATATAATGGCACGGTCTCTCACATATCAAAATATTTTGTGGGATGGGGTTAAGAAAGAGAAAGTTTTCAATGCCCATAGGGCATGGTTGACCACAATTTAGAACCACACAAATTTATGGCGTCCACACAAATGTACTCGGGAATCATGTTTAATCATATCCAGAGGCATTGAAAATTTTCAAGAAATAGAGAGTGTGTTTTTAGGAGAGCGAGAGTTTTTTTTTTTTCCAAATAATACAGGATATCCCAAGCCAGCTTACGAGCATCTCTAGCTAATCCATACATCCCCTCCCACAACCATTTCACACGCTTACACGTGTGGTGAGGTGGGCCCAAGAGTTGTAAGAGGAATCGAAATTGAGACTTTAGGTAGGCTAAGATCATTTGCCGAAGTGCTGATAAAGAAAAAAAAAGATCACTTGCCGAATTCCTTCGGGTTGAGTTTTTTTAAAAAAAAAAAAAAAAAAAAAACTAAGAGAGTGAAAGTGTTTGGAGATAAATATAGTGAGTGAATATAAATTTTCTAGAAAAAAAAAAAAGATTGTATGTGTCATAAGTCAAAATAAGCGTAAAAGGGTATGATTGTAAAGTGAGTATAAAATTCATTAAGTTTTGTAAAATTTTAATAGTAATTTTTTACTTCCTAATTTCATTTTCCAAGATAAACCATTCCATCACAAAAATTAAAGCAAAACAAGTAAAGAAAATTCTGGTAATAAAAAAATTCACAAAAGAATTTGTTAGGCCAACCAATAGGACAAAAAAAGGATAGTAACTGGAGATTGGAGTGGGTGGAGAGAGGGAGAGACCACATAAGACACAAGGGTAATCTTGTCATTTCAAAAAGTAAAAAAGAGTACAATGTGACCATCTTCTTGGTTCGTTGGTCACCTAATGGTATCCAAGTTGCCGCATGGCGGAGGACGGGTTAGGTTCGACACCCTCTCTCTCTCTCTCCCTTTCTCTCTTTCCCCTTTCTAATTAAGCAGGCCCTCTCTCCTGTTTTCCTTTTTTTTTATTTTTTATTTTTCTTTTCATTGTAGAAAAACTCAAATAAATGTGTGCGACCATACAAACTGATGGTGTTGTGGGCTTGGGTAAATGTGTGCATTTTTTGCATGGTTCTAGACTTTATGTTTTTTCCTTACCAATCCACATGCAATATTATGAAAATCACATTATTTCATTACTTAGTTAAAAATTTGCAGTTAACTAATACAAAAATAATGTACAAGTGATATGCTCGTACATTTGATTTAAAAAAATTCCAATGGTGGAAAATTGAAAAAGAAATCAATCGAGCTAACAAAATGTATAAGTTTTTTTCTGGACAAACCATAGTTAAAATATGAGGATACTTTCTTATTTCCTCAAAAAAATAATTATATCTTTCTGTGTTTATCTTTTATAGTTTTATACTTTAGTTTGTAGTGTTGTAATTTTGTAATTTTTAAAAAAGAACTTTTGAAGATGTAGGGTGTCCAACATTTGAGAATTTTTGGCTTCCTAAAATGTTGAAGCAGCACTACAGATTATAGTTGTTTCAACGGAGAGTACGTAGTTTTCTAAGTTGAGGTTGTTAAAAACTTACCTTCGTACTACCTTTTCTTAAGAGAGATTAGGGGGATTGACAATAATCTCAATTTAAAAGGAATTCTTGGATAAGCTAAGGTACGATAACATGATTAAAAATTGTGGGCTTTTCTTAACTTAATTCAATGTAAAAGAACAATGTAATTTGAATTTTTTTTTTACTTGTATGTCTGTTTATTTTTTGTGACTTAATATTAAGTGGACAACCAGAGTAAGAGTCGGGCTGGGGCAACTCAAACATTCGAGTCGACCCTGATACTCCCTCCGTCCCGCAAAGTTTGTCACTTTCACTATTCCAGCCCTATGAAAAAATTGATTATTTCTTTTAATCTGTAATGTTTTATATAATCAATATGGATCTCGTTTGATAGATTTTAATTAGATCTTTTGAACAAAGTTCTGAAAATCACATAAAACGTTATGAATTGAAAGATATAAGCAATTTAAATTAAAATGGCACGCATTCCCGAAAGTGTCAAACTTTGCGGGACGGAGGGAGTAATATGTATTTGACTTATATGCGAGTAGGCACCAATTTTTGCTTAAATTTCAGAAGTTTAAAGCGGCCCCAGCCTTTCCATAAATTTATTTTGGAAGTTTAAAGTGGCCACATCTACTTTACCCCATAGCCGACTGATAGGCGCGTGGAAAGCTTGCTTTTGAGCGCCTAAGTAGGGTGGTTTAGCATGTTAGACGTGCGATTTAAGCTTCATTTTCCATTTAATATGTGCACGTGGTGTTTTTGTGTGCTGAGCGTAATTTGCAGGTAATATAGGGATGTGGGCGCAAATTTTGAGATTTAGGAATGCATGCACGTAGGTTGAGGAGGCTAAGTAAGAATGAAGTGGATTTCGCGTGAAAGTGATCATAATCCGTCGGGAGCGCTACACTAATTCTTTGGAGCACTCAAGATTGGCACAAAAGGGTGCAGAAGATGAACAGAAGGTTCTTGAGCGCTACACCAAAAGAGGTGTAGCGCTACCGGTTCGTTAGTGGTCAACGGTCAATGGGAGGAGCAGCCGGTCAACGCACGACTTAACAAAGCGGTAGCGCTACATAGGTTTTGCAGTAGCGCTACCGAGCGCTTATCAGACCCAGTGAACGTCGTCGTTTTGGTCTTCGCGAGGAATATTTTCAAACTTTTTGTTCGTTTTTAATTAGGATTACTAAGTTTAGTATAAATACTCTTGTTAAAACCCAGATTAGGGTTCCACGTTTTATTTTCTAGTTTTACTCTTCGAAGTTTCGGCTACAGTTTTCTTTCAGCATTCTGCATTCAAGTTTGTTCCAGATTTTCAGAGTTTCAGCTCTTGGATTGGTGTTTCGTATTGACAGTCAAGTTTGATTTCTCCTTGCAATTTACGGTATCGTTTTCTATTTTTATATTTTAATTTGCAATCATGTTTAGATCTAGGGTTATTATAATTTCTGTTACTTCAAGCATCATGAGCGAGTAGTCGTATAGAGTGCGGCTGCGGGCGAAGGCGCTGCGCACTAGACTAATCGATGTTTCACCTCGGGGCCGAATGAACTTGATTTTCGGGCAGTTTTAGGAAACGGAAACTCGTCTAACAAACAAAACCCAGGCATCGCCGGAATTCGAATGCGTACGGAATCTGGTGACAGGTGGTGCGCATTTGTTAGGGATCTTTTTCTTATTCCAAAATCAGTAAAAAGAGTAATTGTGGCCCGAGTAAACATTGGTTAGGCTAGTCGCGGACGCTGGGTTCCCACAGCTGTACTCTCCTTTTTAAATCCGTTTTTAGTTAATTCAGTCTGGTAATTTAGTTAGTAGATTAAGCTCATTGAACAAGGGGTGGCTACCTAAGAGCCAAGATAAACTGTGAACCCGTTATCTTTGAGTCCTGCACACGTTCGTCCGTCTCTGTGGATTCGACTCCGGTACTTCCGGATATTATGCTACATCGGTCGAGAGTCCTACGCTTGGGACGCGTCTTATTTTTAGTCACCTGGTCGGTCAAGCACCGACCCCCTGACTTAATGTCTACACATGCATGGGAATTCAATGCACGCTTATTGGGTGTCATTTTATTCTCGATGTCGTTCATTTGTCAAAATGATATATTGCACAAACAATACTTCTTTGTCCTATCTAATCTTATCTTATTAAAAGGAAACAAAACAATTGTCAATGAGGTAATCAGTGATGCAATACACTCTTATTTTTATTTTTATTTTTTTGGCTCAGCAAATTTTTTTATTAATCCTTGAAGAAAACAAACAAAAATTAATGAGACAAAAGAACACCTTCAAAAAACGCCACCCAAGACCCAACTAGTAAGGAAGGAAAGGAACCAACCAAAACTAGAGCAAGATACACCTAAAGACCCCAAAAACTCCACCAAAAAAAAAAAAAAAACCAACGCATAGACCCCCAAAATAAACCTAAAGACCCCAAAAACTCAAAATTCTAAAATAGGAAAAACAACTAACCCCCCACAACCCCAAAAAGATAACCCCAAAAAACCAACTAATATTCCAAAATAGGAAAAACATCAACCTCCTAAACAAGAGCTAACCCCCTACAACCCCAAAAAGATAAAAGAAAAAACCTAAAGACCCCAAAAACTCCAAACAACAAAGAGACCCAAAGTTTACACCCCCAAAACATAGAAGGTTTAAAACTCCAAAGAATGAGAGGCATCATCCTCCCTATCAAAAATCCCACTCCCTTTTACCTCAAAATTCTTCAAAGCATTCTCCTTGTCAGCAATTTTCTCCTCTTCTAATTCAACCAATTTCTTCAAATTAAAGTTTCTCCCCATTAAAAACAACTCCCAAATTATTCTTAAATAATAGAGAATTTCTGTTCCGAACACCATCAAAAGAAATAGAAGTCAATGAGGTCCTATATATCAAAAAGCAATGCACTCTTATTGGGTGTCATTATTCTCAATGTCGTTCTTTTGTCTAGATAATATAGTCAATGAGGTCATCAGTGATGCAATTCATCCCTTTGGATGGAAAATTACATTTTAAAGCCTAAAGGTTGATTCATTCCCCAAAACCCACACTTCAAAATTATTTTTTTCACATGATTAGGTTATTAAAATGTATACCACTCGTCCATCTCCTTTAAGGGACTTAACGGAACAATTGATGAGTGAGATGCAACAAAAATTTACTGCCCACGTGGCATTATATGTTAGTTGATCTTGTAACGTAACGATAACATGCATTGCTAACGTATCCCACGTCTAGTCATAACCACTCTTGTTAACAATCTAGATTAATTATTATCACTCATAAACCATAAAGCCACTTTTATGAACAATCTAGTATAGTAAAAGGAGATGGATGAATGGCCTAAATTGTGATCTCCTAATAAAATAAAATTATACTGGCGAATTGAATATCATTACAGTCAAATACTCTTGGAAGACAAGTAAGACCATACCCTTTTTTTTTTTTTTTTTCCTTTTTCGAATAGCGGGTCGGGAATCCCAATGGTCACATTCATGGGGATTGTTACGCTGGTCGCCTTTTTCCACCCTTCTCGTTGTTCAAGAAGAAAAAAAAAAAGAAAAAGCAGAGACTAACACCAGACTCTTCGAAAATGAAAAATAAGCATGATCAGCTTATCCCCTATATGTAACAACCTCAATCCTAAATAAACCAAACTTGTACTCCACCCTACTTAAACTATCACACTGAGACTATGGCGCAACTCCTTTCAAACACGTGCAGTATGCAATCGGTGGTGCCGGAATCTTACATATTGCCACCAGAAAGAAGACCCGGCCGGCCGGCAAGTTGTTCCTTCTTGCGAGACTATTCCGGTTAGGAACAGAGTTAGGAATTGAACGTGGAGGTGGCATTCAAAGAGATCATATATTTAATACCAACAAAAAGTACATGTATGCTTTAGATTAACCATACCTAATGCCCACAAAGAGTACATGTATTTTTCAAAAGTTAAACATCCACAAACATAGACTTTCAAGTTCTATTAAAATGGAACTCGACATTCTCTCAAATCTAAAAAATCGTCCAAGATAGAGTCTAAACCAAGGTTCATAGAACGTGCTTTTCAATGTAGTTGTGTATTCTCATTTTTGCATTCTGAAAAAATAAAAGAAAAACCGAAAAAAAAAAAACAGAAAAACGAACAAAAAAAAAAAAAAACAACCTCGTCTTAATCTATTTTGGTAATTACTCCCAAACCCTCAGTTGCAAAATTTATTCTGCACACATTTCTCAAACACTCTATAAATTGATAATCTATTTTGACCATATTGTACAATTCACAATCCAAAAAGAAAAAATGCAAACAATAATAGGCTCCCAAATAGGCCCTCACTCGTAATGCCACTTTTTATATCAACAGTCCAGAATAGTTAAAACGGAGATGGATGGATGGGTCTACATTGTGATATCCTAATAACTAGTGTTAAAGCTAAAAATTTTAACTGTATAAGGTTGAAACTTGGGAAATGTATCTTGTTTAACATGTGATTTTTCCTTCTTTGAACATTAATAGTACAGTAAAATACTCTTGGAGGACAAGTAACAAAGTAAGACCAGACTCTTTGAAAATGAAACATAGTTTTACTCAAACTTTTACTCCACTCTCCATATAAGGATAGTAGCCTTATATATATACCATATAGTAAAAGCCTTATTACCAAATAAACCAAAACTTGTACTCCGTTCTCTGAAACTATCAAACTCAGTATGGCGCGACTCCTTTCAAACATGTGCAGTATCCAATCGGTGGTGCCGGAATCTTACATATTGCCACTGGAAAGGAGACCCGGTCAGCAAGTTGTTCCTCCCTGCGAGACTATTCCGGTGATTGATCTCGACGGCGATCGGAATGATCTGATTCAGGAAATCATGAAGGCTAGCCAAGAATATGGATTCTTTCAGGTAAAAAAAATCAAGGTTTCAAATTATCTAGTCTTACTTCATGCTATGCAAAGATTTCTAAAACGTTCAGGTTAGACCACCGTGGTATCCTAGTGGCTTATGGCTCGCTCCCACAGGGGTTTGGGTGGCTAGGAGACGACGGGCTTGAGTCGTGCTAACGACACCATCTCAAACTTGATCCTCCTACGAAGCCTCACTGTGGTCCACTAGTTCTTGGTGGGGCGATAGTTGCTATGACTCTTTGGTCTCTTCCAGGCATGCCGCGGGTTTGGAATCCTCCATGGTCACGAGAGAGAGAGAGAGAGAGAGAGGCGTGGTTATTTTTACCGACGTGGATTCCACAATTTTTCTATTTATTGAACACATTGATAATGCAAGAATTCAAACGTTTCTTTGCCCCAAAGGGTCTCCTACGGTTGGGGTCTCACACATGATTCTTTAAATATAGTGGGCCCTACTTAGCTTGTGACATCAACATATATGCCAAGATTTCGACTTGTTCTAGAAATAACTCTTGTTCAAATTCAATCCCAAGAGATTGACCTTGTGGTGATGGCTTGAGACAGAAGAATTTGCTCATTCTAATATTTCAGATTCGAAACCTTCTCAGTGCTATCAACTTTTTTGGTGTCAGTCTGTATACGAAGCTTTGTAAATAGGGCCCCCGTAAATGGGCAGTGAGATTGGGTAAATTGGCCAAGATACTTGGTCATCAAAAAAAAAAAAATTCATGTTTGTATTTTCAGTAAGATTAAGAAATCAGACTGAACGTTAATGACTTTCGGGGAAAAAAATTTACAGTTGATAAATCATGGGGTGTCGGAGGAGCAGATGAAGAATGTTATGGTGGTAGCGAAGGAATTTTTTGATTTGCCTGTGGAGGAGAAGGAGAGGTTCTACTCTGAGGATCCGAATCAGACTTGTAGAATCAAAACAAGCATCGACTTTGCCAAAGAGAAGGTTCATTTCTGGAGAGATAGTTTGAGGCACCCTTGTCACCCCTTGGAGGAAAACATTCAGCAGTGGCCTGAAAATCCAGCTCGCTACAGGTACATATGCACCCCTAAAAAGGTTACGAATCGATTACCTCTTATCAATAAGAAGTTACGAGACAAACAAAAATGTTATAAATTATAGATAAAATGTTATAAATCATATTGCTGAAAATTTACGAGAAGACGCTAAAAAATATTACGATTTGCCATGAGGTGGCACAATATAGATTATACAACAGATGTATATGGTACACACTTTTAATAAGTGTGTATTGTAGCTATTCCCATGAATTTTACCCACTTTTTCTTACACATAAAATTTGTGTACCTTCTTTTTTTGTTTTTCATTGGAGATTATCATGGAGAAGGTTTGCAGGAAAGCCTCGTCTAAATTACTGTCAACATTCAACATTCTTTCGATTTTCTTTGCTAGCATGCGTGAAACATCTATGGGCGGGATTGTATGAATTAGTTTGAGGTGTGCGTAAATTAGCGTGAGACACCCTGCATTACCCTAAAGAAAAAGCATTCAGCATTCTTGTATCATGACAAATTTGCTCTCTCTTTGTTGGGTTTTTCATAGGGAGGTATTTGGATCATATTCAATGGAGGTGAGAAACCTTGGTTTGCAGATTTTGGATCTAATCTGCGAAGGATTGGGCCTCGAACCAGGCTACTTCGAGGGAGGGCTCACCCAGAGCCAGATAATGAGTATTAACCATTACCCACCTTGTCCGGACCCAACCTTGGTATTGGGCTTGCCCAAACATGGTGATCCATACACTCTAACCCTTCTCAACCAAGGAGATGTGCCTGGGCTTCAAGTCTTGAAAGATGAACAATGGCTTGCAGTTAAACCACTTCCTAATGCCTTTGTGGTTAATATCAATCACATGTTACAGGTATTTTGCTTTTGTTTGGTTCATGAATTTTGAGCAAATTATGAAAATGAGTACATGCATGATAACTATGAGACTAAATAATGTTGAGCTTCTTTGAAGTTTTATGATAAACTGTAGGAATATCCGTGGCTCTTGATATTATTGTTTCCTTGTTATCGATTATAAACGGTGTGATATTTGTTGACAAAAGTACACTGCCAGTCACATTATTTTATAAAATGTTGTGCGTAGGCACACCCACATACGCATATTGCACGGACGGTGCATCTTAACCGTCCAAAAGTATTTTCGATGGTCTAGTTTGTCGTTTGCTCTTTGACCAGTAAATAAGGAGTGTTCAAAATCTAGACCGTTGATTTGTTGAAAGGAATGATTAAAATGCGTTCGTTCATTTTGCATACACGGACGTTTGTACGCATAGCAGGACTGTATTTCATAATCTCGTAAAATTGATTGAGTAAGGATAGCAATTTAACAAGACATTTTATCGATATCTTGTGAGGGTATTTCTGTTATTTTCACCAATTTAGGCATTTTTTCAAGGTCTAAATATCAGTAGGGGTGGTTCTATAATTTAAAATTGTGAACAAATTTAACTTTACATCACATTACCAGTTAAAAAAGGAAAAAAATTGTTTGTTTGTTTTGCTCATTGAATTATCCAATAGGGTTCATCATGTATCATCTCTAATATCTACGTCATGTTACTTTTGCAATATATGACTTCTTCCCATTTCTACCTACTACTTTGTAACTACCTGTTTCACTTATCTGTAAACATTCCATTTTTGTAGATAATCAGCAATGGGAAGCTCAAGAGTGCTGATCATAGGGTGGTCGTCAGTTCAAATGTAGCTCGAACGACAATTGCAAGCTTCATAAGTCCTTCTGTGGATGTTCTCATTGAACCAGCAAAATCTCTTGTTAGCGAAGCCAATCCCCCATTGTACAAATGTTTCACATTCGGAGATTTCATCCCCACTTACATAATCGATACCCATGAAGGAAAAGATCCACTCGAGTGCCTTATGATCCGGTCTTAAAAAGATTTTTCTGTCCATTATTCAGGCACTTTATCTTGTGGAGAAGTCTCTTGCTAACTAGCATTCCCAAGAGTTTTAGGATCCGATCTTAAGTACGTTTCTGTGTTCGGAGCGAGTAAAAATGTATAACAAAGTCGTCGTGTCATGTCGTGATCTCCATGTTGCATGTTGTGCCTCGTTATTACATACATGTATAATAAATAAGCTCATTGTGCTATGTTTGTAGTTAGTGAAGAACAATTTCATAATTAATCATCAACAACAATAACAGGAAAGTGTCACGAAGCTAGGCCATGGACACCAGATTTGAATTAATACTGTCACAAAGACCCAGACCGCCAAGCGTCTTATCTTTTGTGACATTATCCCACTTAACAACACGAGTCTTCCTTTTCTCCTCAGTGAAACCCTAGAGAAATTTTTTGCTGGATTTATCGAGTTGCTTAGACACGGAATTGGCAAGAACGTTACAAAGCATGGTGTACGCGGGGATGGTTGAATTAAGCGCTTGGATGATCTGGTAAGTTTTATCGAGTTGCTGATTTTGTTTATTTTGACTTTCTCGATTGAAAATTGGAACGTATGATTGTATTTTACACTGCATGATGCAAATAAGAACGGCAGGGGATGCTCTGACACTCTACGGGCGACGTTTTGGCTTAAGGTCAAAATCCCCCGCTTGTCACCCGCTTCTTCCTTGTTTTGTAACAAATTGCATTTGCCTAGGGCGAAAAAGGTTATAGTAATGAAACCTTGAAATTTACTTTTAGGTTTTTTTTGGTACGCTTAATTTTCTGTGTATTGGAAATAGCATGAAGCTAGGAGGACAAGTGGTAGCAGGGTGGAAGATCCTCTGTCCCGCACAACTCTGTCCGACCTCTCTGTCCCACCCATCCACACCATATATCCATCTGAGCAATCAACGACTCGGATGCCATCTCAGCTCCAAACATATCTAGGCCGTCCATGTTCACCTGTGAATCCGAGTCGTTGATTTCTCAAATGGACGATGCGGATAGGTGGGACAGGGAGGTCCGATAGGGTTGGTGAGACAGAGGATCCGGTTCCAGTGGTAGCAGTCACTACTCCTATAGGTCAAAAGGAAAATCTTAATAAATCGCTTCATTTTTCCTTCAAAGCATTGGCAAAGCTTTTTTAGGATCAAGGCTTTTGTGTTTTTCAATCCATAAAAGCATCATACATAAAGGCACAGATCGTTTGCCTAACGTCATTCTGTAATTATCTGGATGCTCTATATTAATTTGTTCGTATAAGTGGCAGATTCTAATATTTTTATCCAACAAAGTTTAATTGAAATTCCGGTTACTAGAGAGTGATTTGGGGCTTCTTAATTAATTTTGTCAAGAAATGGTTAAAAGATCATAGATCGCATAACTTGAACATGAAAATTGTCACTCCAGTTGTCTCATAATTTTAGTTCTTTGTCAAATTCATTTTTTCAGAATTAAAAAATAAACCACTTTCATACATGCATCTGTTTCTAATTTCCTGCCTTTTTCTATATCTCAGTCTTTGAGTCTAGAATTTGGCTTTTCTTGATGTACCCTCTGTCGAGTTTATCAATAAAATTTTGTTGCCCCATCAAAAATAAAATAAAATAAAAATTTGGTGCTAGAAAGAAGGGTTTAAACCTTGAGTACTCTGTTAGGAAAAAACAAATACAGGTGTTAAAATCCAAAAATGCTAAGGCTACCGAGCCATTTGGGTA
This sequence comes from Vaccinium darrowii, assembly GCA_020921065.1. NCBI lineage: Eukaryota > Viridiplantae > Streptophyta > Magnoliopsida > Ericales > Ericaceae > Vaccinium > Vaccinium darrowii. Next base: position 37,295,874 of record CM037162.1, read on the forward strand.
CCGAAAATGTACAATGGCATGCAGGGATTACTTTTTGGTCTCATACAAATAATTCAAACCGCTCATTAATTTTAAAATAAATTTTTGAGTGTTCTTGCAAAAATTCAGCTCAATTGAATATGCGTAAGTGATTGATTCAATATTTCAATTTCCCACTAGGGACTTAAGTCTGGAACTGTGGTGTGAAGTTGGGTGGATCTTTTTTACCTCAAAAAAATAATGTCCTTTCAAAAAACAATTTTTTATTTTTTCCATTATTCAAAGTACTTTTTAAGATTATTTGAACTATTCAATAAAAATAAATAAATAGGCATTTCTGAAAATAATTTATTTTTTAAGGATAAAATGGCACGGTCTCTCACATATTAAAATATTTTGTGGGATGGGGTTAAGAAAGAGAGAGTTTTCAATGCCCATAGGGCATGGTTGACCACAATTCTGAACCACAAATTTGTGGTGTCCACAGAAGTGTACTCAGGAATCATGTTTAATCAGATCCCAGAGGCATTGAAAATTCTCAAGAAATGGAGAGAGTGTGTTTTAGGAGAGCGAGAGTTTTTTTTTTTTCAAATAATACAGGATATCCCAAGCTAGCTTACGAGCATCTCTGGCTAATCCATACATCCCCTCCCACAACCATTTCACACGCTTACACGTGTGGTGAGGTGGGTCCAAGAGTTGCAAGAGGAATCGAAATTGAGACTTTAGGTAGGCCAAGATCACTTGCCGAATTCCTTCGGGTTGAGTTTTTTTTTTTTTAAAAAAAAAAAACTAAGAGAGTGAAAGTGTTTGGAGATAAATATAGTGAGTGAGTATAAATTTTCTAGAAAAAAAAAAGATTGTATGTGTCATAAGTCAAAATAAGCATAAAAGGGTATGATTGTAAAGTGAGTATAAAATTCATTAAGTTTTGTAAAATTTTAATAGTAATTTTTTACTTCCTAATTTCATTTTCCGAGATAAACCATTCCATCACAAAAATTAAAGCAAAACAAGTAAAGGAAATTCTGGTGATAAAAAAATTCACAAAAGAATATGTTAGGCCAACCAATAGGACAACAAAAGGAAAGTAACTGGAGACTGGAGAGGGTGGAGAGAGGGAGAGACCACATAAGACACAAGGGTAATCTTGTCATTTCAAAAAGTAAAAAAGAGTACAATGTGACCATCTTCTTGGTTCGTTGGTCACCTAATGGTATCCAAGTTCCCGCATGGGGGAGGACGGGTTAGGTTCGACACCCTCTCTCTTTCTATCTCCCCTTTCTAAGCAGGCCCTCTCTTCTGTTTTCCTTTTTTTTTTTTTTTGATATTTTTCGTTCCAATGTAGAAAAACTCGAATAAATGTGTGAGACCATACAAACTGATGGTGTTGTGGGCTTGGGTAAATGTGTGCATTTTTTGCATGGTTCTAGACTTTATGTTTTTTCCTTACCAATCCACATGCAATATTATGAAAATCACATTATTTCATTACTAAGGTCCAGTTTTCCAAAAGATTTTAGCACCAGATTTTAGCACCTGGGTGCTAAAATCTTTTGGAAAACTGGGCCTTAGTTAAAAATTTGCAGTTAACAAATACAAAAATAATGTACAAGTGATATGCTCTTACATTTGATTTAAAAAAATTCCAATGGTGGAAAATTGAAAAAGAAATCAATTGAGCTAACAAAATGTATAAGTTTTTTTTTCGGGACAAGCCATAGTTAAAATATGAGGATACTTTCTTATTTCCTCAAAAAAATAATTATGTCTTTCTGTGTTTATCTTTTATAGTTTTATACTTTAGTTTGTAGTGTTGTAATCTTGTAATTTTTAAAAAAGAACTTTTGAAGATGTAGGGTGTCCAACATTTGAGAATTTTTGGCTTCCTAAAATGTTGAAGCAGCACTGCCGATTATAGTTGTTTCAGCGGAGAGTAGTTTTCTAAGTTGAGGTTGTTAAAAACTTACCTTCGTACTACCTTTTCTTAAGAGAGATTAGGGGGATTGACTATAATCTCATTTTAAAAGGAATTCTTGGATAAGCTAAGTTATGATAACATGATTAAAGGTAAAAGAACATTGTAATTTGAATTTTTTTTTTTTACTTGTATGTCTTTTTATTTTTTGTGACTTAATATTAAGTGAACAACCAAATTAAGAGTCGGGCTTGGACAACCCAAACATTCGAGTCGGCCCTGATAATATGTATCTGACTTATATGCGAGTAGGCACCAATTTTTGCTTAAATTTCAGAAGTTTAAAGCGGCCCCAGCCTTTCCATAAATTTATTTTGGAAGTTTGAAGTGGCCACATCAACTTTACCCCATAGCCGACCCTGACTTAATGTCTACACATGCATGGGAATTCAATGCACGCTTATTGGGTGTCATTTTATTCTCGATGTCGTTCATTTGTCAAAATAATATATTGCACAAACAATACTTCTTTGTGCTATCTTATCTTATCTTATTAAAAGGAAACAAATCAATAGTCAATGAGGTCATCAGTGATGCAATGCACTCTTATTTTTATTTATATTTTTTTTGCTCAGCAAATTTTTTTATTAATCTTTGAAAAAAATAAACAAAAATTAATGGGACAAAGGTACACCGTCGAAAAACGCCACCCAAGACCCAACTAGTAAGGAAGGAAAGGAACCTACCAAAACTAGAGCAAGATATACCTAAAGACCCCAAAAACTCCACAAAAAAAAAAAAAAAAAAACTCATAGACCCCCAAAATAAATTAAGATGGCTAAACAAGAGCTAACCCCCTACAACCCCACAAAGATAAAAGAAAAAACCTAAAGACCCCAAAAACTCCAAACAACAAAGAGACCCAAAGTTTACACCCCCAGAACATTGAAGGCTTAAAACTCCAAAGAAAGAGAAGCATCATCCTCCCTGTCAAAAATCTCACCCTCTTTTACCTCAAAATTCTTCAAAGCATTCTCCCTATCAGCAATTTTCTCCTTTTCTAATTCAACCAATTTCTTCAAATTAAAGTTTCTCCCCATTAAAACAACTCCCAAATTAGGAAAAGGCTACAATACACACCCCTTATTTGGGTGTGTATGATACACACCCCTATAAAAGTTACGAATTTTTTGTAAAAGTTATGAATGTTTTGTAAAAGTTACGAATTTTTTGCAAAAGTTACGAATTTTTTTATAAAAGTTACGAATTTTTTTATAAAAGTTACGAGACACACCAAAATGTTATGAATCATATTGCTGAAAAGTTACGAAAAACTAAAAAATGTTACGATTGCCGATGAGGTGGCACAATTTAGACCGTACAATAGGTGCATATGGTACATCCAAATAAGGGGTGTGTAAATAATACAGAATTTCTGTTCGGAACGCCATCGGAAGAAATAGAAGACAATAGTCAATGAGGTCCTATCGAAAAGCAATGCACTCTTATTGGGTGTCATTATTCTCAATGTTGTTCATTTGTCTAAAAATAATATATTGCACAAACAGTACTTCTTTGTCCTATCTTATTTCTTAGTCAATTGAGGTCATCAGTGATGCAATTCTTCTCTTTGGATGGAAAATTACATTTTGAAGCCTAAAGTTTGAAACAATACTTCTTTGTCCAATCTTATTAAAAGGAAACAAAACAATAGTCAATTGAGGCCATCAGTGATGCAATTCTTCTCTTTGGATGGAAAATTACATTTTAAAGCCTAAAGTTTGATTCATTCCCCAAAACCAACACTTTAAAATTATTTTTTTCACTTAAAACCTATATTCATAATTAGGTGATTAAAATGTATACCACTCGTCCATCTCCATTAAGAGGGTGTTTGCGAGCTTAGTTTTTGCATTTTCAATTTCTAGTTTTTAGCTTTTGGGTGTTTGGGAGCTCTCCACCAAAACACATTATAAGAGAATGAGTTTTCAATTTTTCACATTGGAGAGGAGAATTGAAAAAGAGCTCAAAAGGAGCTTTTCAAGTTCTCATTCTACTTCTTATTTTTTCCACAAATGTTAAAAGACTATTTTACCCTCTTACATATATGTTAATGTTATTTCATAACTTTCATATATATTGACATTGTCATTAGCAGGGATGGAATCAGGATTTTGGCGTAGGGGGGACGGATATATTTTAAAAAAATTAAAATTAAGACAACGATATAAATTTTTACTAACTCAATATATATATGGGTTTTTCTATTGTCAGCTTATTGGGCTGACAATAAGACAAAAAAAAAAAAACACAAACACAAACTCCAATGTACTCACTTTGTCCCTTAAAGTTTGACACTTTTACTATTCCAGTCCTATGAAAAAATTGATTATATCTTTTAATCTATAATGTTTTATATAACCAATATGGATCTAGTTTGATAGATTTCAATTAGTTCTTTTAAACAAAGTTATGAAAATCACATAAAACGTTATGAATTGAAAGATATAGGCAATTTAAAAATGGCACGCACTCCCGAAAGTGTCAAACTTTAAGGGACGGAGGGAGTACTTTTTTACTTTTCCATACATGATAAGCCCCCGAAAATGTAAATAACGGGGCTTATCTCGCTCGTTGTGATCACACACACGTGCATTTTGTGCCTTTATATGATTGATTTTGCGCGAGTTGTGTTTTTGATGAGTTTCAGAAAATCGGAGCTAAAAGGCGCGTCCAAAGCTCCAAATAATCCCCGGTTGTATACGGAAGTACCCAAAGTCCCGCAATGCCGTGGAGGACAATCAACGGAGCTTAGAAGTCGATTCAAGAAGCTTTGGAAGGTTCAAGGAAGGCCCGGAACAAAGGAACAAGAAATCTAGAGTGATGAGCCTTGCGAAAATCTGACCAACCGATAGAAAAATGCTCATTTCTCTCAAGATACAAAGGCTATGAAGATGAGATCAATTGGGTTTGAAAGTAGACTCATAGAGCTTTCCAACGGTTCAAGAATCGCCTCATTCCGAGTTCGGACGAAGCCGGGGCGTGCTCGTGAAGTCGGGTAAAAAATCTGCCTGGACAAAACCCGCTGGTATTGATACGAGATCGCAGGGGTATTGATACCAGTTGAACAAGGAAAAAACAGAACCCGCTGGTATCAATACCCCGACGCGGGGGTATCAATACCCAGACGCTTCAGACAGATTTTTGGCCCGACTTCCCTTTTATCTTAGGGGCATTTTGGACCTTTTGTACACATTTTTGGGGGCTATAAAAGCCACCTAACATCAGATTATTAGGTATTCTTCATCTTCCACCTTCTCTCTCTACCTCCATTAGTTTTGTACATATTTTGCTCCAACTTCTCTCTAGGATTTGATGTACTTCCACTTAGTTTCAAGGTAATTGCTCTTCATTAATGTTGTAGTACTCATCTTTATCTATCTAAATCTTGTGTTTATTTTCATTTTCGTTATGTTTTCCTTAATCACGTTTTTCTCTTTGTTGTGTATTTTAACCATGTTTGAGTAGTGGTTTAGGCTTGGTTATGGGGTGAATATCACCCCATGACTTCGGTGTTTCAATGGCTTCTCACGTTTTTATGCTTATTGTGGGTTTGTGAATGGATTAATCACTCTATTTTCGGTCTAAACTTAGAGTTGTTAACCTCCTTGATTGGGTGTAGACAAATCACTTGGCACACACAATGCTTTGAGCTATGTCACTTTAGGTGTTCGATAAAATGTCTAAGAGAGTTTCTTTCCATTTACAAACCTCATTCTTGTAGTAAAGATTGGTTTTCATTGGGTGAGTTCAATTTTATGTACCAAAACTAGGAGTTGTTAACCTTTTTGATCTTGTGTAGGCAAGAGCTTGACTACTTGCCACACATGATGCTTAAAGCTATGTCACTCCAAGTGTTTGCAAAAATGCCTCAAAGAACTTATCCCGTTGTTAAACCAATTTTCTAGAGTCAAAATGATTTTCATTGTCAAATCTTCCGAGTGAGAGCAAGTGACTTTGTCTCTCACTTGAGTTATAGTCGAGAGCCATTGAATATCCCTAGTCATGGGTGGTATGATCCTCTAGACCTTGCCGCCTTTAATTTATAGTTTAAAATTTCATTTTCAATCGCATTAGAGGTAGAGAGAATCCCACAAACAAACCAAACGAAAAGGTTGGCCGTCCTAACGCCGAAAACCCCTACCGTAAAGTAAACCTCTCACTAGCTCCGACCCCTCCCTGTGGATTCGACCTCGGACTTCCGAGTTATTATGCTTCGACCGACCTAGCCCTACGCTTGGGGCGACGCTAGCTACAACAAAGTTAGGTGTCAAGCATTTTTGGCGCCGTTGCCGGGGAGGGCAACAAATGGCGAGCTAGTTAAGGAGTTTGCTTTACCCCACTGTAAGTACATCCATCTTTTCTTTCTTTTTCGTTTTGCTTGTTATTTTTACCTTTTGTTTATTTTGTGGTCCTGTTAAAAGAAAATCCTTTAAAAAAAAAAAAAAAATATGGTTGATTTTGGAAGTTGCTATGGAGAGGTCTGACAAGATGTAACCAATTTCTATCAACTAGATCATGAGTCTTTTTCACAATGTTGGGAGCGTTTTAAATGTTCAATTTTCTCTTGGTCAAGGTTTATGTATGAGTTCGGGGATCTTCTAATTGTCTTTTGTCGAGGTTTAAATCCGTCAATATGTCAATTTGATTTGTGCTCTAATGAAGAATTCCTGGATAAAACTCCCGAAGAGTGTTGGGACTACCTTGAGGAATTAGCCAAAAAGCCCCAATATTGTGAGTTGACTGAAATTGGAATAGGGCAAGCCCTTAGTGATACATTGGACAAATTTCTCGCCACGAAGCCAGCATGTTTAATTGATTTTGAGAGTTTGTGTCCTGTAATTGAGGAGGTGCCGCCTGTAGCAATTTCGAGCAATGAGCCGCTAATGTGTAATGATCCTTTGGAAAATTCCCTCACCATTGAAGAAATGAATGCGGAGATAGATTACTTGACCTCCTTGTTACTCATGGAGGATGTTCATAATGGTGAGAGTTTGTGTCCTACAAGTGAGGTGGTGTCACCCATAGCAACCTTGGGCAATGCTCCATTTGACAAATCCCTCACTACTACACATGTCACTAGCACTTCCATTGACTCTCCTCCACCACAAGAACTTGAAAGAGTCGAACTAATTGATTTTCTAGGTGTTGATAATTATGATTGTGTTTACAATCCATTTCTAGTAAATCTTGTCAACACCTTGAAAATAAATTTGGTTCGAAATATGCACTTGGTGGAACTACATTTTCTAAAGCGACTATTGCTCTCACTTTACTCTAAGTATCTTATCTTATGGCATGGTCGTGTACAATTTTTAACGGAGGGCTTGAAATGGGGTGATATGCTCGTGCTAATAGCTCTTCGTAGTACGGCGGATTTTTGGATTTCACGTGAAAAGAGTGCAGGGCACCACTTTTGGTTTTAGTTTTGTTGTAGGTGGTCTGGTATAGCCACCTTGCTTCGGCAAGGGAGAAAAGTATTTACCCGTTTATCGCGTGAAGATTTGTTTGTTGGGGACTCGGCTATCATGGAGCGAGTCGGTACTAATCATTTTTCTCCTAGTAGGTAGTTGGCAATTCAGTCTTTTACAGGGTGACCATGCTACCGTACCAGCCTTGGTATTTTGGGTCTAACTTAGCGGTGATTGCGGCATTCAAGAGCCCTAAGCAGGGGTGCGACGAAATGTCGCTGTTGTAAGGCCTACAAAGTCGTTGGGGATGGCCCTGTGCGACTAGCTGTGGTCCCACATGGGGCCGAAGGAGGGAGCCTTGGAAGCATTGCCAATGACGAAAGGAGCGAGTGATGAAAAATCCTCATCTTTGGTCGAGGTATTGGGTGATTGACATTCCGCCCCGTCGGTACATCTTTTTGTTCCTCCATCTTCTTACTTTTTGTCTCATGCATTGAGGACACTGCATATTTTAAGTTGGGGGGAGGGTGTACTTCGTGTTTTATTGCTTTGTTTATATTTTAGTTTTTAAAAAAAAAAAAAAAATTAAAAAAAAATTGGTGAATCAAGGAATTTGGATACTTTTTTGTGCTTACTCTTAATTGATGGCTTCTACTTAGTGCTATGATGTTTGTTGTGTGAGACGGAGTCTTGATACGATTTCATGGATAGACTTAAGCTTGTGAACATGACATTAAAAGGAAACACTTGGTTAAGCCGTATTACTTATAGTTGGATAGCGTATGCTCACTTAAATTCATGCTTTCGCACGCACATTGTACCACTTATGCATTCACTGGCTTCGAAATTGGTTCACGTGTCATTGATCCCTCGGTATGAATTAATTGCCTGTGAAATATTTGGAGCCCCTTTCCATGTAAAAAGAAAAGAAAAAGATGATGCATGCTTTATGGTTAATGTTTATCCGGGCATTCATTGAGTAACCGGGCAATCGGGGTTTGCTCCCACCGTATTGTTCGCGTCAAAAGATGGATAGACCTTGTGAAGGCATTGTCGAATGTGGTTAGCTTGGACCTCACCATAAAGCCTTTTTGACTCGAGCAATTAAGTCTGAGGGGTCTCTCAAAACCTGGCACCCTAAGGCCATTTGGCTTGGGGATGGCCGACCTAACGCTCGCTAAAGGGGTCAACTAGAAAGCCCGAGAGGTCCGGGTAATGCACAACCACAAAAGAAAAAAATGATTCATTCAAATAAAGGGAAGGGGTGTGCCTAAAGAAATACCGAGCTATCAATGATGTGAGAACTGTTTTCAAGATTGGTGAATTTCTATGTGAGGTTTCTTTTCACACGCATGCCATGTGAGAATTCTCTATCTGACCGTAGGTGAGAGGATTAATTTTTGTGCTAAGTTTAGATATGAAGTTCACTTGCTTAACTCCTTCTATGAATGAAGTATCTTGCCATTGACTTGCTCAGTAGACACTGTGGTACTATGCGAGGTTGACGGTTGGGTGTGAGTTACATATAAAGTATTCGATTCCCATGTGTTTTGTGGGTTGTTCATTGCTGAAAACCCTCACGAGACTTCACTCGTCCTACCGGGGCCGCCCGGGGGTTTAAAAGACATATCCTTTTTAGTTTGTTTCCATTAGTGCATTTGTTTAGTTTGCTCGGGACGAGCAAAGTTCAAGTTGGGGGGTGTGATAAGCCCCCGAAAATGTAAATAACGGGGCTTATCTCGCTCGTTGTGATCACACACACGTGCATTTTGTGCCTTTATATGATTGATTTTGCGCGAGTTGTGTTTTTGATGAGTTTCAGAAAATCGGAGCTAAAAGGCGCGTCCAAAGCTCCAAATAATCCCCGGTTGTATACGGAAGTACCCAAAGTCCCGCAATGCCGTGGAGGACAATCAACGGAGCTTAGAAGTCGATTCAAGAAGCTTTGGAAGGTTCAAGGAAGGCCCGGAACAAAGGAACAAGAAATCTAGAGTGATGAGCCTTGCGAAAATCTGACCAACCGATAGAAAAATGCTCATTTCTCTCAAGATACAAAGGCTATGAAGATGAGATCAATTGGGTTTGAAAGTAGACTCATAGAGCTTTCCAACGGTTCAAGAATCGCCTCATTCCGAGTTCGGACGAAGCCGGGGCGTGCTCGTGAAGTCGGGTAAAAAATCTGCCTGGACAAAACCCGCTGGTATTGATACGAGATCGCAGGGGTATTGATACCAGTTGAACAAGGAAAAAACAGAACCCGCTGGTATCAATACCCCGACGCGGGGGTATCAATACCCAGACGCTTCAGACAGATTTTTGGCCCGACTTCCCTTTTATCTTAGGGGCATTTTGGACCTTTTGTACACATTTTTGGGGGCTATAAAAGCCACCTAACATCAGATTATTAGGTATTCTTCATCTTCCACCTTCTCTCTCTACCTCCATTAGTTTTGTACATATTTTGCTCCAACTTCTCTCTAGGATTTGATGTACTTCCACTTAGTTTCAAGGTAATTGCTCTTCATTAATGTTGTAGTACTCATCTTTATCTATCTAAATCTTGTGTTTATTTTCATTTTCGTTATGTTTTCCTTAATCACGTTTTTCTCTTTGTTGTGTATTTTAACCATGTTTGAGTAGTGGTTTAGGCTTGGTTATGGGGTGAATATCACCCCATGACTTCGGTGTTTCAATGGCTTCTCACGTTTTTATGCTTATTGTGGGTTTGTGAATGGATTAATCACTCTATTTTCGGTCTAAACTTAGAGTTGTTAACCTCCTTGATTGGGTGTAGACAAATCACTTGGCACACACAATGCTTTGAGCTATGTCACTTTAGGTGTTCGATAAAATGTCTAAGAGAGTTTCTTTCCATTTACAAACCTCATTCTTGTAGTAAAGATTGGTTTTCATTGGGTGAGTTCAATTTTATGTACCAAAACTAGGAGTTGTTAACCTTTTTGATCTTGTGTAGGCAAGAGCTTGACTACTTGCCACACATGATGCTTAAAGCTATGTCACTCCAAGTGTTTGCAAAAATGCCTCAAAGAACTTATCCCGTTGTTAAACCAATTTTCTAGAGTCAAAATGATTTTCATTGTCAAATCTTCCGAGTGAGAGCAAGTGACTTTGTCTCTCACTTGAGTTATAGTCGAGAGCCATTGAATATCCCTAGTCATGGGTGGTATGATCCTCTAGACCTTGCCGCCTTTAATTTATAGTTTAAAATTTCATTTTCAATCGCATTAGAGGTAGAGAGAATCCCACAAACAAACCAAACGAAAAGGTTGGCCGTCCTAACGCCGAAAACCCCTACCGTAAAGTAAACCTCTCACTAGCTCCGACCCCTCCCTGTGGATTCGACCTCGGACTTTCGAGTTATTATGCTTCGACCGACCTAGCCCTACGCTTGGGGCGACGCTAGCTACAACAAAGTTAGGTGTCAAGCAATACACTTTTACACATTCCTATACACTTTTCACACATTTTAATATACTTTTTAAGCCTTATAATCAGCCCATTGGGCTGATTTTAGAATTTTCCATATATAACGTATTAACGTCTATCTAATCCTATCTTGAACTGTGCTCGACACTCTTTCTTGTTATTAAAAGCATCAATCATAGAGTCTGTGTCCAACCCTCGAGCAATATCTTTCTCAATATAAGTGATCAAGAAATTTGCTAAATAATCATCCTTCATCCTATTGTGAAGTCTTGTCTTCACATATTTCATAGCAGAAAATGCACGTTCGGGTTTGAAACATGCAAAGTTAATATAAGCTGAATCAACCTATTAAAAAGATGATATATCATGCACTTTCTTGCCTTCGCGAACACTCACTCAACTTTGAAATCGTTGACAGATTTTGGAACTCAGGATGCCTAGACACATCAAGCTTATAATTTTGCCATTTATATTTCAAGTGGTACTTTTCTTACTCAGTGAAATCCATTGTATAATACTTCTTTGGAAGCTTGCAAGTATCTTCGATGTTGAATGATCTGAAGCCATCACGATGATCTAAAGATGTGCTGAGAATGAGCATTGTATCTTCCTTAAACCGAGTGTTAAATTCTTGCAATTGAGAATCGACTGTTTTGGGAACTCCCAATTTCTTTCGCCTTCACTTTGATGTCCACAGACCATATTAAAGAGTTTTGGGCTTCCGAAATTTCAGTGAACCTTAGTTTTTAAAAGTGAATAGGGCCTTGAGTCCGCCCTAAAGTGAGTTGGGTTATAAATTTTGGGTGTTGTTTTGTTTAAAAGGGTTGTAATTAAGCCTCATTAAAACCAATTTTAGTACAAAGTTGTTTCATAACTTGATAAATATTAAAGCTGTTACAATTATATTTTTAACGAAAAACGGCGGGGGAACGGGACTATATAGTTTGATGATAAATATATTTTTTTAATGAAATAGTACGAATTTTTTAAGACATAGGGGGGGGGGGGGGGGGCGACTTCCCCACTAGCCCCTCCCTGGCTCCATCCTTGGTCATTAGGGATAGTATACATATGCTTTTTTTTTTTTTTTGAAGGAAAACATTGACAGGAATGAAAGTGGTTCCTTGATAATTGAAAATTATTTCTTACTTTTTTTTTTTTTTTGTCTTTTTTCAAATGGTAGCACGCCACTTGTGGTATGGTATTGTTCAAACGGGAACAAAAAAATTTGTACACGACTTTTGATATTGTGAAAATATGTTTTTCTTGTTATTTAAATTTATAGGCTTAATATGCATAATGTTAAGTGTCTGTTCTTTTTTATTTTTTTTATTTCAAACGTAGTTTTTTTTTTTTTTTGGTAATAATCATGGTAGAAATCTTTTTATATTTTGACAATTAGTTCCATTTTACTTAATTTTTATTAAGCACAAAAAAATAAAGTATTTGAAGACTTTCAATTACCAAAAATATAGGAAGAAAAAAAATGGCAACAAAAAAACTTTAACAGTATTCCATAATAAGGAAACACGAGCCAAATGGAAAAAAATCATTTCGTAATTCACTTTGGTCATTTGTCTCCCAAACACTACTCTTGTTGCAAAATGCATTCTGCACATTTCTCTCAAACACTCCTATCAAATCAAAATACATTCTAATCATAATCCAAAAAGTCAAAAAGTCAAAAAAGTTAAAATGAAAAGTAGAAAATGAGGCTCCCAAACACCCCCTAAGAGACTTAACAGAACAATTGATGAATGAGATGCAACAAAAATTTACTGCCCACGTGGCATTATATGTTAATGTTAGTTGATCTTGTAACGTAACGATAACATGCATTGCTAACGTACCCCACATCTAATTAGAACCCCTCTTATTAACAATCTAGATTAATTATTACCACTCATAAATCATAAAGCCACTTTTATGAACAATCTAGTATAGTGAAAGGAGATGGATGAATGGCCTAAATTTTGATCTCCTAATAAAATAAAATTATAGTGGTGAATTGAATATCATTACAGTCAAATATTCTTGGAAGACAAGTAAGACCATACTCTTTTTTTTTTTTTTCGAACAGCAGGTCGGGAATCCCAATGGTCACATCCATGGGGGTTGTTACATTGGTTGCCCTTTTCCACCCTTCTCGTTGTTCAAAAAAAGAAAAGAAAAGAGACTAACACCAGACTCTTCGAAAATGAAAAATAAGCATGATCAGCTTATCCCCTATATGTAACAGCCTCAATCCAAAATAAACCAATTAACATGTACTCCACCCTACTGAAACTATCACACTGAGACTATGGCACAACTCCTTTCAAACACGTGCAGTATGCAATCGGTGGTGCCGGAATCTTACATATTGCCACCAGAAAGAAGACCCGGCCGGCTAGCAAGTTGTTCCTTCTTGTGAGACTATTCCGGTCAGGAACATAGTCAGGAATCGAACATGGAGGTGGCATTCAAAGAGATCATATATTTAATACCAACAAAAAGTACATGTTGTTGGAAAAAAATACAGTGGCAATCTGAATTCGAAAGAACAATTCCTCTGATATATAATATGAACAGAATACAACTGAAAATTACTATAACAGAAATTTAAATAATATGAAAAAACAGAGATACAAACAGTAATCGGAAGCCGAGTCGTGTGTAACCACACTCTCCTTAACAAAGATTCGCCGCCTACCGTGGGTGTTGTAGGTTGAACCGACGTCTTCGTCCCAGGATACAACGGCAAGAACCACGGCCGACCGAACACCTCTATCGACTGCCTTGGCGAACTGAAATAGTGTCTACCTCTCTCTCTCAAAAAACGATTTCTGGAATATGTTGTGAAACACGAATTTTCTAAGGATGAAAACACACAACAAAGCTTCCATTTTATAGCTGGAAAATGGAGCTGAAACTTGATTACGAGATTAATGGGGAGCCTCCCCATTCAATACGAAATTGAAATTCCCAATTGAATTCTGCAGATTTGAAACTCCTCTCACAAATGCTGCAAATGAATTCTGGAAGAAAACTGCCACAGAATTATAATGTCATCAATCCTCATCATGGAGGGGTGTAACTCACGAATTAACCAACATTAATTGCATCCCGTGTTTGAATCCGTTGGGTGGTCTCGGTTGCCTCGGGAGACCCTCCGAGTGCCCCGGTTTCATTCACGAAATTCTCCAACACATGTATGCTTTAGATTAACCATACACAATGCCCACAAAAGTACATGCATTTTTCAAAAGTTAAACATCCACCAACATAGACTTTCAAGTTCTATTATAATGGAACTCGACGTTCCCTCAAATCTAGAAAATCGTCCAAGATAGAGTCTAAGCCAAGGTTCATAGAATGTGCTTTTCAATGTATGTAAGAAAACTGTCCAAGAGGAAATCATCTTCCATTTAATTGTTCCACTCCCCACGGTGGAGTCGTCAAAGAGAGATGTTTTTTTTTTCCCGAATATATGATAATAAGACTTGATTAATTTTGTTTAATTGATTTGTTTTTTGCTTCACTTGATAACAAATGTGCTTTCATGATGGTCTCAATGTCCTCTTATATTTGCTTCATTTATCTGGTGATTAATTGGATGCGTCTGTAGCTCAGTAGATTGAGTCTGTTTCCTTAGTGGAAGGTCGTAGGTTCACTTCCTACCCGACGTGAATCTTCCTCCTTGTTTTCATTTGTTTGTAGCCGACCAGCCCCAATTGATTGAAATGAAAATGAAAACAAAAATGATACAGACACACCATCTCTACAACACTCTGCCATACCGCTTCTCATATGTGAGGTGGGTCTCCCAGAGTGGGTCCCCCACATGTGAGAGAGGGTGTAGCAGACATATCATATGAGTGATGAAAAGTCACTGTGTACCCTCGGGGGTGGGTGTGGGGTTCTTTTAGATGTTTGTTTGTGCTTTTTGGTTAGGTGTGGGGTGTCTAAGATGGTAGTCTTTTTAGAGTCTTTTGGCTTTCTCATTGTTTTTTGTGAGTTTTTTGGTTATTTGGGCAGTGAGAGGAGAAGGGTGGAAGGCCCTTTCTTTGTGGTGGTTTTTGTTACTTTGTAAAGCTTTTATGCAATATGGAAACTTTTTGGAATTCTTGATTTCAATATGCGTTTCATAAGTAATAATTTACATATACCATAGAAACAACTTCTATTGAAAATGAGCCTCCATTTTTCCTTAAATTATGGGCCTAAGGCCATCACAACTCCAGTTTCACCTCAAGGCTGGCCTTGATGGCATCCTCTTAACGGCCAATTACTCAATGGCCTTGGGGCACCGCCGTGTGGTGCCCCAATACCCTGTATCCTCCACACATTAGACTGGACCCATATATAGGAATGTGTGGTTAATATGCATTGCTAACTTAATCACATCCAATTATAACCACTTTTACCACCAATCTAGAATTGTTACACTTAGAGTTAGGCTGTTAATTTGGGAGTCTCCATTTCGCATTGTGGATTTTGCATTTTCATATCGTGGTGTATGGGAGCCCCAAGGCAAAAATGCATTCCCAAAATCACACAATGAAATATAATTGGATAATAGCCTTAAAGGTAGTTGTGTATTCTCATTTTTGCATTCTGAAAAAAAAAAAAAAAAACCTCGTCTTAATCTATTTTGGTAATTACTCCCAAACATTCAGTTGCAAAATTTATTCTGCACACATCTCTCAAACACTCTATAAATTGATAAGGGAAAATTTCAAAAAACCCCCCAAACTTTGACCTGAATATCAAAAATACTCCCAAACTTTCAATTTTTTCAATCGTACTTCCAAACTTCACTTCCGTAATCAAAATTGCTCCCACCGTCAGGATCTGTTACCTAACTAACGGAAAATGCTGAGGTGGAGGTTAACGGACCCAAAAACCGTTAATAATTTGGTACAGTTTCATAAAACCCCCCAAACATTGAACCAAATATCAAAAAACCTCCTAAACTTTCAAATTTTTTTTTTTAAAGCTCCTTCCTCCTCCCTCCTCCAATTCACACGAAAACAGAGGGGGAGAGAGAGAGAGAGAGAGAGAGAAAGAGAGAGACCCGAGCAGTCTCACGTGGTAAGCTAACAGCTCGCGTATCCTTTGGGGGCTTAATTGTTCGTATAATGACGAGCCGCGGTAGAGGTAGTCTTACTTGGGGGAGGAGAGAAGCGATCCGGGTTTAGGGTTTCGGGTTTTTTGGTCAGAGCTCCAGTGGTGTCGGTGACGTTGGATTTAGTGTCACCTCCACCTCCACCGTTGGTGGAGGCGAGGAGGAGGAGTTTACCGCCCTAGCCATCGCGGCCAACGCGGAGAGAATGTGCAGTAGACGCGGTCGTAGCCTCAGTCGGGGAGGACTTTGTAGGCTGCGGCAGCGGCGGTGGGGGAGGAGGAGTTTTGTGGTTGCAACCGCACCGTCGCGCTCATCAGGCGTCTCTCTCTCTCTCTCTCTCTCTCTCTCTCTCTCTCTCTCTCTCTCTCTCTCTCTCTCTCTCTCTCTCTCTCCCCCCTCTGTGTTCCTATGAATTGGAGGAGGGAGGAGGAAGAAGGAGCTTTTAAAAAAAAAAATTTGAAAGTTTGGGAGGTTTTTTGATATTTGGTTCAAAGTTTGGGGGGTTTGATGAAATTGTACCAAATTATTAACGGTTTTTGGGTCCGTTAACCTCCACCTCAGCATTTTCCGTTAGTTAGGTAATAGATCCTGACGGTGGGAGCAATTTTGATTACGGAAGTGAAGTTTGGGAGTACGATTGAAAAAATTGAAAGTTTGGGAGTATTTTTGATATTCAGGTCAAAGTTTGGGGTTTTTTTTGAAATTTTCCCAATTGATAATCTATTTTGACCATAATGTACAATTCACAATCCAAAGAAAAATGCAAACAATAATAGGCTCCCAAATAGGCCCTCACTCGTAATGCCACTCTTTATATCAACAGTCCAGAATAGTTAAAACGGAGATGGATGGATGGTCTACATTGTGATATCCTAATAACTATAATGTTAAACCCAAAAAATTTAACAGTATAAGGTTGAAACTTGGGAAATGTATCTCGTTTAATATGTGATTTTTCGTTCTTTGAATATTAATATTACAGTAAAATACTCTTGGAGGACAAGTAACAAAGTAAGACCAGACTCTTTGAAAATGAAACATAGTTTTAATCAAACTTTTACTCCACTCTTCATATAAGAATAGTAGCCTTATCCCCTATATATACCATATGTAAAAGCCTTAATACCAAATAAACCAAATCTTGTACTCCTTTTCTCAAAAACTATCAAACTCAGTATGGCGCAACTCCTTTCAAACATGTGCAGTATCCAATCGGTGGTGCCGGAATCTTACATATTGCCACCGGAAAGAAGACCCGGTCAGCATGTAGTTCCTCCCTGCAACACTATTCCGGTGATTGATCTTGACGGCAATCGCAATGAATTGATTCAGGAAATCATCAAGGCTAGCCAAGAATATGGATTCTTTCAGGTACAAAAAAGTCACGGTTTCGTGTTATCTAGTCTTACTTCAGCTATGCATAGATTTTTAAACATCCGAATTAGATAACACAGAGGAGAAAATAGCACAACTATATTTATATATATTGAGAGTGAGAGGATCGTCCACTACACAGAAGAAGATCGTTTCTTTTGGGGTCCACTACGGTTGCTGATGAAAGGAAATGATACTCCATTATTAACGTTTTCTTTCTATTTTCATGTCCAATTTATTTTGAACTCATTTTAAACCCGGGCATGCATCCATAATGGGCTCCTAAAATAATTCATATGTGAGGCTCCTAAGTCCTAATATTTAGCAAATCATTTACTCAATTGCTGTCTTCAATGGCTCCTCGTACAAACTCCCAACTGCTTGGCTCCTACCACTTAACTTACCATGCTATCAAGCGACAATACATATTTTGCTATCATGTGATAAAAATGTGATCAAACTATCACATTTTTCTACTTCTATCTCTTCTAGCCTAGGTTCGAAACCTAGCATCAACAATACACAACACCAACATAACTTTGAGTTATATCTGTAGTCTAGCAGTTTTGTAAATGAAAACACCAAGAGAGTAGCCAAAACTTTCAAACCCAAAAGTCTTCATCGCTGTTCATCGATTTTTCGTGTCTTTAATCTATAAAGACTGCGTAAATCAAGCTTGAGTGTATAATCGAGCAAATGAGGTATCGAGTTTGGATTTTCACACAGTCTCTCGACTGATTGTATCCTGTTTATTTATTTCTATTGGTATTTACTAACTCCTCGATCTACTCATATCTAGTTGTTCGTGTTTTCTGTTTCTAGTATCGAAAGAGAAATATTGGCTGACACATTGTTGTGTTGGCTGGTTAATCGATTTTGGAATTGTTGATTTTTGCCAGCTGACATATCTATTTAGCGGCCGACAGATTGATTTTTTTTGGAAAGGCAAAAGAAAGTTTCATTAATCTTGAAATTGTTACAGGACTAATAGAAGCAAGGAAAAGACAAAAAAGACTAATCCAAGACCCAATCGAAGAATTGGTGAGAAGCCAATCAATGGAGCCAAACGGGCAAGCCCGCATAGGACCAAGATCCCAAACCCAAAGGGTCAAAACACCCCGATCCCAAAGGGTCAAAACACCTAGAGACCCTCGAAGGTCAGAATTAGGCAAAACCCAAACAATGAAGCCCATGGGGCACAAAACTATCCCAAACCCAAGCAGCCGACAGATTGATGTGCATACAATATAGCTAATTTTATTTTTATTTAATATTTTGCACTGCTTGATCCCTTTTCCTTTCACCTTGTGTGTTTTATTTACTATCATCACCCATATCTATTTAATGGCTAATTAATTTATTTGCAAAGTCTTTTAAAATAGTTTAACAGCTTTATGTTGAGTAAGTAGGGCTAGCATTTGTGGCTAGACGGAGAGGGGTGCCTAACACCTTCCCTTCATCGTAACCTTGGTTTCTGAATCCATAATCTCTCTTTTTTTTTTTCTTGGTTTCTCAAAACCAAGAGGCGACTCTCATCAAATCCATAAGGTGTGTTGCAACGGGCACCTTAATGCTATCAAAATAAACGCCATTGACCATCCAATGTAGACTCAAGCATTTATTAATTTATCATGCCTACTTTGACAATCCCTTGGAATTCAAGATCAATAAATTAGGCTGATCAAGCCATGGGTTTTTAGCCTTGCACTGACTCTCGCACTCTCGTTGTGGCATAAGCCGATGCCAAGCACGTGGTTCAAGCTATCAAAGGCGAAACTACTTATGCTGACTGCGATTCTATTATTATGAATTGTACCAAACTTGCGTCTAATTTTTCTTCTTGCGTTTCTCATGTAAAACGTGACTGCAATAACATCGCCCATTTACGTTGATCCGTATTGTTGTTAGGCTAGAAAGTCGGTGGGAGCTTTTTCCCTCGTGGCTTTCAGTCCTAGCTCTCGAGGATTAGTAAGCAATAAAATTCCTCCTTTTCTGCGTTAAAAAAACAAAATTATGACTTCTGAAAACTAATTTGCAGTTGAGAAACCATGGGGTGTCAGAGGAGCTGATGAAGGATGTTTTGGTGGTGGCCAAGGAATTTTTTGATTTGCCAGTGGAGGAGAAGCAGAGGTTCTACTCTGAGGACCCGCATAACGAGGGTTGTAGACTCAAAACAAGCATTGATTTTGTCAATGAGAAAGTTCATTTTTGGAGAGATAGTTTAAGACAAAATTGCCACCCTTTGGAGGAACATATTCAGCAGTGGCCCGAAAATCCGGCCCGCTACAGGTACACATGAATTTTACTCACTTGTAATTACAGGCAAGCTAGATATTCGAACTTTCTTTTTCTTTTCTTTATTGGAAAATTTTTGTACCTCGGTCCCATTTTATATCGGCACAATGTGGTGAGAATCTCGAAACATATGCATAGCAAGAGAAAATATTATTTACACCAGCGGTGTAGACCAAAGTTTCCTCCAAATCTATTACACTTAGGGCTGTCCAGCGGATCATTCGATCCGCCAATCCGACCAATCCGAACCATCCGTTGATCCATCCGTGAATGTTCGGTTCGGTTCCGGATCGAGAATTTCTTATCTGGCAGTTCTGGATCCGGATCGGATCGGATCTGCTCGATCCGCTCAATCCGCTCAATAATCCTTCTTTAATCTATCAAATCTGCCCGATCCGATCCGTAATCGATCCGTGAATGTTCGGTTCGGTTCCGGATCTTAAAACCCAGAATCCGCTCTGAGCGGATCGGATCGGATCCGGATCCGATCCGTGGACACCCCTAATTACACTGCACCATGTGTCCAAACACTGGTCTTAAAAGGTAGAATATGGACACGTGACGCAGTATAATAGATTTGGAGGAAACCCGCCTGTGTAAATAATGTTTTCTTGCATAGTAAATTGAAAATATAGTCGTGAAATATGTAATCATGAATTCTCCGGGAGTGAATCGTATTTTTTATTACATTGTGGGCCGGATAAGAACCTAGAAGAGATTCTTATGGAGTAAGGTTTCCTGTCAACTTTCAGCATTCTTTTTTTGAACTTTCAGCTCTTTTTTTCTTTTTTTTTTTTGTGCCAATCGAGAGAATTTCATTTCACGAGAACTTCTATCAGCTTTGTTTTTTTGGTCATTACAAATTTCCTCTCTCTTTATTGGGCTTTTCATAGAGAAGTATTTGGACTATATTCGGTGGAGGTGAGAAATCTTGGTTTGCGGATCCTGGATTTAATTTGCGAAGGATTGGGCCTCGAAACAGGCTACTTCGAAGGCGGGCTCAGCCAAGGCCACATGATGAGTCTTAACCATTACCCACCATGTTCAGACCCAACCTTGGTATTGGGCTTGCCCAAACATGGTGATCCATTTACTCTCACCCTTCTTAACCAAGGGGATGTGCCTGGTCTTCAAGTCTTGAAAGATGAACAATGGGTTGCAGTCGATCCACTTCCTAATGCCTTTGTGGTTAATATCAATCACATGTTGCAGGTATCTTTTTCTGTTTTTTCCCTGGTCCAATGTTTGCGGGGAAGAAGAAAATTTAAAAGAAGTGAAAGAACCTAATTTTGACAAAGTTATAAAAAAAATGTGTAGACAGTAAGGTCAAGACTAAACTATATCGAGAATATTTGGACTTTTATGAGTATATTGTAGGAACATCCAGTGGTTCTTGATATTATTATTTCATTATTTTCTATGAAGACGGTGTTACATTTGTGGACAAAAGCACACAAGTCATGTTCTTTATAATATTCAGTTCGAAGAATAAAACGTTCATAATATGGGAGCATACTTTTGTAATTTTCACCAATTTTAGGCATTTTTCAAGGTCGGGGCATTTCTCTAATATCTACTTCATGTTACTTTTGCTATAAACTCTTTCTTACCTTTTTGTTTCTGTGGTTTTCAGTCAATTTTCTTTCTGATGACTAATTTGTAACTTGTAAGTACCTGTTTCAGTTATATGTTAACATTCCATTTTTATAGATAATCAGCAATGGGAAGCTGAAGAGTGCTTATCATAGGGTTGTCGCCAGTAATGTAGCTCGAATGACAATTGTTAGCTTCATACGTCCTTCTATGGATGTCCTCATTGAACCAGCAAAATCTCTTGTTAGCGAATCCAATCCTCCATTGTACAAATGTTTCAGATTTAGAGATTTCAGCCGCACTTATATAACTGATACCCACGAAGGAAAAGATCCACTGGAGCATCTAATGATTGGATCTTAAAAGATTTCCCCGGCCAGTATCCAAACATTCTATCTTGTGAAGTCTCTTGCTTACTAGCATTCCCGAAGAGAGAATAAACATGAATAATAATCGTCATTGCTTCATGTCATCATCCACATGTTTGATGCAGATGGAGATTTTAAGAAATAATCATTACTATGTTTCAGAAATAGTTATTCTGTTTACTTATTTTCAGATTTAAGTCGCTCGTTGAAGCTTTGTAATCTTGATGGGTGGATGATGGGATATACTTTTCGTTTTTTTTTTTTTTTTTTTTTGAGTTGATCTCTTATCAACTCAGTGTTTTTTGTTTTTGCCTTAGCCTCTTTTGGTCTGATGTGGGAGGTTCTTTGTTGGCTCTCCAATCCTTTACTATATGTACAGTTTTACCGAAAACTGTGTGGATCAAGCATTTCCGGGTATTTTTTTTGAAGATTTCCCGCATGGAACTTGGAAAATGCATTTTAAAAACATTGAGCGGTTCGGATCGTCAAAATTTGATCCGGAAAGGTGAGGTCCGCACCAAAATTTGGTGCGGGATCCCTTAGGAAAATATTTATATATATATATAGGGGGCGGTTCCGTTAACACAACGAATAACACAACATTTGACACAAATTTTTTTTTTTGAACCCCACGCGAATGATCGGAGCCGCTCAATTTATTTAAAAGTTATTTTTAAGATTACTTGTAAAAAATCAACTCATTTGGATATTGGTAAGGGCTTGATCAGTTCATTTTGTTAATTCCTGTCAGATTTTACTGGATAAATTTGAATGAACCGATCAAGCCTTTACCTATATCCAAATGAGTTGATTTTTTACAGGTAATCTTAAAAACATATTTTAAACAACTTGAACGGGTCCGATTATAAGCGTGGGGCTCCGATTACTGTTGTGTCAAATGTTGTGTTATTCGTTGTGTCCATTGAACCGCCCCGATATATATATATATATATATATATATATATATATATATATATATATATATATTGTTGCCGATATAAAAAATCTTGGTTTTTCAATACGTTTACCTGCATCAATGTTATTATGCCTCATTATTTCCTACATGTTTAGTAAACTTATTCAGATACCAATTGGTCTCTTTGCACTCAAAATATTGGTTTCTTTTTTTTATTACACCGGGTTTAGGTTTATTTGCCTTGCTTTCACTTACAAAAATACAACCGTATGATCGGTAGTTTCCCTCGGAGTTTTTGAATGAAGGAAAGCATTTTCTATTCCCCGTAGTGGAGTCGTCAAAAAAAGAAACGTTGTGCTTCGATTATATGATAATATGACTTGATTAATTTTTTTTTCGTGATGGTCTCAGTGTTATCTTATATTGCTTCATTTCTCCAGTGATAATAATATTAGTATTAGTGGGGAGCATTTAATTGTTCTATATCTGACATTTTTCTTTCAATTCAGAATTTTTCCTTAAACCAATCAAAAACTAAAAAGTTTTAGAAGTAAGATTAGAAATTGTGAGTTTGTATAAGACTTGAAATTACAAATTTTACTTTTCAGTTTTATAAAAAAAATAAAGGAGTATCATTATTGAGTTTAGAAGTTTGAAATAGAGTTATCAGTTGGGTAAAAATAAACAATTAATTTCAATCCAAAAACATACACGAGAAACTGGGCGGGCAAGAGGGGTCAAGTGACGTTATACCTTGCCCACAGTACATGGGCAATGTTACAATCCTTGCCCTGAAGAAGTCTCTTTGCTTACTAGCTAGCATTTCCAAAAGTGAATAAGGGGTGTTCCACTGATAAAAAAATTATTTTTTTTCAAACAGCGAGACATGTCATCCTCTCACAACACATCACATAAAAAACCGTAAAAAACCAATTTTTTCAAAAAATTGGGTTAGTGGAACACCCCCCTTAGAATAAGAAAGAGACTTCTTCACGATCTTTTTTTAAAATAAAAAAAAAACTTATCACTCCCTCCATCTCAAATTGTTTGTCCTTTTTGAGAGTGCGTGCATTTTGCACGCAAAAAATAATGTACAAGCATTAATTTTTTTTCAATAAAGTTTACGCCAATCTAAAAATCTCATTGAGAATAAAAAATTGGTGTAATTTTTTTTCAAAAAAAGTTCTCATATACACATTATTTTTTACGTACAAAATTCAAACACTCTCCCAAAAAGACAAGCAATTTGGGACGGTGGGAGTACCATCCTTGCCCTTATCAAATAAATCTGGTCCAGAACCTCTCTCTCTCCCCCCAAAAAAACTTGTGAATGATTGGACTTTGGAGTCTCTTGTCCACTTTCAAGAACAAACCACCCCACCCTGTTCTGTCTCTTTCTCTCTCTCTCTCATTCGAGGGAGGCAAAGCAACACCATAGTCCATAGGTTCATAACTAAAAACAAAAAAACCAACACCATGATCATTATTATCGGATAAAGTCAAACGGACAAGCTCCAATTTGGAAGCACAAAACATGAATTAGTCGGGGCCAAAATTGAAGTCAAAGTAATACTCCATATGTTTATTATAGGCAAGTTTTTCTCCAAGTTTCATATAGGGCGATTGGTGTTCCACTAAGTTAGTTTTTTAAATAAGTGATTTTTCACGATTTTTTATATAATGTATTGTGAAAGAATAATCTATCTCAATTTTTTTTTAAAATAATTTTTTGTGGGCTTCTTTTAGTTTGTTTGTTTGTGCCTTTTGGTTAGGTTAGAGGTATTTGTCTTTTGGCTTTCTCATTGTTTTTTTGTAACCTTTTTGGTTCTTGGGTGGCGCGAGGGGAAGGGGGAGGCTCTTTCATTGTGGTGGTTTTTTTTTTTATCTGTTTAGCCTCTTTGGAAAGCTTTTATGCAATATGGAATAATGGAAACCTTTTGGAATTCTTGATTTCAATATCCATTTCATAAGTAATAATTTACATGTACCATAGAAACAACTTCTGTTGAAAATGAGACTCCATTTTTCCTTAAACTATGGGCCTAAGGCCGTGACACCTCTGATTTCACCTCGAGGCCGGCTCTGATGGCATCCTCTTGACGACTAATTACTCAATGGTCTTGGGACTTCGCCATGTGGTGCCCCAATACCCTTTATACACCATACATTAGACTAGGCCCCATAGGAATGTGCAATTAATATGCATTGCTAAGTTAATCACATCCAATCATAACCACTTTTATCACCAATCTAGAATCGTTACTCTTATAGTTAGGTTGTTTGGGAGTCTCCTTTTCGCATTGTCGATTTAGCATTTTCGGATTGTGGTGTATGGGAGCCCAAGGAAAAAATACATTCCCAAAATCACACAATGGAGGCACAATTTGATAATAAGCCTTAAAGGTACTTGTGTATTCTCATTTTGCATTCTAAATTAAAAAAAAAAAAAACTCTAATCATAATCTATTTTGGCAATTACTGCTGAGAGAGAATCTTGATTATAGTGTGTGGGGTTTGACTGTGATTTGGGTAAGGGACAAAAAGACAAAGATGGAGATGGAGTAAATGAGAAGGGGGGCCCAGCAAAAGAAAAAAATGAGCCGCCATGCTCGGTGAGTTAAATGAGAGGATTGGGTGAAGAATTATTGAGTTTATTTTGTGGTTGTAGTTGCTTTGATTTATGTATAATTGTATATCTCTATGTAGTGTGCAACTGTGGGAAAAAAAGAAAAAGAAAAGGGAGTCCGTAATGTTTTGGATTAAAAAACCAACTTAACTTTTTGTTTTGTCTTTATTTGATTTTTTTTTTTGCGTTTGTTAGTTTTACATCGATTTTTTGAGTATTATTGGTTCGTCTCGGCGAGAGGAATCCAAAGATGTAAAAGATTATGATTAGAACTCTAAATTTTTTAAATAAGATCGAAAAAAGTGTAAAAAAACTGTCTTTTTGACTTATTTTTGTCTTTATTCAAAAAAATTTATGATTTGATCACAATTTTTTACTTTTTTGATTTCTCTCGCCGAGATGAACCAATAATACACAAAAGGTTGATGGAAATTAAAAACCATGAAAAAAAATCAAATAAAGACGAAAAAATAAGTCAGCCAATTTTTTAGTCCAAAACACACCGAAGAAGGCAGGAACGTGGGAGCCCTTTTGGGGTCTCCCCCCACCAGCATATGTGCGAGGAAAAATGGTGTGAGGGTAAGCATATGTATGTGTCTGTATTTTGTGATAAAATACTCCGGGGTGACAAGTAAGACCGGACTCTTTGAAAATGAAGCATAAGGATAACTTATTCCCTATGGCCCCGATTGGCTGGGGATTAAGGAGGGGTATAAGTTATACCTCCTATTTTTATTCCGGTCCCACGTTATTAACCATCGTTTGGGAACCAAAAGAGAACCCGGATAAAATTATACTCCTATCCAAATAATCCCCCTCTCCCTCGCTAAATTCCCCTTTCCAATATAACCCCCTTTATACCCCTGCCTTACCCCTCCCTCCCTCTCACCCCTCCCTCCCTCTCGTTACTGTTAAAACCGAATTGCATTATAAATATATTACGAACTCTTGCAATTTCCTTCGGATCAAAAAATGAAGTACTTTTGCACATAATTTTTTAAATTTTTTTACACCAAATTAAACTACAAATTGAGATCTTTAATTTGATACAAAAAAATTTAAAATTTTATACTTTAGAATTTGACATTGTTGGCTTGCTTTACAATATCCTTTGAATAAAAAAATAAAGTATTTTCACATTAAATTTTTTACTTTTTTTGCACCAAATTAAACAACAAATTGAGATCTTTAATTGGATACAAAAAAAATTAAATTTTTTTATACTTTAGAATTTGACATTGTTGGGGAATAACATAAAAATTATTAATTAGTTATTATTATAAACGTATAATTAGAAATAAAAAAAAAGCAAAAATTTAAACTTCAAAATATTATTGAAATGAATAATAAAAAAATAATAACTATTATTTTAATTTTAGATATAACTAATAAAAGGAATTATTTATTGAAAAGTATAATTAATTTAATTAGTATTGTATTTATGTATTTATTTTATCATAAAATCTAATATGACTGTACAAGGGCAAATAAGTCATTTGTCAAGTTTTTACATCATCCATCCAATTTTATCCCCCTTTGTCACAAATTCATCCAAATTACATACTATTTAATCCCCCTTTCATAAATGTCACATCGTTGTGGGTCCACTCTTACTAAATAATACCCCTTATTATCTTATCCTCTTAGGCCCCGATTGGATGCGGGATACGTTTTGGTGGGATTAAATAGTAAGGGGGGATAAGATAGTAAGGGGTATTATTTAGTAAGGGTGGACCCACAGTGATGTGACATTTAGGAAGGGGGGATTAAATAGTATGTGGTTTGGATGAATTTGTGATAAAGGGGGATAAAGTTGGGTGGATGATGTAAAAACTTGACAAATGACTTATTTGCCCTTGTACAGTCATATTAGATTTTATGATAAAATAAATACATAAAAACAATACTAATTAAATTAATTACACTTTTGAATAAATAATTCATTTTATTAGTTATATCTAAAAATAAAATATTTAGTTATTATTTTTTATTATTCATTTTAATAATATTTCGAAGTTTAATTTTTTGCTTTTTTTTTTCTTTCTAACTGTACGTTTTTAATAATTAACTAATGAGTAATTTTTATGTTATTCCCCAACAATCTCAAATTCTAAAGTATAAAAATTTTTAAAATTTTTTGTATCAAATTAAAGATCTCAATTTGTAGTTTAATTTGGTGCAAAAAAGTAAAAAAAAATTAATGTGAAAACACTTTATTTTTTTATCCGAAGGATATTGCAAAGCAAGCCAACAATGTCAAATTCTAAACTATAAAAATTTTCAAACTTTTTTGTATCAAATTAAAGATCTCAATTAGTAGTTTAATTTGGTGCAAAAAAACTTAAAAAATTATGCACAAAAGTACTTCATTTTTTTATCCGAAGGAAATCGCAAGAGTTCGTAAAGCATAAATGCAATTCGGTTTCTTTAATCGCAACAGTAAACAAATTGGGGGTAAAGGGAGGGGTATAAGGGAGGGTACGGGGGTAATTTTGTAGGGGGTATGAGGGGGTATAAATTAGTAATAGGGGGGGAGGGTGTTATTAATTAGTGAGGGGGAAGGGGTACAAAGGGGTATTAAAAGGGTGGGGGTATTACTTAATCCGGGCTCCATTTTTTTTACCAAACCAAGGATTAACAGGTGGGGCCGGGATAAGGGGAGGGGGTATAACTTAATACCCCCTCTAATGCTGCAGCCAATCGGGCCCTTACTATTTAATCCCACCAAAACTTATCCCGCATCCAATCGGGGCCTATACATAAAAGCCTCAATCCCAAACCAACCAAACATAAGGATAACTTACTCCACTCTCTGAAACGATCAAATTGAGACATGGCGCAACTCCTTTCAAACGTGTGCAGTATCCAATCGGTGGTGCCAGAATCTTACATATTGCCACCGGAAAGAAGACCCGGTCAGCATGTAGTTCCTCCTTGCAACACTATTCCGGTGATTGATCTTGACGGCAATCGCAATGAATTGATTCAGAAAATTATCAAAGCTAGCCAAGAATATGGATTCTTTCTGGTAAAATAAAGTCGCGGTTTCATATTATCTAGTCTTACTTCGGCTATGCAAAGATTTTTAAACATTCGAATTAGATAACACAGAGTAGAAAAGAGTACAATTATATATATATATATATATATATATATATATATATATATATATATATATATATATATATATATATATATATATATATATATATATACACAACCACCTTCACATAAGGGACCCTGATGGGGAGAAAAAAACGCACCAAATAACGACAGCCCTTCGATGAGATCGGACGGTATCCGAGCATTTTTTTTTGACGATCTGAGCCGTCCAATGTGTTCAGAAGGTGTTTTCAAGGGTCCATGTGAAAAATCTTCAAAAAAAAATACCGGGAAGGGCTTGATCTAAGTTGCGAAAAACTGCTTGAATCAAGCCCTTCCTGGTGTTTTTTTTTGAAGATTTTTCGCGTGAACCCTTGAAAATACCTTCTGAACACATTGGACAGCTTGGATTTTCCAAAAACAATTTGCAAAACAAAAAAAATACACTTTCTTATTTCCGGGAGGTCCGGACTAGAAGCTTAAGGTGGTATATATATATATATATATATATATATATATATATATATATATATATATATATATATATATATATAGGCAACGCTTCTAGTGCGAGATCCGGACTTCCGGACCTCCATGATCTGAGTATTTTGTTGACGATCCGAACCGTCCAATGTTTTCAGAAGGTGTTTTCAAGGGTCCACGCGGGAAATCTTCAAAAAAAAAAATACCGGGAAGGGCTTGATCCAAGCAGTTTTTCGCAAAACACACTTCTGAAAACATTGGACGGCTCGGATTTTCCAAAAAACAATTTGCAAAACAATTTTTTTTTTTTCTTATTTCTGGGAGGACCGGACTAGAAGTTTTAGGTATATATATATATATATATATATACCGGTGATCTAGTCAAGTATAAGGATTGAAGGAAAAATGGTGTTTTTTGAGATTTTAAAAATTAATTTTGCATAATCCAAACCGTCCAATGTGTTTAAAAATGTGTTTCTAATGGTCCACGCGAGAAATCATAAAAAAAAAAAGACCGGGAAGGGCTTGATCTGAGCATTTTTTCGCAAAGACTGTACATATACAGTTTTATGAAAAACTACTCGGATCAAGCCCTTCCTGGTATTTTTTTTTATGATTTCTCGTGGGGACCCTTAAAAACACGTTTTAAACAGATTGGACGGTTCGGATCGTGAAAATTTGATCCGGAACTATGAGTCCCGAATTCGGGATCCTTGACTGGATCGGGACTGTATATATATATATATATATATATATATATATATATATATATATATATATATATATATATATATATATGGGACGGTAACGGTTCCATGGACACAACGTATGACAAAATAATAATCGGAGATTCACGCTTACAATTGGACCCGTTCAATTGTTTAAAATATGTTTTGAAGATTACCTGTAAAAAATCAACTCATTTGGATATTGGTAAAAGCTTGATCGGTTCATTCAAATTTATCCTATAAAATTTGACAGGAATCAACTAAATGAACTGATCAAGCCCTTACCGATATCCAAATGAGTTGATTTTTCACAGGTCATCTTAAAAACATATTTTAAATAAATTGAGCGGCTCCAGTCATTCGCGTGGATTTCAAAAAAAAATTTATGTCAAATGTTGTGTTATTCGTTGTGTTAAAGGAACCGCAATTTATTAGAGCTCCGGATCCGGGGACACAAATTATAACACAATTTTAGACACTCCATCTCAGCCCTTCAAATCAAGGGCTGAGATTAGAATACCCTCTCTCCTCCCACCCCAACCTCATACGACGTTATCTCTCTCTCTCTCCCTCCGTCAATTGTCATCGTTATCTCCCTCCCTTCCTCTGTAATCGATTGTTAACAGAGAACCACTGGTCAGGGATCTACCTCTCCGGCTACCCCATCTCCAGCCTCCCTCCATCTCTGCTCCATCATCACTCTCGCTTCCCCTGGGAAACACACGGACGTGGAAACGAATCAACTCCTGTAAATTCCTCCGCCTCTCGTCGAAGACCGC